>OX381717.1:64652262-64882262 GCA_947462335.1 Harmothoe impar | reverse complement strand
GAGTTTCATCCCATGTTACCTGAAACAAAACTTTTTTTTTATTTGGCCTTACAACTGATCTATGTGACAGTATGTATCATATCAAGGACTTTGAAAGTCCACCAAACACTAAAGTACTGATGAGCATCACGCTGTGAGTTGCGGCACATCAAAATATCATAAATATCAAAAGATTTTCCAAAAATGTCAGGACCTCTCTGGGATCCGCCCTTGATCTGACTATTTTTCCTGATCAGCCTTCCATGATGGGCTCCATTGGCTTCAGGTTGGTGAGTGAGAAAGTTTCCAGTTCAGAAACCCAAACCCGGATCAGGGTATGTGTCAGCCCTAACCACCACCTTACACAGGGTTAGTCACCCTAACAACATCAGGCCTGAGCCATACACGGGACGCACTGCACGAATATTGGCATTTAAGCAAACCGTGGTTTAATGGAGCTGTAATCGGAATACACTGGAATTAACTATTCTTAAAGTATCACTTTAAGCAGTCCAATTGTTGCTCAAATGCCAACATTCATGCAGTAAGGGTTTCAGTTAGTTAGACCTTACCTTGCATATTACAATGTGAAGCATTTGACATGGCTGGATTTGGGTATTGTTTAAACAATTATAGTGAGCCAATGGTATCGTGAAAAGCCATACACAGTTAAATAAAAACAGTGATTCTGTAAAATGTGAAAGTAGACTAGTAAGGATGTGACCCTAACAGACCTTCCCCATGGCAGCCTGAGCTGAGATAAAGGCAGTGAGGATGTGTCAGGGGGGCTGAGTGCAGGAGGGTCAGTCCTTTCTACCCACACAATACTGAACAGCGTCACTGTATTATATTAGTGCTGCATTCATGGTGCAAACCCTACAACGTTAGTTAATGGTATACCAAGTACTGACTGTCTGTTGAGGGCCGAATCATTTATCATTAACTCGGGGGGGGGGGGTTGCTAGATTTTCCAAGAACAGCAATTTTTATCGGGACCCTCCCCCCCCCTGTTAGCCAAAAGTAATCTACGTTCGGATTTAGAGAAATGGTCCCCCTAAAAATCGCATGCACCTGTTGAATCATGTGTTCGCAGGTATTTAAATGGACCGTTTTTTATTTGACCCCTCCCCAGCATAGAGGCTTTTCCAATTTTGCCCTCCCCCTCCACCGAGGGCCTATTTTTCATTATGAACCCCTACCCCAACATCCACCAAGCCCCCCCCCCCCCCCCAGGTGGCAATAAAGCCTGCCTTCTCATCACACGGCCCTTCTCATCACACGGCCCTTCTCATCACACGGCCCTTCTCATCACACGGCCCTTCTCATCACATGGCCCTTCTGCCAAGTGAGACAAATGGGGTGTGTGAAGGAAGGAAGTATCGTGCTTTGTACCCCTGGGATCCGACGGTGTGCTGCAGAGTTCTAATACATGTACTATAGAGATGGAAAGATAGATAGATAGATAGATAGATAAATAGATCGATCGATCAATCGATCGATATATAGATAGATAGGTAGATAAATAAATAGATCGATCAATTGATAGATCGATAGATCGATTAATAGATAGATAGATAGATTAATAGATAAATAGATCGTTCGATAGATAGATAGATAAATAGATAGATAGATAAATCGATAAATAGATAAATCAATAGATAGATAGATAGATAGATAAATAGATAGATAGATAGATAGATAGATAGATAGATAGATAGATAGATATGTATGACATGAAATAACATAACGCTGTTCCCTACCTTGGCATTGCCTCAGAGTTGTGACCACCATGGCTGGCCTGGTTATATCCCAACTGTTACAACCAACTACTGCTACAGAATGAGGTGGGTGTACAGTACAGGGGGGTCCTTATCTTGGTAAAACCTTACACGCAGACAGCTACACCACACTAATACAGCTGATACAGACTGAAGTAGGTGTACAGACAGTCCTTATCGTGGTCCTTATCTCGTTAATACCAGTCTTACACGCAGACAGCTACACCACACTAACACAGCTGACACAGTGAGGTGGGTGTACAGACAGTCCTTATCCTGGTAATACCAGTCTTACACACAGACAGCCACACCACACTAACACAGCTGACACAGTGAGGTGGGTATACACAGGGAGTACAGGTGTGTGTGTGTGTGGGGGGGTCAGTGGGTGCTGATGTGTTAATACCCCACACCTGACACAGTCAGACACAATGATGACTCCACCTGCCGCCCCCCCCCCCCCACCTGCCACACCCAGGGAAGGGGGGGGAGGGGGGGGGGGGTCAGATGCACCCAGAGCCAGCCAGGCAGACAGAGAAGGCAACACAGCCAAAAATAATTTTCTTATTTCAACAAACTAAGATAAATAATCTCGACTGGCAAACAACATGTCCCCCCCCCCACTTTTGACCAACCCCAAAAAAGGTCAAACCAAGAAGGTCAAGTAAAAAGGGGTCAAAAAGGGTCGAAATACCCCTCAGTCCCCCCTACTTTGAAACTGCTTGCGACGCCCCTGTAGTTTCAAGAACAAATATTTTCTTAAAACTAGTTATCTGTCCACCAGGCGAGTTTTTTTTGTATTAGTTTCTTGAAATGAGAAAATTTTCTTTGGCTGTGAAGGGAGTGGCTATCCTTTAGCAAGGGGGGGGGGCGGGTTCACACACGAGTGTGAACGATTTTTCCGATAGTCCTCTTGTGAAGGGTTGAATTTCTTGAACCCCCCCCCCCCTCTTTGAATCATAGTATGTTGCAGGCTCTATGTCTGACAGTATTTGAGACCCACCTCGCCTTGTTCTTAATGAATGACCACACTGTCAGAAGTAACTGTAGTTGTACAGTGAGTTATGCTGTAGAACTGCACTATAAAGGAGGTATTTTGGTGTCAAAATACCCCCTTTTATACTGTAAAGCTACAGTATAAATCACTGTGCAGCTACAGTTACTGCTGACAGTGCACAATGATGCAGTATTCAGAATTTTAAGAGTCTTTTTATAATCTTTCCCCACTACAATACCTTAGCTTATAGCCTTGACAATCGTCTATATCGTGTAGGTGGATTAGTGTTGTATCTATCACAGATAGAAACAGATATGTACCATGTGCTACCCATCCATAGCTAGCACGGCTCACAGCACAGTAATAATGTAACAGATGAGTGTGCAGTGAGGGGTACATCTACACAATACTAAGGCTGTCACATCTACCGTAAACTGTGAGGGGTACTAACCTGCCTGTCACATCTACCGTAAACTGTGAGGGGTACTAACCTGCCTGTCACATCTACCGTAAACTGTAAGGGGTACTAACCTGCCTGTTACATCTACCGTAAACTGTAAGGGGTACTAACCTGCCTGTCTCACAGCTACATCTACACAATACTAAGGCTGTCACATCTACCGTAAACTGTAAGGGGTACTAACCTGCCTGTTACATCTACCGTAAACTGTAAGGGGTACTAACCTGCCTGTCACATCTACCGTAAACTGTGAGGGGTACTAACCTGCCTGTCACATCTAACGTAAACTGTAAGGGGTACTAACCTGCCTGTCACATCTACCGTAAACTGTAAGGGGTACTAACCTGCCTGTCACATCTACCGTAAACTGTAAGGGGTACTAACCTGCCTGTCACATCTACCGTAAACTGTGAGGGGTACTAACCTGCCTGTCACACAGCTGCATCTACACAAAACAATGACTGTCACATCTACCGTAAACTGTAAGGGGTACTAACCTGCCTGTCACATCTACCGTAAACTGTAAGGGGTACTAACCTGCCTGTCACATCTACCGTAAACTGTAAGGGGTACTAACCTGCCTGTCACATCTACCGTAAACTGTGAGGGGTACTAACCTGCCTGTCACATCTACCGTAAACTGTGAGGGGTACTAACCTGCCTGTCACATCTACCGTAAACTGTAAGGGGTACTAACCTGCCTGTCACATCTACCCTAAACTGTGAGGGGTACTAACCTGCCTGTCACACAGCTGCATCTACACAAAACTAAGGCTGTCACATCTACCTTAAACTGTGAGGGGTACTAACCTGCCTGTCACATCTACCGTAAACTGTAAGGGGTTCTAACCTGCCTGTCACATCTACCGTAAACTGTGAGGGGTACTAACCTGCCTGTCACACAGCTGCATCTACACAATACTAAGGCTGTCACATCTACCGTAAACTGTGAGGGGTACTAACCTGCCTGTCACATCTACCGTAAACTGTGAGGGGTACTAACCTGCCTGTCACATCTACCGTAAACTGTGAGGGGTACTAACCTACCTGTCACACAGCTGCATCTACACAATACTAAGGCTGTCACATCTACCGTAAACTGTGAGGGGTACTAACCTGCCTGTCACATCTACCATAAACTGTGAGGGATACTAACCTGCCAGTCACATCTACCGTAAACTGTATGGGGTACTAACCTGCCTGTCACATCTACCGTAAACTGTAAGGGGTACTAACCTGCCTGTCACATCTACCGTAAACTGTTAGGGGTACTAACCTGCCTGTCACACAGCTGCATCTACACAATACTAAGGCTGTCACATCTACCGTAAACTGTGAGGGGGACTAACCTGCCTGTCACATCTACCGTAAACTGTAAGGGGTACTAACCTGCCTGTCACATCTACCGTAAACTGTAAGGGGTACTAACCTGCCTGTCACATCTACCGTAAACTGTAAGGGGTACTAACCTGCCTGTCACATCTACCGTAAACTGTAAGGGGTAGTAACCTGCCTGTCACATCTACCGTAAACTGTAAGGGGTACTAACCTGCCTGTCACATCTACCATAAACTGTAAGGGGTACTAACCTGCCTGTCACATCTACCGTAAACTGTGAGGGGTACTAACCTGCCTGTCACATCTACCGTAAACTGTGAGGGGTACTAACCTGCCTGTCACATCTACCGTAAACTGTGAGGGGTAGTAACCTGCCTGTCACATCTACCGTAAACTGTAAGGGGTACTAACCTGCCTGTCACATCTACCGTAAACTGTGAGGGGTACTAACCTGCCTGTCACATCTACCGTAAACTGTGAGGGGTACTAACCTGCCTGTCACATCTACCGTAAACTGTGAGGGGTAGTAACCTGCCTGTCACATCTACCGTAAACTGTAAGGGGTACTAACCTGCCTGTCACATCTACCGTAAACTGTGAGGGGTACTTACCTGCCTGTCACATCTACCGTAAACTGTGAGGGGTACTTACCTGCCTGTCACATCTACCGTAAACTGTGAGGGGTACTAACCTGCCTGTCACACAGCTGCATCTACACAAAACTAAGGCTGTCACATCTACCGTAAACTCTCACGCAGAAGGCTGTGTTTCATGAGATTGTAACATTTGGATAGTCTTTGACTGGGTGACGTCTTACATCGGCAAGATTAAAACAGTTGAATAGGGGCCTATTTAGAAAGAAAAGCAGACTCTTTTATTACAAAGTATTACATATGACAAGCAAATGTGATTTTTGCATTTGTAACTCAAGCAAAAGTAGCATTATACATCGATGAAATGTCCAAGTGTCTATTTGGTCCATGCATAGCTGTGATGCATTTTGTCCAGTAAATGAAATAATAATTATGATAGAAGTATTTGTCCATTGTGCATATACGCACATTACAAATTTCCCCGCATTTTCATGTACAAAGCCAGTCAAAGACGTCACCTGGTCAAAGACGTCACCCAGTCAAAGACTATCCAATTGTTACAAAGTCGTGAGACTGAGCCAGAATTCACAGATAGTGCGTAAGTCAGATTGCCAGTGCGGCTTATAGGATTGGCTCAGAGTCAGAGTGCGGCTTATATCCAAGTTTTTGCTGATATAGCACAGTACTTAAATCACCATAATCAGATGGCCATTGCGGCTTATAGAATTGGCTCACAGTAGGGGTATGGCTTATAGGTGAGTTATGTACGAGAATGTACGGTAACGCCTTACATGCCAGTTACGAGAATTAGAAATGCTGCATTCCACATCCCCATTAAATACAATCTTCTGTCTGTGATGTCATATAATATACATCATTTTTAATACATACGCTGTAAAAAATATCCCGTAAAAATTACAGTGAATCACTGGCATCACTGAATGCCGACCGTTTCCCGTTTTTTTTACGGTCACCGTATTTTGCTTTCCCCCGTAAATTTTACAGGCCTTTCCCGTTGTATTTTTACGGTGATTCACCATTATTATACAAAAATTCTCTGCTATTCAGTGATGATTATAATTGTTTCTGGATTCATTGTTGTATATTTCATAATATCATCTTAATTCCAGGCCTGTATATATATATATATATATATATATATATATATATATATATATATATATATGCACTAGGCCTGAGAAGCATAGTTTTACAGTGTCTCACCGTAAATCACAACTACGGTGATACACCGTGAAATTTAGCATCGATTCTCCGTAATTTCAACGGAGATTTTTTACAGTGTACGGGATAGGTAATTACATTTGAACATATTTCAGGTAAAAAGAAAACAGCGTTGTGTGATACCACCAAGGTCAAACTAATGGTACCCGGTAAGCCATGTACACAAACTCCACAGTCATTGTCTATAAATTATAATATCCTGTATCTGCTTTTCACTCCTATACAAGAGAATATTTCTTCGTCCTCCCCATCCAATCGGGAGACACCACGTGACGGCCTAGAAGGATCCCGGCTCCCTCAGATCTCCGTCACCCACCTTAACCCGTCAGACACTTTTTATGCATTTTAATTCTTTAATTACACAAATTCTAAATGAATTGATTCCCCCCCTCCTAAAAGTCAGTCGGCTAATAAACCTGTGGACTTATCTCAGAGTCATCTTCAAATCTGTGCATGAAAAATATAACAAGGAGTATAATTAAGTTACTATAATGAAGTCAAAATGAGGATCATTTTGTTGCAATGATGTATGTCCTGCGGGAGCCGCCATTTTGAAGTGGCCGGAAGTGGGCGTCACCATGGTAACGCAGTGCCCCCTGGGATGTAAGACGCCCCCTGGGGGGACTTATCGTAATGAACATCTCCCGGAGGAGGCATTATTTAGTATGATAACCTCCCTCCCTCCCCCACAGGAGAGCGGACCACGCTCTGCACAGACTGCCGTCCACTCCAGGCACCAGACTCAATCTTCATTGTACTGACCATAGAGAGAGGGACCTGAGTGGAGGCAGCTTGTGAGCTCATCTTATAACGGTTGGATTGGGACATTCTGGCACACCTACTGGCTGAGAGAAGGATAGGCATGATGCACCAATGTATTGGCGATAAGTTGCTACTGCATTTTCGTATCATGCAACGAATGATGTCAGGCAATAAAGAGTTAATATGAAGCGCCAGGGATCATGCTGTCTTGAGAGGTTTAAAATGAACCAGAAGGCATCATGCTGCCCTTGAAGGTTTAAAATGAAGCATGAGACATCATGCTGTCCTTAAAGGGTTAATAACTTATACCTGAGTATCAAAGCTACCTAGTCGGTAACACATTAAATAACCACTCTCCTTACTCCTTATAAATAACCCATTCACCTTTAACTACTTATTAAAAGGAAACTACCCCTAACCAATAAAAAGGGAGTACCCTTCAGGGTCTCTTCTACTATTTCGAAAAATCCCCCAAGGCCTGTTACAGAGTGTCTGCATCTTTCATTGCGCGTCTTAATCCGGTTTAAAGAGGTGGTGATTTCATTAACGGTCATTCCGCATTCACTCAATATTTCAGGGTTAATCCACCTGGGGAGGCTGTGTTTATTCAGGCCTTTTTGTAATCCCTTCCCGCCCGTCCCTGGGTTTAAGGTTAATATTCATATTGGCTTCCTTTTTCAGAAATCCCGTCCTCAGGCACTCAAAACCTTTTTGTTAAACTTTCAAATTTGAAGTTTGTCATTTTGTACAAAGCTTATTTGATTAATAACATCTAAGCTGTGCAAAAATACAAACCTATGTGCCTCTCCCTATGCATCTAGGCTGTGCAAAAATACAAACCCTATGCTTTGTAGATACGTATTGACATGTCTACAATCTGCATTTGTGGAAGGTTTTCAGTCAATCATTCATTCTTGCCACCAATGCAGTCCTGTTGACTACCTTTGAACGAGAAAAGCAATTCTCACAGCATCCCGTGGAACCTTAATGGTCATTGTAGATTGATCAGGGATTAAGGGTGACTTAACGGTACGCAGACTAATCATCATCAAATGCTGCCCGGGCAATGATGGAAAGAGAGTGTCTGGATCCCGGGTCTGGTTTGAAAGTAATAAACATGTTCATACAAAATGATGATGTATGCCCACTGCTCTGGTAGATTGTCCGGAGTATTAAACTTGGGGGTATCATATTTCATATTTCAAGTTTCTTTTTTAGAGAAAGTTACCACGCCATTCTGCCATACAGTAACATAAACATGTACGGGTGTTACCGATTATGGTATAAAGTAACCATGGTAACATGACAATATGAGAAGCCAGAGAGTGACTATAATACGGGCAAAAAAACACCATTATTCTACTTGTTTGTTTTACACCCAGCACAGCCATGACAGTAGCTATTGCGGCACACCAGCTCTACCAGAATGATGGATTTCCTGCAGGGGGGGGGGGGGGCAAAAAACATGTGGACTCCTCCAAGCCAAGATCCAATGGATGTCCCCCTTTTAAGAGAAGGTGAATTTAAAATCATCTAGGAGGGGGGGAGGGGGGGGCAGCGTGCTCCTGCAAAATCCACTACCCCCCATATTGTAAAAGGAACTCTTCCTTACCTAGAAATCTGTAAATACTTCTGAGAGACTACATACTCTTAGACATGTCTGGCCATGTGAGTCAGCATAGGGTTCCTGAGGATCAGTAAGGGCCTGTTTCCAACAGTGTTGGGTGTCTTTGTTCTGGGTGTATTATCCGATAGTGTATCCTAATCTGCTAATGTTTTTTTTTACCTTATAGTAGCGGGTTCCTGATACTTTAATATTACCATTACACACCTGACCACCACAGAGCCCCTGACCATACTAAATGACACAAACCTCTTTGTGGTACCTTACTCACCCTTTAATGATAAAATGTTGCCTGAAAGCAATATTGATTTATTGTCATGATGCATGAATGCAGTGCAGCTGGGTAGTGCACCGACACTGCATTGGTGCATCACTCCAACCGGTCAGGAGCATCTAAAGGTGATCGCTTCAGCATGATGTATGAATGCTGCTCCGATGAAATACTTGTCAAGGCTACATTCATGCATCATAACAACAAAGGGAAAAGCAGATTATCGCTTTAATGATGGATGTCGCTAAAAGATGACATTTGTCGTCATAATGCACCAATGCAGCCCCGTGGAGTAACTCGCCGGTGCTGTATTGGTGCATCATGCCGACCCTGCGGGAATGTCTCTACCCCTTAGGGTTGGCATGATGCTTGAATGCAGCACTAGTGAGTTACTCGCCAGGGCTGCATGAATGCATCATTCCGACCAAAGGCATGCTGCATTAAGGTATCATGCCGTCCTTAAAGGGTTAAATAGGTCACGAGGTGGCACAGGTGGGAAGCCTCATTTACCCGGTCGCAGCGATCAATAACCGGTGTTTTTTGTGTAGTAGTGTGGTTGTTATATGATGTGTGTTTTGTCATGTTTTAGCATGTTGTGTGGGTTTGTTGATGTAGTGACTGGTTGTCATGGTGTTAGGGGGAGTAGTGTACATGTGTAGTACCGGACCCCCACCCACTCCCTGACATGGTATTTATTCACTACTGCATGATGCGGATATGGTGTAAATATCACGTAGTTGCTACACACCTCTTACAGGCTCCTATTCATGGTGCATGCGGCGACATTTTAATAACTCCACTGAGAATTTTCTCCTTTACTCTCCTATCACTCTCCTCGCTCCCCTCCCTCCCTCCCTCCCTGCCTCTCCCCTCCGTCTCCCCTCCGTCTCCCCTCCGTCTCCCCTCCGTCTCCCCTCCGTCTCACCTCCCTCTCCCCTCCGTCTCACCTCCCTCTCCCCTCCCTCTCCCCTCTGTCTCCCCTCCATCCCCCTTCCATCCCCCCTCCGTCCCTCCTCCCTCTCCCCTCCCATTCCCCTCCCTCCTCCCTCCCCCTCCCTCCCTCCCACCCACTCTACATTTCCTCTTCCTCTCCTCTGTATTTCCTCTCCCTCCATCTTCACTCCCTCTCCCCTGCCACTATCCTCGCTCCCCTCTCCCCTGCCTCTCCCCTGCCTCTCCCCTGCCTCTCCCCTGCCTCACCCTGCCTCTCCCCTGCCTCTCCCCTGCCTCACCTTCAATCTACCCTCCCTCCCTCCCTGCCTCACCCCTGCCTCTCCCCTGCCTCACCCTGCCTCTCCCCTGCCTCTCCCCTGCCTCACCTTCAATCTACCCTCCCTCCCTCCCTGCCTCTCCCCTGCCTCTCCCCTGCCTCACCTTCAATCTACCCTCCCTCCCTCCCTGCCTCACCCCTGCCTCTCCCCTGCCTCTCCCCTGCCTCTCCCCTGCCTCACCCTGCCTCTTCCCTGCCTCTCCCCTGCCTCACCTTCAATCTACCCTCCCTCCCTCCCTGCCTCACCCCTGCCTCTCCCCTGCCTCACCCTGCCTCTCCCCTGCCTCTCCCCTGCCTCACCTTCAATCTACCCTCCCTCCCTCCCTGCCTCTCCCCTGCCTCTCCCCTGCCTCACCCTGCCTCTCCCCTGCCTCTCCCCTGCCTCTCCCCTGCCACACCCTGCCTCTCCCCTGCCTCACCCTGCCTCTCCCCTGCCTCTCCCCTGCCTCTCCCCTGCCTCTCCCCTGCCTCTCCCCTGCCTCTCCCCTGCCTCTCCCCTGCCTCTCTCCTGCCTCTCCCCTGCCTCTCCCCTGTCTCTCCCCTGTCTTACCTTCAATCTACCCTCCCTCCCTCCCTCCCTCCCTCCCTCCCTCCCTCCCTCCCTCCCTCCCTCCCCCCTCCCCCCCTCCCCCTCCCTCCGTGTGAGTCAGTCGTGCCGTGTTAACCCTTGCAGGGGAGCGTGTATTGGCCGTATCCTGACACTAACCCACTTAGCTGCTCAATACAAACACGGTTAGTGCCGCACGGGAGGCCATGGGTCACCACCGTCTGCAGCGCACCAACAAGTTGTCTCAGCATACTCCTGCATCTTACTGTCTCTCTGCTCCCTCTCCCTGTCCATGTGTTTCTCTCTCTTTATTTCTGTCCGTCTCCCTGTCTCTATCTCTGTCTTTCGCTGTTTATCTGTCTCTGTCTGTCTCTCCCTGTTCATGTCTGTCCATTTGTGTCTCTCTGTTTCTTTATGAGTTTCCATTTTCTCAGTCTACTTGCCCTTATCTCTCTCACTGCTCTCGTCACTGCACATAGCTGGTATGCTGCGAATATCAACATTTATATTCTTTCTCATGTTTTGATACAAAAATATTGAGGCAACATTGAGACTTAATTTGCCCCGAGCAGTGCCCGTGCCTGTAGACGAGTGGCTCTGATATTCTCCTCCTCCCGCCCCCTTACCCCGACCGGCCTGTCCTGGGGCGGTACTGCTGAGTTGTTTATGGCGGGGTGGCTTGACTGGCCTTTATAAATCTGTCTCAGCCTTAGCTGGTTTATTTGCCTCCCATACCTTGAGTGGGGCACTGAGCGGGCGACTTGTGTCTAACGAGATCTGGCATTTACCAGACTGTACCACCCGATGACTGCAGTCTTCAGACTGTACCACCCGATGACTGCAGTCTTCAGGCTGTACCACCCTATCACTGCAGTCTTCAGGCTGTACCACCCGATGACTGCAGTCTTCAGACTGTACCACCCAATGACTGCAGTCTTCAGACTGTACCACCCTATCACTGCAGTCTTCAGGCTGTACCACCCGATGACTGCAGTCTTCAGACTGTACCACCCAATGACTACCAGACTGTACCACCCGATGACAACCAACTACAGACTGTACCGCCCAATGACTACCAACCCCAGACTGTACCACCCAATGACTACCAACCCCAGACTGTACCACCCAATGACTACCAGACTGTACCACCCAATGACTACCAACCCCAGACTGTACCACCCAATGACTACCAACCCCAGACTGTACCACCCGATGACTACCAGACTGTACCACCCAATGACTACCAACCCCAGACTGTACCACCCAATGACTACCAACCCCAGACTGTAACACTCAATGACTACCAGACTGTACCACCCAATGACTACCAGACTGTACCACCCAATGACTACCAGACTGTACCACCCAATGACTACTAACCCCAGACTGTATCACCCAATGACTACCAGACTGTACCACCCAATGACTACCAGACTGTACCACCCAATGACTACCAGACTGTACCACCCAATGACTACCAGACTATACCACCCAATGACTACCAACCCCAGACTGTACCATGCAATGACTACCAACCCCAGACTGTACCACCCAATGACTACCAGACTGTACCACCCAATGACTACCAACCCCAGACTGTACCACCCAATGACTACCAACCCCAGACTGTACCACCCAATGACAACCAACCCCAGACTGTACCACCCAATGACTACCAACTACAGACTATACCACCCAATGACTACCAACCCCAGACTGTACCACCCAATGACTACCAACCCCAGACTGTACCACCCAATGACTACCAACCCCAGACTGTACCACCCAATGACTACCAACCCCAGACTGTACCACCCAATTATCAGAACAGTGCCCTAGAGGCCACTTTACGTCACCCGGCCTCTTCTCCACTGCTTATTTTTGCACAAAGACAGTTGATCTCTTTACTGACCTAGAACGCCTGCTGAGCTGAGTCAAATCTGACAACGCTGGGAGTCACAGCCTTTGTATTAGTGAGTGACCTTGTTAGCCACTCAGCCATTTTGTACTGGGCCCCAGGTGCCGTGCACGTTATGAGTGACAGACACACCAGGCTTCTACCAGTACAGTGGTCCTGTCTACCATATGTCCACAATAAGGTGTTAGGGTCCTGATGGTAGTGTAGGGGCTAGGGTTATACGGGGTTCATATGGCGGGTTCTGTTGGATGCTGTGTTGCGAACTCAGTCCGAACCCTTCAGCCCGACGCCAGGTGGTAGCACCTGTCTCGGGCTTGGGGTATGGGCAGAGGTCACTATAGGCTTCCGGTCTGCGTGTGCGCGCACAGGCTGGCTGCCTATTTATAGCCAGCATCCGATAGGACTAGTCGGTCACTCTGGATCCACGCTTGGACAGAGGCCCTGCAATCATATTGGCTACGAGCCTACTGACCCGCTCCGAACTCTATAGGGAGTTCGCACTGATATAGCTTTGCCTGTCTAGGTTACTGAATAAACCTTTGATTCGCAACCTGTACACTTGATCCGAACTGTGTTGACTTTTGTTCTTTACTTAATAATATACCAGTATTATAGAGGACAAAGTCTCGTTTATTACAGTAGTAATGCAATGTTGTCTACCAAACAGACTACATGAACCATCAGTTTTAAATAACTTTAAGCAAAAATCAATGGCCATCTTTCAGCAACGTTCAGCAACATAATTACTTGCTCAAAGCTACTTAAAGAAAGCATTTAATCAACTTTATTTTTTGTTTACCATTGCAATCCAACATCCAACTGTGCTTCACCTGAGGCAGGGGTGGTCTTATCATCGAGGTCTGACTGTATTTCTGTTCTGGACATGATGTGCTGAGATGTTTGAAGCAAGATTTATTAAGTCATTCAGCAATATAACTCTTGATGTTTTCCTGGGACACTCAATCATATTTTGATATGTAACTAACAAATAGTGCTAGATAAGTCATGACTCACAACACAAAGCAAAGGCCTTTAGTCAATAGTCTGCAAAATCTACATTATAATGATTATGATGCATCTGGAAGGAGAAAAGACAGGCCAAGTAGTGCCTATCTTTCCCAGGATAGATAAATAACATTGAATGAAATATAATTAAATTTAGGAAATACAAATGGCTAGGGGGCATTCTAGACCTACCACATCAGTAGCACAGCCTGGTGGGTAAAGCAGGAACTACCTGACCATTAGTGTAAGTAGTAGAGCCTCCATAAAGTACCGGGACCCTCACAGGGCAGCAGGGTGCTGCACTGTATGATGCACTCCTGGTGTCATGATGCATGAATGCAGCAATGGTGCTGCATTCATGCATCATGCCGACCCTATTGGGTTGATACACTGCCACATGGCTGGCATGATGCAGCAACATAGCTCCGGGCGTATAATGTATTGGTTTATCATTAAGAAATACAGAGCTGAGCGCTGAGGGCATGATGCCATCCTTAAAGGGTTAAAGCACCATAAATTACCATAAAGCCGCATAAAGCCCCATGCATGTCCATAAAGCAGGCAGGAAGGCGGGCAGCCAGTGCTGCCACCCAGCGGGCACCCTGCCACCTGCAACTACCCCACACCTGGGGGTTACACCGTTACCATGACGACATGTTTATGGATCTGCTACAAACTACCACCAGACATGCAGCTAGACTACAGCAGGAGGTACGTGGGTCAAGCTGCTGTAAGGATGACATGGTGATTTACTGTAGGCGGCCATGTTGTATACAGGTGAAGGTGCTGTAAGGATGACATGGCAGTTTACTGTAGGCGGCCATGTTGTATACAGGTTAAGGTGCTGTAAGGATGACATGGCGGTTTACTGTAGGCGGCCATGTTGTATACAGGTTAAGGTGCTGTAAGGATGACATAGCAGTTTACTGTAGGCGGCCATGTTGTATACAGGTCAAGGTGCTGTAAGGATGACGTGGCGGTTTACTGTAGGCGGCTACGTTGTATACAGGTCAAGCTGCTGTAAGGATGACATGGCGGTTTACTGTAGGCGGCCATGTTGTATACAGGTTAAGGTGCTGTAGGGATGACATGACAGTTTACTGTAGGCAGCCATGTTGTATACAGGTCAAGGTGCTGTAAGGATGACATGGGGGTTTACTGTAGGCAGCCATGTTGTATACAGGTTAAGCTGCTGTAAGGATGACATGGTGATTTACTGTAGGCGGCCATGTTGTATACAGGTGAAGGTGCTGTAAGGATGACATGGCAGTTTACTGTAGGCGGCCATGTTGTATACAGGTTAAGGTGCTGTAAGGATGACATGGCGGTTTACTGTAGGCGGCCATGTTGTATACAGGTTAAGGTGCTGTAAGGATGACATGGCGGTTTACTGTAGGCGGCCATGTTGTATACAGGTTAAGGTGCTGTAAGGATGACATGGCAGTTTACTGTAGGCGGCCATGTTGTATACAGGTTAAGGTGCTGTAAGGATGACATGGCGGTTTACTGCAGGCGGCCATGTTGTATACAGGTTAAGGTGCTGTAAGGATGACATGGCGGTTTACTGTAGGCGGCCATGTTGTATACAGGTTAAGGTGCTGTAAGGATGACATGGCAGTTTACTGTAGGCGGCCATGTTGTATACAGGTCAAGGTGCTGTAAGGATGACATGGCGGTTTACTGTAGGCGGCCATGTTGTATACAGGTTAAGATGCTATAAGGATGACATGACAGTTTACTGTAGGCGGCAATGTTGTATACAGGTTAAGTTGCTGTAAGGATGACATGGCGGTTTACTGCAGGCGGCCATGTTGTATACAGGTTAAGGTGCTGTAAGGATGACATGGCGGTTTACTGCAGGCGGCCATGTTGTATACAGGTTAAGTTGCTGTAAGGATGACGTGGGGGTTTACTGTAGGCAGCCATGTTGTATACAGGTTAAGGTGCTGTAGGGATGACATGACAGTTTACTGCAGGCGGCCATGTTGTATACAGGTTAAGGTGCTGTAAGGATGATATGGCAGTTTACTGCAGGCGGCCATGTTGTATACAGGTTAAGTTGCTGTATGGATGACATGGCAGTTTGCTGTAGGCGGCCATGTTGTATACAGGTTAAGTTGCTGTATGGATGACATGGCGGTTTACTGCAGGCGGCCATGTTGTATACAGGTTAAGGTGCTGTAAGGATGACATGGCGGTTTACTGTAGGCGGCCATGTTGTATACAGGTTAAGGTGCTGTAGGGATGACATGACAGTTTACTGTAGGCAGCCATGTTGTATACAGGTCAAGGTGCTGTAAGGATGACATGGGGGTTTACTGTAGGCAGCCATGTTGTATACAGGTTAAGGTGCTGTAAGGATGACATGGCGGTTTACTGTAGGCGGCCATGTTGTATACAGGTTAAGGTGCTGTAGGGATGACATGACAGTTTACTGTAGGCAGCCATGTTGTATACAGGTCAAGGTGCTGTAAGGATGACATGGGGGTTTACTGTAGGCAGCCATGTTGTATACAGGTTAAGGTGCTGTAAGGATGACATGGCGGTTTACTGTAGGCGGCCATGTTGTATACAGGTTAAGGTGCTGTAAGGATGACATGGCGGTTTACTGCAGGCGGCCATGTTGTATACAGGTTAAGGTGCTGTAAGGATGACATGGCGGTTTACTGTAGGCGGCCATGTTGTATACAGGTTAAGGTGCTGTAGGGATGACATGACAGTTTACTGTAGGCAGCCATGTTGTATACAGGTCAAGGTGCTGTAAGGATGACATGGGGGTTTACTGTAGGCAGCCATGTTGTATACAGGTTAAGGTGCTGTAAGGATGACATGG
Source organism: Harmothoe impar (assembly GCA_947462335.1). Taxonomy (NCBI): domain Eukaryota; kingdom Metazoa; phylum Annelida; class Polychaeta; order Phyllodocida; family Polynoidae; genus Harmothoe; species Harmothoe impar. The sequence goes on along the minus strand of OX381717.1, from coordinate 64,865,645 downwards.
CGGTTTACTGTAGGCGGCCATGTTGTATACAGGTTAAGGTGCTGTAAGGATGACATGGCGGTTTACTGTAGGCGGCCATGTTGTATACAGGTTAAGGTGCTGTAAGGATGACATGGCGGTTTACTGTAGGCGGCCATGTTGTATACAGGTTAAGGTGCTGTAGGGATGACATGACAGTTTACTGTAGGCAGCCATGTTGTATACAGGTCAAGGTGCTGTAAGGATGACATGGGGGTTTACTGTAGGCAGCCATGTTGTATACAGGTTAAGGTGCTGTAAGGATGACATGGCGGTTTACTGTAGGCGGCCATGTTGTATACAGGTTAAGGTGCTGTAAGGATGACATGGCGGTTTACTGCAGGCGGCCATGTTGTATACAGGTTAAGGTGCTGTAAGGATGACATGGCGGTTTACTGTAGGCGGCCATGTTGTATACAGGTTAAGGTGCTGTAAGGATGACATGGCGGTTTACTGCAGGCGGCCATGTTGTATACAGGTTAAGGTGCTGTAAGGATGACATGGCGGTTTACTGTAGGCGGCCATGTTGTATACAGGTTAAGGTGCTGTAAGGATGACATGACAGTTTACTGTAGGCGGCCATGTTGTATACAGGTTAAGGTGCTGTAAGGATGACATGGCAGTTTACTGTAGGCGGCCATGTTGTATACAGGTTAAGGTGCTGTAAGGATGACATGGCGGTTTACTGCAGGCGGCCATGTTGTATACAGGTTAAGGTGCTGTAAGGATGACATGGCAGTTTACTGTAGGCGGCCATGTTGTATACAGGTTAAGGTGCTGTAAGGATGATATGGCGGTTTACTGCAGGCGGCCATGTTGTATACAGGTCAAGGTGCTGTAAGGATGACATGGCAGTTTACTGCAGGCGGCCATGTTGTATACAGGTTAGGTTGCTGTAAGGATGACATGGCAGTTTACTGTAGGCGGCCATGTTGTATACAGGTTAAGGTGCTGTAAGGATGACGTGGCGGTTTACTGCAGGCGGCCATGTTGTATACAGGTTAAGGTTCTGTAAGGATGACATGGCGGTTTACTGCAGGCGGCCATGTTGTACCCTTGTTACCATGGTGATAGGGGACAAACTGCCAGTAGACATGCAAACATGCTTACAGACGGCCATTTTGTAAATATGATGTAGGGTGGTAATGGGCCATTGGGTGGGGTGTAAATGTGCTATGGTTATTATGCTTCAATGTAGACCCCAACATACAGTAGCAGTGACCTAGTGGTAATGACCCACATTCTATGCACCAATCTCCCGGAGAGTTGAGCACCTTCGGGTCTTTGGCCTAAAGCTATATGAAATTACATAGGGGATAAACTAGAAAAAATAGCTATTTTCCCTTTCAAAAGTGACATTAAGAAACTAATTTGAGGCAATTGCACACTATTTTGGTATCTGTATAGGAATTTACAACATTTTGCAAAAAAGAGTAAGGTTTACAGCACGGAACGTAAAACCTTATTTGAAGCAGAAAAAGCGTGACATGCATAGCATGTGAAAAACAGGAGTGTTATCTACAGCATGGTAAAGCAGGGTAAAGAGCTGGTGGGGATACGGTGAATAGCTTGTTGAAAAAGGCTTTACGACCCTTTATCAGGGTTTATACCTTTGGGCCATTGTGATCCTGCCATATAACATGGTTATATAATATGGGGAGTATTGCAGTGGGCATCCCAGCTAACAAAAAAAACGTTATTTTACGTTTAAAATCTATGTATAACATTATGTAAGGAGCCTTAGTGAAACGTTATATAACGTTATAAAATGTTGCATAGCGTTTTTCTCGTTTACTGGGATTGTATTATGCAATGTACTTACAATTCCTGCAAGGGGCTTTGGTGTAAATTGGTATCATGAATAGGGAGTTTCTCGCCAGGTCTGCATTTGTGCATCATGCCAGCCATCAGTTGCTCTCTGGCACTGCATTGGTGCATCATGACAGTGCATTGGTGCATCATGACAGTGCATTAGTGCATCATGACAGTGCATTGGTGCATCATGGCATTGCATTGGTGCATCATGCACTGCATTGGTGCATCATGGCATTGCATTGGTGCATCATGACAGTGCATTGGTGCATCATGCACTGCATTGGTGCATCATGCACTGCATTGGTGCATCATGCACGGCATTGGTGCATCATGCACTGCATTGGTGCATCATGACCTGTATATCTCTAACACTCTCCCCTTCTCCCTCGTTACGTCGCTGTATCTGCCTGTATCTCTCTTGCAGGTAACCCTGTAGCTATATCATTATTCTAAGACGCAGTCTTCTCCTGGTCCTCCTTGGCCCCCTTCTCTTTTAACGGTTCTACAGTGCTGCATATATCAGCCCATCAATCACTCTGCCCGCTAGACGCATCCCGGGGGAGGTGGAGGCTGCGTAGTAATACAACCACCGTCCACAAAGTAGTCCCCACGTCTGCCCCTTGTAGAAGGTACAGCATCCCTCACTCTATTCCCAGCCTAGGTTACCTCTTCCAGAACCTTAGTGTTTCCTCTTGTCCCGAACAACGTTTACCCCATTTCCCTGCTCTCGTTCCTTACCCCTCCCATAATCTCTCTCATCTCACTCCCCTTGTTCACATACTATTTCCTACAATGACATAACTCTGACCCTGTCTGTCTACTATCGGGTTCCTTTCCTTTCCAACCTTCCTCTTTCCCTCCTTGCCATATTCCTTGCTTTCCTTCTTTTCTGACCCCCTTCCCCTTCCCTTACCCCTCTGTCCTCCCCCTCTACCCTACTCTCATTCCCAAATCCATTCGAAGGAAGGCTCTGGTAATATGACTTGAACTTGGGATTTTGCTGGTTTTGGGCAGTCCCTGCAGTTAGCTTGGAAACAGCGCACAGGAATGGGAAATGGGACCAGAAAGTATGATGGTAAAACTACCATCATACATTCTGGTTCCTGTTCTCTGGTTCCAACCTACCTTGAAGTTCAAGGTCATGTGGCTGTAACCAGAGCCTTCCTTGGGATGGAGTTGGGAATGAGAGTACCTCTACCCCAGACCTGCTCGCAGTGAGTCAGTGTGTAGGGTCTGTGTGGTCAATAGCAGGTCTAGCGCTGAGCTGGATGCTGACTGTACACATACATCTAGGGTACACTTCCTGCTGTAGGGCCTGAAGGTGGGACCACTTCCCCTGTTCTACTATTATATACTACTACTACTGGTACTACTGGTACTATTACTACTACTACTACTACTACTACTACTACTACTACTACTACTGCTGGTACTACTACTACTACTACTACTACTACTACTACTACTACTACTGCTGGTACTACTACTACTACTACTACTACTACTACTACTAGTAGTAGGGGAGGGGCCCGGAGGATACACATTTTTATCTAGGTCAAGTAGCCTTATTTAGGTTAGCACATCATTGCTAAGTAGGTCAATGATATGCATGAGTTTAAGTAGGTCATCATATGGACATGTTTGAACATGTAGCCTCATTAATTATTCATGTCACAGTTTTAAAAGTTAATGATATGCATAACATGGACATTTGGCAAGTGACCAGAGTAAAAGCTCATTATGAATGCATTAAGGTCAGACTTTAGACATGTTTGAACATGTAGCCTCATTACTTATTCATGTCACACTTAAGTTATGTGGGATACAGATGGATATTAAATTATGCTGAATTTTATTTTGATTAGATATTAATTACATAGAATATATATTGTATTTGATATGAAGTGACCATATGATACAGTATCCAAAGGACAGAATTTGTATGTTGATAGCAAACGGGAAAGGGTGGTGACAGAGATCTTAGGCTGAGCCTATGGCATACCAACAGCATCAACAAGATGCAGAAGGCAGGGTCTCGTTACAACATTTTGCTGGATTATGATGCAATCTACCAGATCAAAAAGGAATTAGAGGACATCAAGCTGGCGCTGAGCTTGTGCAACGACGAAACCTCCCCCCCCCCCCAGGGAATTCTACCCATACAGAGAGAGTTCCAGCATCTGCTTGGTGCATGATGGGAGCCAAGAAATCCTCGCGACCAACACATATTTATGTCAACATATACAAGAGGAAAGTAAAATAACTATACATTGAATACCAAACTATTGAATAAAAAACAGTTTTATCCAATATCATTTTACTTGTTCTCTCTGCATTTATTCACTCAAACTGTCTTTGAAAGCAGTAAATCATCCAGCAGTCTCATTAGCACACTGTCATATTGTATGAGGAATTTGGTTTTTACATAATCCCAGCCAAGACCATTTGATTCATTGGTTAATCAATCTAATTATGTCAAGTATGATAACAATTATGTGATCTATGGGTGATTTCATTAGGGTGCATCAATAAATGAACTTGGTGGGTTAATCATTAATGTGTTATCTAGTCGATCATAATTGGTTTTGTCATACGAGTATATCCTACTGTGTTAAGTGTTTGATTTGTACCAGTGAAAGCTTTCATTGCTTAAGCTATGTAGGATATAAATAAATATATGGGATATGAAGTTAGACTGGATGGACTGCTTTGTTTGATTCAGTATCAATAGAGACAAAATATATATTGTATTTGACAATGAAGTCATCATATGATATTGTATTCATTGTTACATGCAAATGCCCCAACCATCCAGCTCCTCTCAATTACAAAACAAGAGAAGGAGGAGAGCTGTGATCTATAACGTTAGCATTATAATTAAAAATTTTCTCAATATCAATATCTTTATAAAGTGAGCCTATTTTTCTATATAAACATATTTAATGAATCATATCTGTATAGTCATGCATGATCAAGAACAAAACACAAATAACTTTTTTTATAAGCTCTTTATTTCTGATGACATAGTAAAAACTCTGGGAGAAATGATATACGTTTTAATATTTCACCGACACCTTGATATGTATGCATATTTTTTTTTTGTCTTTTTATTTTTTCATCTTGTTTGATCAGTATTCCACGGACACCAGTCGCGATTCAGAAACTGTATATAATCCTGGGGTGATCATGTACAGCACGGCAACTACAGACTTGGGAAGGTTGGCTTTGAATCTCATCTCGAGTCGGGTGTTGGCCTTTCTTATCACTGGAAACACACCGTCATACAGGTTGAGATGCGACTGCACGTTGAAGCAGAACAAACAGTTTCCGTCCTTGAAGTCTTTCTTAGAAAACGTGCTGCCCTGACCTTTGGTGACTGACAAGAAGGCGTCATACTCCTCCGAGAACTTGTCGTTGGCAAAGTCAGGCTCTAGTGGTCTGTCGGGAACGCTGTGAGACCCAACTTGTAGGGAGACATAGTTCAGGTCAAAGTTTTCGAAATTGAAGGGCGACTTGGTCATACTGCCTCCAAACGCCTCCGCGTCCACCAATCCTAGAACGAGGAGGCTGGGGATCCGGTCAGACAACACCTGAGAGATGGAGAAAGAGTTGACATTGGCCGGGATGGTATGGTTCCTCATGTAAACTCTCGGGTAGGGGTAAAGGGCGTCCTTTCCTTCTGCCAGCAGCTCGCTGTGATGTACGAGGACCTCAGGTCTCAGCTTGATGTAGTTGACAGTGAGGTACATGCTCTCAATCACCACCTTGTATTTTGTGGTGTTGTCTTTGGCCATGAGTCTGAAGCTGTCCATGCTCTGATAGAATGTGAGATAAATGTTTATCCCATTCAAAATGTGACGGTTGACTCGGTCGATGACTCCTACTCCTAGTCCACCTTTGAATGTTACCGTCTGTCCTTTGCTTGTCAACGCGTGTCTGTTGATGAGGCCGGCATTTGGTTTTGCAGCCCCGGTTGTGGGATCAGTCGTGCCGACTCCACCGTACGAGTCTTGGTAGTAACCTCGTTGCTCACCAACAGAGGCCTTGGCTTCTTGATCAGACATCAGCAACATCTCCAGGTAGTTTTTGTAGGGATACATAGATCCAATGTCTGGGTTGATTTCCACTCCTGACATGCTTACAGAGACCTGACTGAAGACTGAGTTGAGTGGTAGATTGGTCAACGCCACCAAGTCAGTCTCTTCTACTGGTATATCTTTATTGTTTTCCACTTTCATTATTTTCATGTCAACAGTCATGGTGGTGTTGGCTCCGTCTATATAGCCTCCAGTATAAGGTTCTGCACGGAATACTAATGGAGATCCCTCGCTGATAGCCGACTTGGGATAATACCTGACTTTCTCTGTATCCAATATGGAGGTGTCCATCTTGGGTGGGTCGAAGATAGCGATCTTGGAAGAAAATCCCTCCTCGCTTTCACTGAATTTGTACTCCTGCATGGTGAGGACAAGGATGACTGACAATTCGTGTGTGTTACTGTATAAGGGAAACTACTTCTTGCTCCTTCCAAGATTTCTCTCAGACTGAGCTTTTCTCTTCCTTCCAAGTCGTTTTATAGTGGATCCTACAGACTTTTTGCTTTTCACACCAGTCTTCTTAGTTTTGGAGGTCCCACTTTTCCTTCTCCCTTTTGATGTAGATGACCCAGACTTGCTGCTTGTTGAGGCCATGTTGAATGATACGCCAAATGTGTCAGGAGCATCGGAGCGTTTTTCCTTTTCCTTCATCTGTTCTAACAGTTGCTGTGTTGGTGAGACTATCTTTGTTTTCAACGGTTTAAGTCTATCTCCTCCCTCTCCATGAGATGTAGAGCCAACACGGTGGAACATCTTTTCACCCTTGTCGTCTGTGAATGATTTTTTATCATGTTTACCTTCAGTCTTTGAATCCATGCTGCGACTCCAAGTGTTCATGCTGATTCCCAGTGGTACTAAAACCATTATGGTTCTTGGTGATTCTTTTCTTTCAGAATACTGTATTTTTAAAATATTTTGTTCAGTCTGTTGTCCTTTTCACGTGAAGTGTACAGAACGCTGTCAACCCGGAGACTGAGAGTGGCTCCCTGTTTTCAAACTTTAAGTACACATGGATGTTGGTCAGCCTTTCCTGCATCAGGTTGACATATCGTATGTGACTTGGACAGTAGATTGTCCTGATGCAGTCCTTGTACCGAGTCACAGTCAAGAGCTTACGTTCACCACCATTGTACACGGACGGCTCTACAGAGTCACAATACACATGTAATAACCTGGTGGTGTCCACCTTTGACACATGTGAGTTTTTGCCTGCCTTCAAATGAAAGTCTATCAAGCCAATTTCCCAAGATTCATTCCGGCTGAAGTAGTAGGAAGAAGGTAAAGTCACAACAAAATCATTTCCCGTGTTGCTGGTGTGGTATCCTCCATGGTCCTCGGATGACAGGTAGAGATACATGGCAGAGCAGTAACAAGTATTGTACTATGTGTTGCCAGTGTGACGTCCTCTAGAGATCTGTCAGTTGGCTCTCGGGTATCCAGGAGTTAAACCTCTTGGACCATCCCAACCACTTCACTAACACCTCGGTACGTCTGTTGTTTTTAGGACCCACAGTCCGTCTCTGTAGCTCCTCTTCTACCTCGTACACTGCTTCGTCGTCTCCCTCTACTGTCACCTTCTGCAACTCCTCTTTGTAGTACTCTCCCACAATTTCCTCATTGTCCCATGACTTGATCTGGTATTTCTGAAAACCCTGATGCATGCGCCGGTGAGTCACAGTGTAGATCATTTTTGTCCATGTGTGGTCGTAGGCTCTATGAAACGACTGTTTCAGAAATGACAACCTGACTCTGTCACCCACCTGCAGAGCATAAGGGAGGCTTGGTCCTGTCTTTGTGGCCGAGTCATTCCGTTTGTACTGCCAGTGTCACAGTTCAGTTTTGTCTGTGGCACACATGGCTTCTGCCGGAGTTGAGTTGATGATGCTGTGGTTTGAGTTGTTGTATGCTTCCGTTATCTCTTGTAGGTGATCTATCCAATTGAAATTGTTTCTTGCCCTGAACATTCTAGCTATCCTCATCCTGAGTGTATGAATCACTCGTTCAGCATGAGATGCCTTGACCTCATTGTTGGTGAGATAGTGCTTTATGTTTCGGCTCAAGAAAAACTTTTTCATGGTCTTGTTAACAAATTCGCTGCCATGGTCAGATCGAATAGTTTTCGGCTCCTCATTGTGTTCGAATATTTTTTCGAATGCCTGTTGCACCACAACAGCTCTTAATGCTTCCATTGGTCTAGTGTACAGGAACCGAGTAAACACATCAATGCACACTAAGATGTATCCATAACCGTTGTTGTCATCTATATAATGCTTCATAGACAGACAGTCACAATCCCACATCTGATCTTTCGAACTGACTATGACTTTAGGTCTTGGAAATCTCTTTCTACCTTGTTTGAATGTGGCATAGGAATCTTGGGAAGACAACCATGACTTGATTTGATCCAATGTTATCTTATATTTTCCTTCAGATCGCACAGCTTTGTACACTGTACCAGCTCCTGTAAATCCTGCAGGATGCTCCGGATCATAGTACACAGACTTTAGATAATCGTTCATTTCCTTTTCAGTTTCTGGGATCCTTCCTTGGAGACTCATGATGACAATGCCAAAAAATAAATCTCATTAAGATTTCCACCCGGTTCTCCAGATTTCAACACCTTGTCCTGCGTTGCTCCTCTGTGGACGAGGGTTGTGACGAACTCTGACTGTGGATGCAGATGCCATGTCTTTTTGTGATTTTTTTCTTTTTGTAGCAACAGCAATAACTTGGGGTGACGTCGTTTTAGACGTCTGCGGTGGCGACATTGTTTTAGACGTCTGCGGTGAGTATAGAGGGGAAGGTTGTTGGTTTTCTGATGTTGTTGTCCACTGGTCATTTTCATCATGTGTCTTTTCAGGTGCAAGGATGGCATGGGCGTTCCGTGTTGGCGGGATGCCGGGCGGCGGCATGGGCGGTGGCATCGTTTGCGGTGATATTACAGGCTGCGCTGTTTGCGCCGTCTGATGACCCTGTCCCGCCTCCGCCTCCGCCTCCGCACGCCCGGGCTCAAACGCCCGAGATGACTGATCCCGCAAAGACATCTGATCTATATCTAAATCTTCCTGATCTCTTTTTAGCCTTTTCCTTTGGCCTCCATTCCACAATTCATCCCAGCCGTCATCCTCTTCCTCCTCCTCCTCCCGAGCCCTCTTCCTACTGTCTTCTAACTGTGATCCAGTGTACACCACTGCCGATTCTGTGGTTTGGGAGGACTCCTGTCTCTCATTTGAACCTCCCGACTCGACCAGGTTCTCAGGCTTTTTGTCCCCAGAGTTTTCATTTGAACTGGATGAAGGCTTCACCCAGACTCTTGCAGTACCAGCTATGCGACCTGCCAATACTGGGTAAAGAGATGCCAGGCCAGCTGCATGCCTCATATCTCCAGGAAAGGTGTGAAATGCTGCTCCCTGGGGCTCAGGTGCTGTCTGCTGTAATTGAGAGGCACCTGGAGGGCTTGTTGAAGCAGTTTTGGTGAGGTGGGTCTGGACTTGCTGAGACACATTAGATGATGCTAAGCCTTTCAATGGGGGTGTTGTTGACTTTGAAACTCCTGCCTCGTGCTTAGTCCTCGAAACAGGCCTTTGGGATTTCCTTGTGGTCTTCCACTTATCCTGCTGCTTATCATGGTCCTGCCCATTCACCTCCATCTCAGTGTCCTCCTCCAGCTCCCGTCCCCCAGAAGATAAAGATGACACTGATCCTGGTAAAGCACCTGAAGGATGCAAACGTACAGCTTCAGGTGTGTCAAGACGCACACCTGCAGACTCTGACAAGTCTGCGACCTGGTCCGTGGTGAGATTTTTGTTTTCACTGCTGTATTTATTCATCCTTGTATAAGTGTCGAATGGTATTGTAATGTATTTCTTCATGATTGTAGAGATTTTATGTAGTCAATTCAGTGTAAAAGGGAATTCACAGCAATGGCAGTAACTTTGACTTCACTGACATCAAAACGTCCAGTATTTTATCATGTGATTTCTGTATGATGTCTAACCGTTTTTTTACAGGTGTTTCCTTTTTAGACAAAGCTTCCAGTATCTTTCTGTGTTCATGTATGAGGTTTTTGGTTTTCTTTCCCACTGGTAAATGTAACACGTTTCTGATGATCTCACTCAAGCACTCCACTTGCTTGTCTGTTGCAGTGACGAGTATAGCTTCGCTCTGAAGTCTGTTTCCTGAGAGCAATAACTTTATATACAAACCACAGTCCCTGAGTCTCTTGGACATGGCTGTAGAAATAACATGTACACCAATTCTTTGTCCTTGTGGTGAGTATGGTGCTGACTGTTTGGGTGATGGTAGTGGTACTGGTGTCAATGTCAGTGGATGTCTTGTACAACAAAGGTGGAGGGGATGTTGTTTTCCAGACTGCTGTCAGAAGTGAACTGAGCATATGACTAATAGGTGGGAGCTTTTTATATGACATCAGTCTCTTGCCACGTATGTAATGAGATTTTCACCTGGAAAAATGTTGGTAAAAATACGTGCACTGGTCCTAGGTGAGTCGGACGTCAAATGTCGGCTGACATCAGCCGGGTGTAGTGAAATGAGCTGGTATCCATAAGCCTTTTTCAATACACAATCCCTATAGCTGGCCTTTAAAGTCTCACCCAGACCTGTCTGCTTGGCTAATATGCTAATCTGGCTGACATCCCTCGGGTTACATAATACAAAAAAGTAATGTGTGTTCATAGAAAGATTACGACTACACTTCCCTTGAGCGTAGAGGTTCTGAGATATGTACAAAACCGAGATGTTCTTGTGGTGAGCGTATTTTGTGAACAGGTTTTGAGCTTCCACACTCCTCACTACCTCTTCCATCAAATCGTCCAACACCACTATGCAGTGGCGGGATCCGTCTGTGAACATGTTCAAGTCCTCTTCTGTTGGGATTCCTCTTCTGAACTTCAGCCCAGGAACTGTTCTCCTCATCTCAGCAAACAGAGGTTGATCCACTGTCATACAATACAGTACCTCGTGCACAGGTGAGTCGTAGATGACATCCTTGTATGTCAAAATCTTGTGTACCAGTGTAGTCTTTCCACTGCCGCTCACCCCAGAGACACAACTGTTACATGGTGACTTGAGGGGAGGGAAAATAGGTCCTTTTATGTCTTCTATGTAGTTATCCATTTTATGATTATCTATATAGTACTTGTGGTTGATTAGATGTTCTTCCTGTCGTGAAACTGAGCGACTGAGGTGTATATAACAGCATTGATATGTTATATAGCATAGAGTATATATGTATATACATGTATCGTATCACGCCATGTTCATGAACTCTCTATCCATCTGTAAGTTGTCCCAAAATACACTCATCATGTCTGATCCTGGAAACTGTGACGGATTTGTTATTTCAGCCATTTTCTGCGAGAGTCCGCAGGTGAAATAGTTGTTAAATCGAGCACCTGGTTGAACAATGAGCTTGTCTTTACTTTCTCTCAGTTCCAAAATTATGCGCAACCTAATGTTGTCTATCTTTTGCCAGACAATGTCGTGCATCACTGCATCACGATCTGTGTACCATGACTGCTTCAACTGGACACCATTGGAAAGAGAAATAACCTTTTTGTCGTTACATGCTTTAAGAATGTCAGCAGCCAATAAGGGGTACCCATTGTACATGGCTCTCTCATACATGAAGAGCTGGGAGCATGATCTAAATATGTGACCGTGTTTTTGAAGAGCACATTGATAGTCGTTGGAGAGACAATCCTTTTCTGCTCTCAGAACATGTGTGTTGTGATCTTCCCATGGGTTTAGTGTGATAGATAGCGGCTTTGTATCTATGCCATTTGGAAGCACATGCCTCTTGGGGTAAAAAAAGTTGAAGCCCCTTTTCGTCTGAACATATGTCATGATGCTGTTATTGATGGCTCTGAACCCTACATTTGTAGCGCATCCCGTCTTTTTGTCTTGAAGCGCTGACCTATACAATTCCCGGGGATCAACAAGCGCACTCTTGTTTATTCCTTTGGCTTTGATGCAGTCAGGTGCATCAATGCGTTTGAGATAGTAGGTCTTGGGTGCTGGTGCTATTATCTCAGTACCGTCGGCCTCCTTTTTAAAGAGTCCTCGCTCCCTCTTGTCATACTCTCTATGCCGATCGCAACACTGTCGAGGGTACCAATGATGGTCTGAAGCTCTGAAAGGTTCACCATTCACATCCAAGTCGTAGCAGTGTCCGTAGATAGATTGTTCAAACTCCTGTAGTTTACAAGGTTTGATCACATCACGGAGACAGGACCCGCTCATCGCACAGTACAAACTGTCGGTATCTGTGTGAGTTAACTCAAAATCCTCCCGATCAATGTAGTAATCCAAGCATTCATAGTAATACTGGAGTAGTTTCAACTTGGCTGTCTGCAAGATGGTGAATGCTAGTTGAATGGGAATATCCAAATCCACTTGTTTCTTTGACATTTCGATTTCAAACAGTCCACCGGGTAGAGAGCATGCCGTCTTGAAGCATGGGTCGTTCACTGCTAAATGTGCCTCGTGCTTATGGTGTACGTACTTGACATCTGCGTGTTTAGTCTTGTCCAGTAACAGTGAGCCGTACGACGCATTTCCCAAGACTTTACATGTTTCACCTAGAATCTCCTTGGTTGAGTCTTGGTCTCCTGCTCTTCGTGCTGTGGAAATGTAGTCACAAAACTCTTCAAAACACTTTTCAAAACGATACTCCACTACTTCGTATACTCGAGTCACCTCTAGTCCTTGTTCCATGTACCACTTTAGTAGGTTTGTTGCAAGAAATATTTTTTCAGCTGCCATGCCTCCTACCAACAACTTTCTGGAGTCTGTGAATACTCCAGATAGTTTAGAAAGGCTGTAATTCTGCATCGTAGGACCCCAGTCATTGAAATGCACGTCTGAGTTGCAAAATATGGGGGACATCTCACTCAAGTAGTCATAATGACTTAAGTCTCTCTCCTTTCCTTTCGGCCATGCCTCCGGAACCTGAATGTCTACCTGAAGAAACCCAGTCAACGCACCACTTTCCACGTTCTCCAAAATAGTTTCCACTGTGATCTGTCTTGGATATCTCAAGTAGAAATCTGGAAACAATTTGTCGCTGCATTTTTTTATCTCTCGGTTTTCCTTCTTCAGTTGGGCAAACTCACATTCATATATCACCACAAGATTGATGTTGCGGGATATTATGTAGTTTTCCCTTTCCATTGTCCTCTTTCTCTTCTGCTCTTGAAGATGTCTCGTAGTGTCAGAGACATGTGTCTTTTGGTTACCAAATTTATCTCGGTTAAATCCACACACTGACGGGTCATGTCCGTGTGTCCAGCAACCATGGAACTCATACCCTGTTGGTATTGTCTCCTCGTTGGCAGCAGCTGCATACCCATCTAATTTGTAAGGACCAACTGGAAATTCCTTCCCCGAGTTTAACTTGTGTTGGATGTGCACATTGTCTTCCACCATGCGCCAATTCAGCCACTGGTACATCTCCAGGTGTCGCCAACTTACTTCTGGTTTGAACTTGGTTTCTTCCATTCTGCGAATTGGAAACAGGACCGGTAACTCTTCCCCTAATGCAAAAAGATAAAGAGCATTGCAGTCATAGCCTGATATGCTCTTGCATGGCTTCTCCGGGTTGTTGCGGATGTAGGTCTCATCTACCTTGGCATATCGCTTAAATATAATGCTAGGTCCTCCAAAAGCACACTTTTTGAGCTTATAGAACAGGTCATCATGTTCAGGACCGAAGCTAGCAAAGTATTTGTTGTTTTCCTTGGCATGTTTAAACAACAATCTTCTAGCAACTCCTGGGGCAGAAATGGCTACTTTGAACACGTCTACTCCCATCTGGAAATAGTACTTCTGCAACTTTTCAGCAGCTTGAACAAATGGTCCAGTGTCCAAGTTGGCATAGTGTTCAAGAAAATGTTTGAAACGAGTCATGCCCTTGTCTTGCCATATTTGTAGTAGCTCATGGTACTTTTCGTGTCCACTTTTGGGTGGATTTCCTTTTTGTCCATGAGCTTCCCAGTCTGAGTACTCCATATCCAATACATTGGCATTTTTTAGTTTGGAGTAGAACGCCTCGTATGGGGGGAGAGCAGGGTAGTTCAACTTCTCAACATCATTGAACCATTCATATGGAAAGTAACTCTTGGTCTCTTTGATGTCGTACGCTTTAAGGAACTTGCTATAATTACATCCTGCTGCCAAGTAGTTCATGATGTCTAGAAACTTGAACTTTGATGTGGCTATCGTTGTGTACTGGTTAGTTTTTTTCACTACATAGTCACAGTCAGCTGTTAGATTGAGGTGTTTAGGAAAATACTTTTTGATGAGATTCAAGTCATACTTTCCAGAATTAAATCCCAACACTGGCAAAACAGAGATGTATTTATCAAATCTTTGTCTCAAAGACTCTACACGGTTTGCATGTAGTTTTCTAGCATCCTGAAAGTCCATGCCCCCTATGTTGGTGTTCCTCGGTTCAGATGATGTGTCTACATTTTCAGTGTCAGACAGGTCCTCCACCTCCATGTCCTCCTCCCCTTTGCTTTCCTCCTGACACTCTGGTTGATCCACTTCCATCTCTTCCTCTTCCTCCATCTCTGGTTCATCCACTTGCATGTCCTCTTCGTCATTCTCCCGATTGAGTGGTTCTTGGTAGGATAGTTTAGTCGCTCCATCTGCTAATCCTGACTTCGAGAAAGGTGTCTGGCCATGTAGCGAAGTAAGTGTCGAGTTAAAGGTAGCCATGGACTCGCTAGTTACTGTAGACAATGGGAATTCTGTTTGTAGATTTTGTAATTTTGTTCTTACTGAGTTCCACCGAAGATTTCCCAGCTCAGAGGCTTTGATTTGAATTTTCTCCAGGTAGTCACACATTTGTTTCACAAGGTTGTCAGGATCTTCATCAACAATACAGTGAGGAGCTTGGTACCCTTCTACGTTAGACGCTATGCTAACGGAAACTGGTATGTGCTCTGTGGTCCATTTTGTTTTGGATGTGGTCCTTTCACTCCCTTCTTTATATTTCTCTGTGTCATCATGTCCACTTTGCTTTAACACTGCCTCAAAGTCATACACAGCAAACCACGGATGGAACTGTAGATCTGGTTCTACTACTACACCTAGTGTCTGCTGCATCTCTTCGAAAATAGTCAGACTCGGAGTGTATATTCCACCTGGAAACTTGTACTTCACTCTAACACTGCATGACTTTTCATGTCTGTTTAACTTAGTTTTTCTGATAAAAGTTCTCCTACAGAAACGACAAGCATGCTTCTTGGCATACTTGCTGAAGTCTGAAATGAAACTGAAATGGTGCTCAAACAAGTTGACATACATCTCGTGTTCAGTCTGTGTGTCGGAAGGTATTGCCGAGTGGTATACTCGGGAACAGGACAAGTCTTCATGTAGTGAATACACAAACAATCTCACACTGAAGCACTCTTCGAAATCTGCAAGGTCTTTTAGATATATCCCTTTGAAGTTTTTGGCATTTGGGGGTAGATCAAACACTCCTTGGTTCTCTTGATATTGTCTCCACATGTTATAGTATGTCTTCGTTCTTTTTTCCAAATTCTTTTTCCCTTGTACAGACCATGCCAGACATCTGAAGGCGCACAGGTTGTCTTTGTAAGGAGTGTTCACATTACGAGCAGTAGTCAAAGCTACAATGCCCTTGTTGTGAAGCACGTATCCTGGAACTTTATTTTGACCATTCTTTTTTCCACCAGCTCCTATTGGAAATCCCATCCTGTACACAAAATATGTAATGTTGGTCACATAGACTTTTTCCCACTTAGTGGAGTCTCGGTTTCTTAAGACATGTTCCAACAAGTCAGTCTGCTCCAACAGTTTCAATAAGTCATTTATGTCAGGAGCTCTACTAATTCTGTAAGGTTTCTCTAATATTGTGTTGTTATAGTATGCAGTGAAATATCGATATTCCCCTGTTCCTACATCTCTTAAGATTGTGCCAAAAGCCACATTGATCTTGAAGGCATGAGATTCCTGACTCAGGATCTGGTCTAAGTGAGGTCTCATAATGACTGTTTCCCCATTAAAGTCATCAATAGGAAAGTTATAAACTCCCCTGAGATTTCCAGGATCGTGAGCACCTTGAATGGTGTCTTTGTTCTCAGAATAAATCTTCCGAAACTCCTCGTCAACTAGCTGGTTCCCATGCTCATCGTGTGACAACCAAGGAGGATCGATTTTGGAGTCTTTTTCCCATGGCATCTTTCTAGATGGATCGTCCAGTCTGTTAAAGGTTCTTCGATGAGTGTGTTTTATTCGATGAGTGTGCAGTTTGTGATAAGCATCAAATGTTTCATCACAATCACAACATTTCAACACTGGTCTGTTTTCATCTATGTCAAGTCCATGTTCCCCTTTTAAGTGTGCTGCTAAATCAGTCCGAGTGGAAAACAGTGACTGACAGGTGTGACATGCAAATTTTTCAGCCTTCCTAGCATGGTGAGACTGTCTATGTCTTTGAAATGAGCTGATGTCTCCAAAATGCTTTTGACATCGTCTGCAATTATACTTTTGTGTCTTTTTGTTCTCGGTACCACATGTAGAGTACTGGTTGATAAATGGATGATGTGGAACATGTTCCTCATCCTCCTGTTCCTGTGCTGAGTCATGAATCTGCTCCAGTTGTTGTTCTAACAATTTTGCTTCAAGCTCCTTTTCTCTTTGCATTCTACTACTGTTTGCATTGTCCTCAGCTCTTTTTCTGCACCCAGCTTCATGGTTGTGGAGAGATCGTTGACTAGATACTAATGCATGACAGTACCTGCATGACCATGATTGACCTGTGCACTTATCTTCATGCCTTTTCCTTGCCAGGTTTGAAGCAAAAGGTTGGTTGCATATCCGACATGTGCCACCCTGAAAAAAAAATCAACTCTAACCCTCTTTTTTGTTATATTTCACTTATTTCTCTGAAAGACGTACCAAGGTGGATATTTCATGTAATCATTATAGATTTTCATTTAAGATTAAGTAGTGTACTCTTACATAAAAAGCTTTTGCGTTCATTTAAAAACATATGTTTAAAAGATATGCAGTAAAATGATATTTGTGACCCGTTTTAATGAAATGGGTCGGAAGTCGCACATATAAAATGTTGAGATACTGTCAGACTCATGTACAGCTCATCAAGAGCTTTCATTTGATATATGACAAGAAGTATACTAGCCAATATTTACTCTTAGGTGGTATTTTTGAGACATTTTTGTTGTTTTAAATTGAAATTAATTAAATTGAGATAATTAACATTTAAATTAGATATCAACTATAGTATACAATACAATTATAAATCCTACGGTCCTCATTTTAGGAAAAATGGGGGTAGTCATCAGGTTTGTGACTTAATAACCCAAAAGATAACTATGCATACATAAGAAAAATGTCAAAAAATCATTTTTCAAAAATAATATTTTTTCACCCTATGCTACTTAAAGGGGCCATATCTAGGTTCTTAAAGGTGCGACTTCCGACCCATTTTGTTAAAACGGGTCACATTTATGTTATCCAAAATAGTATAAATGCCAGAACTTGAAAACATTATCCAAATGTAAAACTTATATGTGTAGAGGCTAGTAGAAAGGGTGCTCCATGCTAAAAATCCACTTTTACATTCAGATCACATGCTTTTCAGTGATATAGTGCATGAGAAGATACTCCTGATAGTTCTGGAGGTATGGTTTGCTAAATATGGATGGGTATGACCATGTCTAGAATCTCAATAGGCTCTAGGTCTGATTAGTCATGAGATAAATATATAATTAGCATGATTTATGCAAATTTGGTAAATGAACATGGAATTTATATTCTTTTGTCCATAACTTTTTATCTAGAAATGGTATTGTCATTCTGCTTTCACCATAGTACACCTTAGGACACGTTCTTTAAAATGGGTTCTTTGATTTTCCAACTTAGAATCAAAATCATGTTTCCATGGCAATAGGAATCAACCAAGATGCCTATTTAGGCCTGAAAACATTCTTTTTACCCTCCAAGTTTGGAACCTTTCCACCCAAAATAGAACATTTTCTCAGAAACCATTGTATTCTCCATCAAAAAGTACCCTACAACAGTTTTAGGCCTATTTTTCCTACTTAAGCTCCTAGTGGTGCCCCCTGGTGGCTAAATTAGGTACTAAATCCCGCAGGGATACCCCTTTCTGTTTGCTGGCTCACATATATCTTCATGCATACAAACTATGTAACCATCATTTTATACAAACATATTACAATCATGATTGTAAGCATTTTTATGATATAATTTGAGTTAACGTTGAGTTACTACATTAAGATATAGCTTACCAGCATGGTGTCTCTTTGTCTCTCTGTCTCTCTCTCTGTACGTGACCTGTCTCTCTGTTCTATATGGATAGAACCATTTTAGTGCAATGATCCAGGATCTTCTTCTTCTCTGGAGGTTCTCAGAGATATGAGCTACAGTACATTAAAAGGCTCTCTTTATATACAACTGCAGCACTCATACATAGTCAATGAGATACCTTCTCTGAGCCTGTACCACTTCTGCCTAAGGGCATGGCCGCATTCATGCATAGTCAATGAGATACCTTCTTTGATCCTATACCACTACTGCCTAGGGGCATGGCCGCATTCATGCATAGTCAATGAGATACCTTCTTTGATCCTATACCACTACTGCCTAGGGGCATGGCCGCATTCATGCATAGTAAATGAGCTACCTTCTTTGATCCTCTCCTGCTACTGCCTAGGGACATGGCAGCATTCATGCATAGTCAATGAGTTACCTTCTTTTAACATGTCCTGCTCCTGCTTAGGGGTATAGCTTAACACTAACCACAAAAAGCAAGCTGGGCTGGTAGAAATGTCTCAGAGGGAAAATCTGTGATCCTGTATATAAAATAAATGCTAATAAATTGTTGTAACTATGTGTAAAAAATGACAGACACTGTAAATTCATTTTCCAAAAAAGGTTTCTTTATTTCTTGCCGACATCTTTTTCATAAGGTAAATGTGTTATTACTGCAGGAAAACCCACATCCTGAAGGTTTAGCTTTAAGCTCTTGCAGTTTATCAAGTCGTGCTTGGAGTTCTCTCAGTGCCGTCATCAGGGTGTCAACGCGATCTGCTATCTTCTGCATGTCATCAAACCATCGTTGTTCGACGTATGCTCGACTTAGGTTCTTAGGGTCTTCTCCATGTAAAGCTGTGGAGTGGTCCCTTGAGTCTGTAGATTCAGCAATTGATCCCTCGGTATACGAGATCTGTGTAATATCAGCATCAGAGCTCATGGCAAAAGCGAAACAGCAGATGATTGCTGGGACAACACACCTGTACAAGTGATGATGTATTACTAAAACAGAGAGTTTATATACCAATGACTGTGTGCCTGGTGATTATTCACAGTCGGTGCAGTCACAGACAGTCCTTCCTTGTCTTGATTTATCAAAATGTTTTATAATTATTCGCACAACGCTAGATCGGGTCATGTCATCCAACATGACCCCAATCAGCTGATGGTGATTGGAAGTAGGTAACGCCTGCCACATCTTCAGTACTTGAAATGTGTGATGAGAGGTGTCTTGAACTGGTTGTTGGCCTATTTCCGCAAGCGTATGAGAAGATACACCCAAATAAGAACCAGCATCTTTCCACTGTGCAGACATGCTCGAGGACAGTTTAATAAATAAACGGTCTATATGAAGCTGATCAGGGTTGTTGTAGTCGATTGCCACCTCCTTGTTGAAGTCTTGGACCATCTGCAGCAAATCATTTCTGTGAATGGACATCAATGCGTAATGGAGTTCACCCCATCTTGCATGGATGGAAGACTGGGACCACCATGCCTGAAACATTTCCAAAGCCATCTCATGTGGGAATTTGATCTTAACCATCTGATTGAGTGTCTGTAAAGAGATCCCAAGATAAACACCCAGCTTCTTCCAGTCAAATGGCATCATTCGACCTATTATGTGTAACAACTCATCAGTGTAACCTAAGTTACAGGAACTTCGGTTAACTGAATCCTGTGTCTTAGAGGAATCCATTCTTTCCATGTTCATCAATGTAGACTCAGCAAAATGATAGTTTAGACCAAATCTACCCATCAGTTATATATGAAATATCCTGCCTCATTTGCATAATATGAACCGTTATACCCCGGGGATAAAACCTTACAAAAAATAAACATGTTTATTCAAATGATGTTGACCTCAAACATAGTATACAGGTCAGAGACCATCCTCTGGAAACATTTCATGAATTCAAGCTAAGGACCTTTTTCACGGATCGTGTCACATATAACCACAGGATTAAAACAGGGGACACTCATTTGATATTCAGAAGGAATGATTGATGCATGCCAAAGGGACATGTTCAGTTGGGAAACAAAGTTGGCAAGCATCTTATCCTGGCACAATGCATGCTAAAGGAACATGTTCAGTTGGCAAAGCATCTGAATATATAATGAAGTGCCTCTTTGAAGTCATTTTTCCTTTGAACACGTGCCATATGGTAAGGTTTCAGTAAATGTCTGAACAGGTGCCAGCCACATCTGTTTGATGTGACAGTGCCCAAACAGATGCCAGAAAGGTGTCTGGATAGGTGCCATTGGCATATGTTAGATGTGACAGTGCCCAAACAGGTGCCAGCAGTGTCTGTTTTATGTGAGACTGGGCTAAATAGGGAGCAGCCAGGTCTCTTTGATGTGAAACGTGTCCAGACATGTCTCAAACTCAAGCAATCAAATGTATGTTGATGTGCCCCTTTGAAGCATGCCTAAACAGATTCAAACCATTTTTCTTTTGGATACTGTATCATATGGGCACTTCATATCAAATACAATATATATTCTATGTAATTAATATCTAATCAAAATATAATTCTCTATCCAGCATAACTTAATATCCATCTGTATCCCACATAACTTAAGTGTGACATGAATAACTAATGAGGCTACATGTTCAAACATGTCTAAAGTCTGACCTAAATGCATTCATAATGAGCTTTTACTCTGGTCACTTGCCAAATGTCCATGTTATGCATATCATTAACTTTTAAAACTGTGACATGAATAATTAATGAGGCTACATGTTCAAACATGTCCATATGATGACCTACTTAAACTCATGCATATCATTGACCTACTTAGCAATGATGTACTAACCTAAATAAGGCTACTTGACCTAGATAAAAATGTGTATCCTCCGGGCCCCTCTCCTACTACTACTACTACTACTACTACTACTACTGCTGGTACTACTACTACTACTACTACTACTACTACTACTACTACTACTACTGCTGGTACTATTACTACTACTACTACTACTACTACTACTACTACTACTGGTACTACTACTACTACTACTACTACTACTACTACTACTACTGGTACTACTACTACTACTACTACTACTACTACTACTACTGCTGGTACTATTACTACTACTACTACTACTACTACTACTACTACTGGTACTACTACTACTACTACTACTACTACTGCTGGTACTATTACTACTACTACTACTACTACTACTACTACTACTACTGCTGGTACTACTACTACTACTACTACTACTACTACTACTACTGCTGGTACTACTACTACTACTACTACTACTACTACTACTACTGCTGGTACTATTACTACTACTACTACTACTACTACTACTACTGGTACTACTACTACTACTACTACTACTACTACTACTACTGGTACTACTACTACTACTACTACTACTACTACTACTGCTGGTACTATTACTACTACTACTACTACTACTACTACTACTGGTACTACTACTACTACTACTACTACTACTACTACTGCTGGTACTATTACTACTACTACTACTACTACTACTACTACTACTGGTACTACTACTACTACTACTACTACTACTACTACTGGTACTATTACTACTACTACTACTACTACTGGTACTACTACTACTACTACTACTACTACTACTACTACTACTGGTACTACTACTACTACTACTACTACTACTACTACAACTACTACTACTGGTACTACTACTACTACTACTACTACTACTGGTACTATTACTACTACTACTACTACTACTACTGGTACTACTACTACTACTACTACTACTACTACTACTGGTACTACTACTACTACTACTACTACTACTACTACTACTGCTGGTACTATTACTACTACTACTACTACTACTACTACTACTGGTACTACTACTACTACTACTACTACTACTACTACTGCTGCTACTACTACTACTACTTCTACATAAATGTACACACATGACATTCTATAGCACTCCCAGTGGCACCTCAGGGTTGACTTAAGGTTGACTAAATGTTATCAAGTGTATATCAACCAGTTGTCAACATTGACAGATGCGTTTGTGCACACTGGGCTGTAGCAGGTGCCTGAACCATAGACCACTCCCCTTACACCACCCCCCATACTGCCACCACTGGGTACTACAGGCTCCAGTATACATGTACTATAGTGTGGGGGGTGCCTGAACCATAGCCCACTCCCCTTATACCACCCCCCATACTGCCACCACTACAGCCACCAGTATACATGTACTATGGTGTGGGGGGGGGGGTGCCTGAACCATAGACCACTCCCCTTACACCACCCCCATACTGCCACCACTGGGTACTACAGGCACCAGTATACATGTACTATTGTGTGGGGGTAGCCTGAACCATAGACCACTCCCCTTATACTACCCCCCATACTGCCACCACTGGGTACTAGAGACACCAGTATACATGTACTATTGTGTGGGGGTAGCCTGAACCATAGACCACTCCCCTTATACCACCCCCATACTGCCACCACTGGGTACTAGAGACTCCAGTATACATGTACTATAGTGTGGGGGGTGCCTGAACCATAGACCACTCCCCTTACACCACCCCCATACTGCCACCACTGGGTACTACAGGCACCAGTATACATGTACTATTGTGTGGGGGTAGCCTGAACCATAGACCACTCCCCTTATATTACTATAATACTACTACTGTTACCACCATAACTGGGTTCTACAGGCATCAGTACATATGGAGGTGAATGGCTAAATTTGACATGGCGACATGACGATTTCTTACAATCGACATTCGACATGGAGCTTGGTGACATGCGAGGAAGAAAAAGTAGGGTATTTCTTAAATTCGACATGTGACATGGGGACCCCCCCATCTAGACCCCCTAGTATAAGTTTACTATAGCAGGGTAGGGGTGCAGACATTACTCCTCTTATTTCTACTACTCTACTACTACCACAGGCACAACTACATCAGTGTAGGAGGCGCCTAAGTCAGATACCTCCCCCCTTTAACTACTCCCCATACTGCCATCACATTCAAATACCATACTTTTAAAGTACCATAAAACCTCGCATATAAGCCTAACTCACGTATAGGCCGCACCCCGACTTTGGGCCGATCCTATAAGCCGCACCAGCGATCTGAATAGGGTGGCTTTAGTACTGTACTATAGGAGCAAAACTTGCATATAAGCCGCACCTGGACTCTGTGCCGATCCTATAAGCCACACCAGCGATCTGATTCGCGTACTAGCCGCGGCGTATACGCAAGGTTTTACGGTACAACATACCCTGTTACTGTATACGGGCATCAACACTCAGTACATTGTGGGTTTGAATACAACTCTGACTCAATTAGTTGATATCTGTATAATGCACCTGAATTTGAACTTATGTACCGATTGTATACGTAATAGGACATATAAGTATGTCAATGTAGGTGGGTTTATGCTTAAAATGGATTAAAAACACAATGTGCAAAATGCACTACCTAGTGTGCCATGGTGGGGTTCGGACGCACACTCCTCATTAAAAAATGATCCAGGATTCTGGATGATTTTTTTTTAGAAATAAACTCGTCCAGGCCCAGGGAATGGGTCCGGACTGCTGGCGACTGATACCCGCCTGAGCGCTACGCCCATCCTTCACCTGCGGCTAACTTACGGCTGTGTCTCACGACCTTGAGCCAATGTTTTTGTCTCTGACCGGATGCCGTCTCTGACCAGGTGTAGGAAAAAAGGTGTTTTAAAAACAATTATACTCATATGTATAAGGATTTGTAAGAACGTTATGGCGGTTGTTATATATTTATCATTATAATTATAATTAGCCTTCCGCTATTGGTATTTTGACCTTATCAAGCCAAGCCGGTCAGAGACGGCACCTGGTCAGAGACGGCACCTGGTCAGAGACGGCACCTGGTCAGAGACGGCACCTGGTCAGAGACGGCACCCGGTCAGAGACAAAAACATTGGCTCGAGGTCGTGAGACACAGCCTGAATGGTGAAGTGCAGGAAGGTGAACGAGGGGATTTATTTCCAGGCTGTCTGACCTCAGGAAATTGCTTTTGAGCAAGAATATCCAACAATTTTGTGCTTTTTCTTAGTTAGTGGAGGAAACCGGTGAGTCAGGGCTAGTCAATGTGGCGAATTACGCCTCATTTGTAGTACTTTCAGCATTAAAGAAAAAATACCCACCCTAATTTTTGTGACCAAGTTGCCTGAAACCTCTTTAACACTTTAAGGACAGCATTATACCGACCAACGGCATGATGCATGAATGCAGCCCTGGCGAGTAACTCGCCAGTATTGCATTCAAGTATCATGCTGGCCTTATGGGGTTGATATACTCCCAAAGGGTCTGCATGATGCAGCAATGCAGCACCAGCGAGTTACTCACCAGGGTTGGTGCATTGGTGCATCATGACAATATATGGCATCCTTTAAAGGATTAAGGGAGTGTTCATTTATTAATTACAGGGAGGGGTGGTGAGATTTCGGGCGGAGGGGTGAACATTTTTCGCCCCCCCCCCTTTGAAATAACATAACCCGCGGGCTTTTTTGCTAAAAAGGGGCTCAAATTTTTAACCCCCCCCTCAAGAGGGGTCAGAATTTTTTACGCCCCCCCAAACCCACCACCCCCCTGTAAATAATGAATGAACACTTCCTAATAAGGAGAGGACACAACAAGGGTCCTTACTGGTGGTTTAGTTATGAATGAGTTTTGAATGTTGTCAGGCACCATGTGACACATATTATTATCACTGACATGTAGGATGGAATAACATAACAACTCCCATCCCTGTTTCTTCATGCCAGTCAACAAGCTTTATATGATCAATATCATACACATCTGTCAGGCCCTTGGAAAATTTGAAAGAAGCATTACATATGTGCTAGATAGACAATGTGGATAATGCACTACTACATCAAGAATTCCCCCCCCCCCCCCCCCCCCCCAAAGCTAAACATACTTTTAGTGAATTGAAAAACACATTCCTCCTCAGATACTCCAGTAACATTCCCGTCTGTAAACCTTTGGTTAAGGGGAAATACCTATTGTGAGGCATTAAATCTGATCAACCACATGTGTCATACACATTGTTCCAACATATCTATGCTGACTAGTACATAGAGATTTTTATTTATACTGCTGTTTCTGAAAGGAAGACAAGTGATATATAATAGATAATGGATAAGGCCAAATAAAAGAAAAGATGAGTTTCAGGTTACCTGACCCTACCTGGCAAAACAGGGCAGAAATTTTCATACAATTTTGATAAAACATTTATATCTAAAATAATTCTGGGGCTATTTGCGAGTCAGTGCTTAAGTTTACGAGTAAATTTCTGGGTACCGTTTCCGCTCCCTGCAGGGATCCCTTTGATTTACCCCTTTTCTAGCAAAAAATAAGACGTGCTACTACAGCTTAAAGGGATTTCTTTTTTGTACTTTTCAGGCACAAGTAAAAAAAAAGGAAAGGAAAAAATCCGACCTACCCTACCTAGATTTTCAGACCATGTAACCTTAAACACACCTTTTATTTTTTTTTGGCCTAAGTAAGTAAATAGCAAGGTAAGTTAACTCAGTATATAAGGGACCGAGTTAGTAATTAAGTAGGTGTGTAAACTCACATTTTTCACGGGTGAACTTCATTGCCTCCGTCAGAAACTCATCGCTGGGTGCCTTGGGTATCCGCAGCTCCTCCTCCTCCGTCTCCATGCCAACCACATGGTTGTCTCCATGACAACCGCGACACTCGGCGTTACCACAACACTTCTGTCGCCGCGTCCCGTCCTCCTCTGACCTCACAGCGTTAGGCAGTGAGGTCAGGGAGAGGGCTCCGTCCTTGGGGGAGCACGGTGACTTAGGACATGTGTGCCGCTTGTTCTGTAGGGTGGTGAGAAACTCCTGTGAGCAGTCGCACCAGGAGGTCTTAGAGAGTATCTTGACCTTGGCTACTCGTGACAAGTCGTTGCCCTCCAGTATCTGTGACTGTGAGTGTATGAGGGGGTGAAGGGCTGAGTGCCAATGGTCCTGGTCAAACTGAGAATGTCCTGTAGAATGTCGCTTTGCAGACCGACCCAAATCAAGGTCAAGGTCAGCTCTCGATCTCTGTCGTGACCTGACCCGGGATTCTAACAGATCCGGGTCGTCAGCGTCTGGGTTGAAATAGCAGAGCTTGAGGTCTAGCTGGTGGTTGGAGGGTAGGGAGAGGGGTCTCTGTCGGTGCCGGCGCCGTGAGGACAGCAGGGCCGTCTTACTGAGGGCAGACATGGTGGAGTCCGTGTCCTCCTCGTCGTTAGTCGTCGTGTCCTCGCTGACGTCACTCGGCACCGTCCGCTGTCGGAGGATGGAGGGGGGCGGGTTGGCATCCACCGTCCGGTTGTTCTCCTCGTCAGCCTCAGAGCTGAGGCTGTCAGAGTGTAGGATACATGCGTCATACGTCACCGACACATTGTCCAGTTTGTACTCCGCGTCACTCTGCCGGGTCCGCCATGTTGTCTCATGCTGCACCCGACCGACCCCCGTAAATGCTGAGTTCCCCCCCACTATGCTGAATGCTTCATTCTGATTGGGTAGGAGCCTGTCACCTGACATGGAGTCAGGAGTGCCTACGTCACTGTCAGGAGTGTAGGATGACGTCATGACACACATGGGGCGGTCAGGGATGGTCACAGAGATGGACTCACACTCAATGGTGGCCACCGAGGAGGCAGACGATGACTTAGACGAGGCAGAGGACACAGCATGCTTAGCGTTACTCTTTGAGGATTTCTTTGAGCGGGAGGAGCCGTCGCCTCGACTACGTCCAGTTTTGGGTGAGGTCTTACCTGATAAAGACGTCTTCACCAGCGCCACGCCTGCGTTGGACCGGGGAGATCTGGTCGGGGTCTTTGGTGAGGCGGGTTTGACCACCCCGCAGTCAGTCTGCCTACAGGGAGCCTTCACCGGGCTACCCTCAGTGGGTTTTAACCTGGGGCCCTTAGTCCTGTCATCGTCCCGCCCCACCAGCTGTGGAGATAGCGGGTGCGGTATAGCGGCCAGGGGGTGAGTCACAGAGGCTAGCGGGTGCATGGTTGTCTTATTGGGGGACTCGGGCATCGGGGAGGTGGAGGTCGCTGGTTTCCCAACCGCCGCTCGGCAGTTAAAGGAAGCAGAGAATGTCTTCAGGTTTATACTACAAGATTTGTTTCCGATTCCTTTAGTGGAGCCTGGACTGGCAGGCTCACAGGGGGAATCAGGGACCAGCTTTGTGGCCGTGGCCGGGGTGGTGCCCGCGGAGGTGGCAGTGGATGTGACTGTGGCCGTGGCGGGGGTGGTGCCCGCGGAGGTGGCAGTGGATGTGACGGTGGCCGTGGCGGGGGTGGTGCCCGCGGAGGTGGCAGTGGATGTGACGGTGGCCGTGGCGGGGGTGGTGCCCGCGGAGGTGGCAGTGGATGTGACGGTGGCCGTGGCTGAGGTGGCCACGACCGGCGTACAGCAGGTGCGATGACTCCATGTCACTGTACTAGAGGCATCCGCGTTATGCGGCAGGACTACTTTCCTGTTTGTACCAGAAAGTAGTGCCAGCGGGCATGTGGCGGGTCCAGTCGGGGCACAGCCGACGGAGGCTAAGATGGCCGCGTACTTATTGAGGGGTTTTCCGGCGGTGCTGTTCTTGACGGGGCTGGTACCGCAGCTGTTGGTTCTCCCAGGGCTCATATTGAGCCGACTACCTTGACTGCCAATGCCCCACCCCTTCATGTCAGACTTGGGGGCTACAGTAGAGAGGTTGAGGCCGGTGTCAAGCGACCCGAGACCGGTCGGCACCCGGAGGTTTTCCGCGTTGAAGTAATCAAAGCCGGCATGGTACGAGCGGATCAGGGATTTATCAGAGTGATCGGCTAGTGCTAACAACCAAGCTGCCTTCCCAAGTACTTTCTCCAAGTCCTCGTCGGTAACGCTCTGATTGCGATAGCGCCCTACCTTCTCCTTCACGGCCCCTTCACCCTCACTGCAATGTCTCCTTCTGGGGTTCAGGACCGGAGCAGGCAAGGTGCTAGCCCCGCTACTTACACTTTTCTCGGGTTCAAACACACTATCTTCAGATCGCTCTCTGTTGGCTGTGCAGCTCTCACTCGCTCCGTCTTCAACAAAACAGTCGTCATTGTCCAAACTGTCTTTAAAGACCTTGGCACGCTCCAAGTTCACCATGTCATCCCCGGGTGGAATAAAACAAGGCTTTTCATTGGTTGACAGAGATGTTTCCTGTCGTTGAGTGAAACACAGCTTCTCATTGGCTATGGGAGATGTCTGCAGCCAGCTGATTGGTTGTTGGACTGCAGTGTTGTGGTTCTCTATATCACTCTGTGTTAGGGTACTGTGTTGTGCTGGTTGTGGTGTGATTCCTGCACTACTCAGCACTACACTGTGTTGTGCTGGTTGTGGTCTGATTCCTGCACTACTCAGCACTACACCACCCTCACATAGACCCCCACCTGATAACAACACACTGGCACAGCTTACAGTTGGACCTGACTTTCTGACACTTGGAGCTCCCTCAGCCCTCCCAGTTGGTGATTCACCTCCTTTACTAGCCGCCCTATGTGTGTCCTGTAGACTGGACGTGCGGCAGCTCTCCCGGCTGTCCCCGTCACACCTCGTCTTGTCCTTGCTGCCTTGCTGCCCAGCGGTGGCTTGTGGAGGTGAGGTGTTGGTGTGGTCGGCCAGCACTACTTCACCGGTGGACACACCCAGTCCACCTTCACTCTGATCGCACTGCGTCTCCTCACTCACACGGCTAGTGCTTGTGTGTTGATCTGCAATATAAACAGCTTTTGTTAGGGAGTGGTCAGTCATTAACAACAGTGGGGATTGGTGGATTTTAGAGCAAGCGCTACAAAATTGTTATCGGACTCCCCATGAGAGGGGTCCAATTCTGGTCATACTCAACTAGATGGATTCAAATCACGGCCTACTCCATTGAGCTTGCGGGCTTTTCTGCTCAAAAGGGATGAAATTGTTTGTCCCCCCTCCCAAAGAGGGATCATAATTTCCCTCCCCCCCAAGGGGTCTGAAAAGAATGACCACTCAAGTTGCTGCACAGTGCTGCAGAAAGTTACTGTAACAGGGAGGGAGAGGATGTGGGTTGGTGATTGTAGATCACACTGAAAAAGTAAACTCATCTCCAGACTCGTCGAAGTGACTGTCATAAAATAAACGAGTCAAAACTTGTCCAACCTATCAGGTTACCATCCCACAAATAAAATCTGGAGCTGGCAAATGTCGGGTTTTGGGCTGGCACATACCAAGTGGGTCTTCTATCTCCAGCTAGAAGACCCGCTTCCTTGTCACTTAGATGAGTTTTTGACTCGTTTATTTTATGACCGTCACTTTGAAGAGTCTGGAGAAATGTTAATTTTTTTAGTGCAGGGTGAGTAAGGTGTGGGTTACTCTGAGTAATGCTGATTAGCTGTTGCTCTACTACTAGCTCATGTTTATCTTTTTCTAATATCTAGTTACCATGGTAACAAATACCATCAAATTGACTTGTATACTTGATCTTCACTTAATAAGTGCCCATACAATATCTACCTCTGCTTCTTCTGCCCCTATGTGCCCCTATGTGCCCCTATGTGCCCCTATGTGCCCCTATGTGCCTCTATGTGCCCCTGTACCACCCCTCAGGGATACAGTACAGTATTTACCCCCTATGTGGTCAGAGTCTGTGGCATGAGCTGCCGCTGTGGACACAACACACTGCAGGAGCTGCTGGGTGCAGAGGAGGGAAACTACAGCCTGCCACCTGCCCGCTCCACTGTCCCTGTCTCCCTCCTTCTACCTGCCCTTGCTACCTCTCATTCTGCCATCTGTGTCCCTGGTTCTGCCCCTGCCCCTGTCTCTGTCCCTGTCTGTGCCACTGTCTCTGTCCCTGCCCCTGTCTCTGTCCCTGTCTCCCCCTGTCCCTGTCTCTGTCCCTGTCTCTGCTCCTGTCCCTGTCCCTGCCCCTTTCCCTGTCTCTGTCCCTATCTCTGTCTCTGCCCCTGTCCCTGTCCCTGCCCCTGTCTCTGTCCCGGTCTCTGCCCCTGTCCCTATCTCTGTCCCTGCCCCTGTCCCTGTCTCTGTCCCTGTCCCTGTCTCCGTCCTTCTCCCTGTCCATGCCCCTGTCTCTGTCCTTCTCCCTGTCCATGTCCCTGGCTCTGTCCCTGTCCCTGTCCCTGTCCCTGTCCCTGTCCCTGCCCCTGCCCCTGTCCCTGCCCCTGTCTCTGCCCCTGTCCCTGCCCCTGTCTCTGCCCCTGCCCCTGTCTCTGTCCCTGTCTCTGTCCCTGTCTCTGTCCCCGTCTCTGTCTCTGCCCCTGCCCCTGTCCGTGCCCCTGTCTCTGCCCCTGTCCCTGTCTCTGTCCCTGTCTCTGTCTCTGTCCCTTCCCCTGTCTCTGCCCCTGTCTCTGTCCCTGCCCCTGTCCCTGCCTCTGTCTCTGTCTCTGCCCCTGCCCCTGTCCCTGTCCCTGTCCCTGCCTCTGTCTCTGCCCCTGTCCCTGCCCCTGTCTCTGCCCCTGTCCCTGTCTGTGACCTGCCTCAGGTGCCGCAGCCCCTGCTGCTGCTGGTATACAGGAATCAATACCAGGGTGGTGCAGGCACCTCCTGCTGCTGGTGGTGGTGGTGGTGGTGGTGCTGGTGCAGGTGGTGCTCCTTATACCACCACCACTGGTGTCTGCTAGCCCTAGGTGCCCCTGCTGCCTCCTTACACCAGCAGGCTGCTATAGAGCTCTGTACCCTGCAGTAGCAGTCCTGTGTACTGCAGTGTCTGGTCAGGCTGTTAGACCCCTGTACCTTACAGTAGTGTTAGACCCCTGTACCTTAGAGTAGTGTCTGCTGTAGCCCTGAACCTTGGCAGTACCTTATATATACAGCTGCTGTACCCTGGTATATTATAGCAGTGTCTGCTAGATCTGTAAGACCCTGAGAGTACCAGCACTGTCTAGTGTAGCTCTGCCCTTGTCTCTGTTGTGCCAGGTTCGGACCGTATGGGCCCTTTGAACCTGCTGACCAGACTTTGGCTGTGTCAGTTTTAAAACTATAAAACTATATCTATCCATCTACCTTGTAGTATTGTCAGCTGTAGCTGGTGGGCTTCGGTAGTACCGCCTCGGTAGTACATGTACCACCCTGTACTGCCACCAGCCGTGTCTAGTGTAGATATGTACCCTGGTACCTATACCGGGGTTACCAGAGTCTGCTGTGGCTGCTATTGCATTCCCTGCACCTCCCTGGCCTCTGCTTATACCGGAGATACTGGTGGTGGTGGGTGCTGGGCCTCCTGCTACAGCTAGGGGTAGTGATACCCTACAGCAACTGGGACATCCCTGTGTGTGTGTGCAGGCTAGATATACTACAGCTAGGGGTAGTGACACCCTGTACCTGCAGCTACTGGTACTGTCTGTGTGTGCAGGCCAGATATACTACAGCTAGGGGTAGTGATATCCTGTACCTACAGCTACTGGGACATCCCTGTCTGTGTGTGCAGGTCAGATAGTCATTCTGCCTCCTGTATACCACTCACACCAGTAACTACCTCTGCTACCCCACTCACCTCCTGATACTGTGCCCCCTTCCTGTATACTACTCACACCAGTAACTACCTCTGCTACCCCACTCACCTCCTGATACTGTGCCCCCTTCCTGTATACTACTCACACCAGTAACTACCTCTGCTACCCCACTCACCTCCTGATACTGTGCCCCCTTCCTGTATACTACTCACACCAGTAACTACCTCTGCTACCCCACTCACCTCCTGATACTGTGCCCCCTTCCTGTATACCACACACACCAGTAACTACCTCTGCTACCCAACTCACCTCCTGATACTGTGCCCCCTTCCTGTATACTACTCACACCAGTAACTACCTCTGCTGCTACCCCACTCACCTCCTGATACTGTGCCCCCTTCCTGTATACAACACACACCAGTAACTACCTCTGCTACCCCACTCACCTCCTGATACTGTGCCCCCTTCCTGTATACCACACACACCAGTAACTACCTCTGCTGCTACCCCACTCACCTCCTGATACTGTGCCCCCTTCCTGTATACCACACACACCAGTAACTACCTCTGCTACCCCACTCACCTCCTGATACTGTGCCCCCTTCCTGTATACCACACACACCAGTAACTACCTCTGCTACCCCACTCACCTCCTGATACTGTGCCCCCTTCCTGTACACTACCCACACCAGTAACTACCTCTGCTGCTACCCCACTCACCTCCTGATACTGTGCCCCCTTCCTGTATACCACACACACCAGTAACTACCTCTGCTACCCCACTCACCTCCTGATACTGTGCCCCCTTCCTGTATACTACTCACACCAGTAACTACCTCTGCTACCCCACTCACCTCCTGATACTGTGCCCCCTTCCTGTATACTACACACACCAGTAACTACCTCTGCTGCTACCCCACTCACCTCCTAGCCTGATACTGTGCCCCCTTCCTGTATACCACACACACCAGTAACTACCTCTGCTACCCTACTCACCTCCTGATACTGTGCCCCCTTCCTATATATTACCCACACCAGTAACTACCTCTGCTGCTACCCCACTCACCTCCTGATACTGTGCCCCCTTCCTGTATACTACCCACACCAGTAACTACCTCTGCTACCCCACTCACCTCCTGATACTGTGCCCCATTCCTGTATTCCACACACACCAGTAACTACCTCTGCTACCCCACTCACCTACTGACACTGTGCCCCCTTCCTGTAAACTACACACACCGGTAACTACCTCTGCTACCCGACTCACCTCCTGACACTGTGCCCCCTTCCTGTATACTACCCACACCAGTAACTACCTCTGCTACCCCACTCACCTCCTGATACTGTGCCCCCTTCCTGTATACTACCCACACCAGTAACTACCTCTGCTACCCCACTCACCTCCTGATACTGTGCCCCATTCCTGTATTCCACACACACCAGTAACTACCTCTGCTACCCCACTCACCTACTGACACTGTGCCCCCTTCCTGTAAACTACACACACCGGTAACTACCTCTGCTACCCGACTCACCTCCTGACACTGTGCCCCCTTCCTGTATACTACCCACACCAGTAACTACCTCTGCTACCCCACTCACCTCCTGATACTGTGCCCCCTTCCTGTATACCACACACACCAGTAACTACCTCTGCTACCTCACTCACCTCCTGACACTGTGCCCCCTTCCTGTATACTACCCACACCAGTAACTACCTCTGCTACCCCACTCACCTCCTGATACTGTGCCCCCTTCCTGTATACCACACACACCGGTAACTACCTCTGCTACCCGACTCACCTCCTGACACTGTGCCCCCTTCCTGTATACTACCCACACCAGTAACTACCTCTGCTACCCCACTCACCTCCTGATACTGTGCCCCCTTCCTGTATACCACACACACCAGTAACTACCTCTGCTACCCCACTCACCTCCTGATACTGTGCCCCCTTCCTGTATACTACACACACCAGTTACTACCTCTGCTGCTACCCCACCTACCTCCTGATACTGTGCCCCCTTCCTGTATACCACTCACACCAGTAACTACCTCTGCTACCCCACTCACCTCCTGATACTGTGCCCCCTTCCTGTATACCACACACACCAGTAACTACCTCTGCTACCCCACTCACCTCCTGATACTGTGCCCCCTTCCTGTATACCACACACACCAGTAACTACCTCTGCTACCCCACTCACCTCCTGATACTGTGCCCCCTTCCTGTATACTACTCACACCAGTAACTACCTCTGCTGCTACCCCACCTACCTCCTGATACTGTGCCCCCTTCCTGTATACCACCCACACCAGTAACTACCTCTGCTGCTACCCCACTCACCTCCTGATACTGTGCCCCCTTCCTGTATACCACACACCAGTAACTACCTCTGCTGCTACCCCACTCACCTCCTGATACTGTGCCCCCTTCCCGTATACTACACACACCAGTAACTACCTCTGCTGCTACCCCACTCACCTCCTGACACTGTGCCCCCTTCCTGTATACCACACACCAGTAACTACCTCTGCTACCCCACTCACCTCCTGATACTGTGCCCCCTTCCTGTATACCACACACACCAGTAACTACCTCTGCTACCCCACTCACCTCCTGATACTGTGCCCCCTTCCTGTATACCACACACACCAGTAACTACCTCTGCTACCCCACTCACCTCCTGATACTGTGCCCCCTTCCTGTATACCACACACACCAGTAACTACCTCTGCTACCCCACTCACCTCCTGATACTGTGCCCCCTTCCTGTATACTACTCACACCAGTAACTACCTCTGCTACCCCACTCACCTCCTGATACTGTGCCCCCTTCCTGTATACTACCCACACCAGTAACTACCTCTGCTGCTACCCCACTCACCTCCTAGCCTGATACTGTGCCCCCTTCCTGTATACTACCCACACCAGTAACTACCTCTGCTACCCCACTCACCTCCTGATACTGTGCCCCCTTCCTGTATACTACCCACACCAGTAACTACCTCTGCTGCTACCCCACTCACCTCCTAGCCTGATACTGTGCCCCCTTCCTGTATACTACCCACACCAGTAACTACCTCTGCTACCCCACTCACCTCCTAGCCTGATACTGTGCCCCCTTCCTGTATACTACTCACACCAGTAACTACCTCTGCTGCTACCCCACTCACCACCTGATACTGTGCCCCCTTCCTGTATACTACCCACACCAGTAACTACCTCTGCTACCCCACTCACCTCCTAGCCTGATACTCTGCCCCCTTCCTGTATACTACTCACACCAGTAACTACCTCTGCTACTACCCCACTCACCTCCTGATACTGTGCCCCCTTCCTGTACACCACACACACCAGTAACTACCTCTGCTACCCCACTCACCTCCTGATACTCTGCCCCCTTCCTGTACACCACACACACCAGTAACGACCTCTGCTACCCCACTCACCTCCTGATACTGTGCCCCCTTCCTGTATACTACACACACCAGTAACTACCTCTGCTTCCCCACTCACCTCCTGATACTGTGCCCCTGTATACTACCCACACCAGTAACTACCTCTGCTACCCCACTCACCTCCTAGCCTGATACTGTGCCCCCTTCCTGTATACTACACACACCAGTAACTACCTCTGCTTCCCCACTCACCTCCTGATACTGTGCCCCCTTCCTGTATACTACACACACCAGTAACTACCTCTGTTACCCCACTCACCTCCTGATACTGTGCCCCCTTCCTGTATACCACACACACCAGTAACTACCTCTGCTGCTACCCCACTCACCTCCTGATACTGTGCCCCCTTCCTGTATACTACACACACCAGTAACTACCTCTGCTGCTACCCCACTCACCTCCTAGCCTGATACTGTGCCCCCTTCCTGTATACCACACACACCAGTAACTACCTCTGCTGCTACCCCACTCACCTCCTGATACTGTGCCCCCTTTCCTGTATACCACACACACCAGTAACTACCTCTGCTACCCCACTCAACCCCTAGCCTGATACTGTGCCCCCTTCCTGTATACCACACACACCAGTAACTACCTCTGCTGCTACCCCACTCACCTCCTGATACTGTGCCCCCTTCCTGTATACCACACACACCAGTAACTACCTCTGCTGCTACCCCACTCACCTCCTGATACTGTGCCCCCTTCCTGTATACCACACACACCAGTAACTACCTCTGCTGCTACCCCACTCACCTTCTGATACTGTGCCCCCTTCCTGTATACCACACACACCAGTAACTACCTCTGCTACCCCACTCACCTCCTGATACTGTGCCCCCTTCCTGTATACCACACACACCAGTAACTACCTCTGCTGCTACCCCACTCACCTCCTGATACTGTGCCCCCTTCCTGTATACCACACACACCAGTAACTACCTCTGCTACCCCACTCACCTCCTGATACTGTGCCCCCTTCCTGTATACCACACACACCAGTAACTACCTCTGCTGCTACCCCACTCACCTCCTGATACTGTGCCCCCTTCCCGTATACTACACACACAAGTAACTACCTCTGCTGCTACCCCACTCACCTCCCGATACTGTGCCCCCTTCCTGTATACTACTCACACCAGTAACTACCTCTGCTACCCCACTCACCTCCTGATACTGTGCCCCCTTCCTGTATACTACCCACACCAGTAACTACCTCTGCTACCCCACTCACCTCCTGATACTGTGCCCCCTTCCTGTATACTACTCACACCAGTAACTACCTCTGCTACCCCACTCACCTCCTGATACTGTGCCCCCTTCCTGTATACTACCCACACCAGTAACTACCTCTGCTACCCAACTCACCTCCTGATACTGTGTCCCCTTCCTGTATACCACACACACCAGTAACTACCTCTGCTACCCCACTCACCTCCTGATACTGTGCCCCCTTCCTGTATACTACACACACCAGTAACTACCTCTGCTACCCCACTCACCTCCTGATACTGTGCCCCCTTCCTGTATACTACACACACCAGTAACTACCTCTGCTGCTACCCCACTCACCTCCTGATACTGTGCCCCCTTCCTGTATACCACCCACACCAGTAACTACCTCTGCTACCCAACTCACCTCCTGATACTGTGTCCCCTTCCTGTATACTACCCACACCAGTAACTACCTCTGCTACCCCACTCACCTCCTGATACTGTGCCCCCTTCCTGTATACCACACACACCAGTAACTACCTCTGCTACCCCACTCACCTCCTGATACTGTGCCCCCTTCCTGTATACCACACACACCAGTAACTACCTCTGCTGCTACCCCACTCACCTCCTGATACTGTGCCCCCTTCCTGTATACTATACACACCAGTAACTACCTCTGCTACCCCACTCACCTCCTGATACTGTGCCCCCTTCCTGTATTCTATACACACCAGTAACTACCTCTGCTACCCCACTCACCTCCTGATACTGTGCCCCCTTCCTGTATACTACACACACCAGTAACTACCTCTGCTACCCCACTCACCTCCTGATACTGTGCCCCCTTCCTGTATACTACTCACACCAGTAACTACCTCTGCTGCTACCCCACTCACCTACTGATACTGTGCCCCCTTCCTGTATACTACTCACACCAGTAACTACCTCTGCTGCTACCCCACTCACCTCCTGATACTGTGCCCCCTTCCTGTATACCACCCACACCAGTAACTACCTCTGCTGCTACCCCACTCACCTCCTGATACTGTGCCCCCTTCCTGTATAACACACACACCAGTAACTACCTCTGCTACCCCACTCACCTCCTAGCCTGATACTGTGCCCCCTTCCTGTATACTACACACACCAGTAACTACCTCTGCTACCCCACTCACCTCCTGATACTGTGCCCCCTTCCTGTATAACACACACACCAGTAACTACCTCTGCTACTACCCCACTCACCCCCTGATACTGTGCCCCCTTCCCGTATACGACCCACACCAGTAACTACCTCTGCTACCCCACTCACCTCCTGATACTGTGCCCCCTTCCTGTATACCACTCAGACCAGTAACTACCTCTGCTGCTACCCCTGTCACCTCCTGATACTGTGCCCCCTTCAAGTTTACCACACACACCAGTAACTACCTCTGCTACCCCACTCACCTCCTGATACTGTGCCCCCTTCCTGTATACTACCCACACCAGTTACTACCTCTGCTACCCCACTCACCTCCTGATACTGTGCCCCCTTCCTGTATACTACCTACACCAGTAACTACCTCTGCTGCTACCCCACTCATCTCCTACCCTGATACTGTGCCACCTTCTTGTATACTACACACACCAGTAACTACCTCTGCTACCCCACTCACCTCCTGATACTGTGCCCCCTTCCTGTATACTACTCACACCAGTAACTACCTCTGCTGCTACCCCACTCACCTCCTGATACTGTGCCCCCTTCCTGTATACCACTCACACCAGTAACTACCTCTGCTACCCCACTCACCTCCTGATACTGTGCCCCCTTCCTGTATACCACTCACACCAGTCACAACCTCTGCTACCTAACTCACCTCCTAGCCTGACACTGTGCCCCCTTCCTGTATACTACCCACACCAGTAACTACCTCTGCTACCCCACTCACCTCCTGATACTGTGCCCCCTTCCTGTATACTACACACACCAGTAACTACCTCTGCTACCCCACTCACCTCCTGATACTGTGCCCCCTTCCTGTATACTACCCACACCAGTAACTACCTCTGCTACCCCACTCACCTCCTGATACTGTGCCCCCTTCCTGTATACCACACACACCAGTAACTACCGCTGCTACCCCACTCACCTCCTGATACTGTGCCCCCTTCCTGTATACTACACACACCAGTAACTACCTCTGCTACCCCACTCACCTCCTGATACTGTGCCCCCTTCCTGTATACCACCCACACCAGTAACTACCTCTGCTACCCCACTCACCTCCTGATACTGTGCCCCCTTCCTGTATACTACCCACACCAGTAACTACCTCTGCTACCCCACTCACCTCCTAGCCTGATACTGTGCCCCCTTAGTATACTACCCACACCAGTAACTACCTCTGCTACCCCACTCACCTCCTAGCCTGATACTGTGCCCCCTTAGTATACTACACACACCAGTAACTACCTCTGCTGCTACCCCACTCACCTCCTGATACTGTGCCCCCTTCCTGTATACCACACACACCAGTAACTACCTCTGCTACCCCACTCACCTCCTGATACTGTGCCCCCTTCCTGTATACCACACACACCAGTAACTACCTCTGCTACTACCCCACTCACCTCCTGATACTGTGCCCCCTTCCTTTATACTACACACACCAGTAACTACCTCTGCTACCCCACTCACCTCCTGATACTGTGCCCCCTTCCTGTATACCACACACACCAGTAACTACCTCTGCTGCTACCCCACTCACCTCCTAGCCTGATACTGTGCCCCCTTCCTGTATACCACACACACCAGTAACTACCTCTGCTACCCCACTCACCTCCTGATACTGTGCCCCCTTCCTGTATACTACACACACCAGTAACTACCTCTGCTACCCCACTCACCTCCTGATACTGTGCCCCCTTCCTGTATACCACACACACCAGTAACTACCTCTGCTACCCCACTCACCTCCTGATACTGTGCCCCCTTCCTGTATACTACACACACCAGTAACTACCTCTGCTACCCCACTCACCTCCTGATACTGTGCCCCCTTCCTGTATACTACTCACACCAGTAACTACCTCTGCTGCTACCCCACTCACCTCCTGATACTGTGCCCCCTTCCTGTATACCACACACACCAGTAACTACCTCTGCTACCCCACTCACCTCCTGATACTGTGCCCCCTTCCTTTATACTACACACACCAGTAACTACCTCTGCTACCCCACTCACCTCCTGATACTGTGCCCCTTCCTGTATACCACACACACCAGTAACTACCTCTGCTACCCCACTCACCTCCTGATACTGTGCCCCCTTCCTGTATACTACTCACACCAGTAACTACCTCTGCTGCTACCCCACTCACCTCCTGATACTGTGCCCCCTTCCTGTATACTACTCACACCAGTAACTACCTCTGCTACCCCACTCACCTCCAGATACTGTGCCCCCTTCCTTTATACTACCCACACCAGTAACTACCTCTGCTTCTACCCCACGTACCTCGTAACCTCTCAAGTTTCTCTAAAACTGAGCCCTAGCTCAGCTTCCTAATCCTTTACAGAACACTGCTTTGTTCTTGTTTTGTTGTTGTTGTTGTTGCTGCTGCTGCTGCTGCTGATGTTGTTGTTGTTGTTGTTGTTGTTGGTTATGTAGGTCAGTCAGTACTGTTCGCACCCACCACTCCACCCACACTTACACCAGTCAGCCTGATGCCAATCAGGTGACCCTGATCCTGTTTGACCTTGACCCAGACTGCCTGTCTGGGGGCTGTCTGACTCAGGTTACCTATATATATAGTCTATATAAATTGACATAACTGATATAGCTACAAAAAGGAGGGACCAAAGGCTGCTTAAACAGAAAAGAGCTGTAAATCCTGCATACTCGAGAAGCCTGAGGTACAGAATAGCAGGGGCTTGGAATGCCCTTACGGTGGAGAATAGGGACTTTAGAGAGACCACACAATTTTCTGGAACAAGAATACTCACTTTGACCTGATTGCCACATATGTTTAAATATATCGAACATATGTTTTTACGTTCATAGATTGTTATTTATAAGAACCAGAAACCTGCCATTGACTACTGTTAAATGACTGACCAATAGATTTAATACCATCCATTCTTAATTTGTTATACATTGGAATATTTGTTCATTTGAAGAAAACCACTCCCTTGACTGGAGTCTGAAGAATACAGGTCACTGACCTATCATGTACCTCAGTATAAATAAAAGAAATTACAATACAATACAATAATCTCTGTACTGGACTAGGACTAGGTGTGTGCAGTGTACTACTGAGACACTTAGACCTACTGCTTGCAACTAGCATTTTCTTCTACATTATGTTTCCAAGCTGGTCTTCCTGCACAGAAACACCATGGGATTTAAATATTCATGTATAGCTCGCAGTGAAGGTGTCTAGAGACCCTCTAGTGAGATTCTGTTTGCTAAGAGCTACCTGTCTGTAACTGAGTCAGTCTCTTCATATAGACTAAGACTATAGAGTTATCTATAGTATGTGGTCATGAGTGTTACCTCTTATTAGGCCTCTCCAAAAAGTATCCTTGTTTCTCATCACCATGCCATGAGAAATATGACGAGGGTGCTTTTTTTCTTCTTTTTTTTTGCTAAGGGCTTAATAGGTTGGAAAATGTAGGTCCTATCCAAAATAAATTCATCTTGAAGTATTTAAAAGATAAATGATCTTTGCAAGTTGCGAATATGCATGTTTTCTCTATCCCATCGTATTTGCAGCACTCTAAGATTCAATTTGGTATGAAATTTGCCCATATTTGTCCATTATCATCATGTTTTTACATTGAAATTTGCAAAAAAAACAACAAAAAAACACGCTTCAAAACACTATTTCCATGATGCGTGCGGTGATGAGAAACAAGGATGTTATTTGGAGTAGCCTTACAGAGATAAGTGCAGACAATGATGGCTTATCTCCCCCTCCCCTTATTGCCTCCCCAGGGGACGCCCTAAATTGACAACATGACACCTCCTCAGCAGGATTAAGTAGATTAAGGGGATTATCCCTGTCAGGGGCCGGCAGGGGGAGGAGATTAACACCTGGTGGTGCCTTAATCCAATCAGCTCCAGGTGTGCTGTCACACCCAGTTAATCCACTAAGGGGCCTCTCAGAGACCCCTGGTGGCTGAGGGGTAAACTATGGGGGCTAGTGGTGCCCCTAGCGAGTAGGAGGTGAACTATGGGGGCTAGTGGTGCCCCCGGCGGCTTGGGGGCTGAACTATGGGGCCTGGTGGTGCCCCTAGCGGGTAGGATGTGAACTATGGGGGCTAGTGGTGCCCCAATCTATCGCGAGATATTACCGCTAGATGTCTCCACCCGTGGGACTGAATTATATCTCTGTAAGGCTCAGCTCTCCATCACTCTCCAATATCCACCGGTGGATAATGGCCGCCACCCATAGTTAGTCAGTACCAAACCTCTGCTGGAGAGTGAAGGCTACGTTGGAGACTTGAGGCGCGCAGAGACTACTCGGCCGCAGACTGGTGGTGCCCCCGGCGGCTTGGGGGCTGAACTATGGGGCCTGGTGGTGCCCCTAGCGGGTAGGAGGTGAACTATGGGGCCTGGTGGTGCCCCTGGTGGCTGGGGGGTGAACTATGGGGGCTAGTGGTGCCCCTAGCGGGTAGGGGGTGAACTATGTGGGGTTTTATTAAGGTTAGTGGCGGCCCCTTGTGGTGGGGGATGAGATGAGTGATTTGCTGAGTCATGGTCAGGGTGGTTTAGGCTGGGGTGGTGGGGCAGGCAGTGCGTGACAGGTTCACCTGGGGGATGGGGTGGGGGGAGGGGGCAGGTATCATAGTACTCTCGTTCCCAAATCGCTCTGAAGCAAGGCTCTGGTGACAGCTTGAAATTTGGATTTTGCTGGGTTTGGGCAATCCATGCTAGAAGGTTGGAACCAGTGAACAGGAACAAGAATGTAGGATGGTAGTTTTACCATCATACTTTCTGGTTCCATTTCCAGTTTCTGTTTGCTTGTTCAAGACTAACCACAGGGACTGCCTAAACTCAGCAAAATCCAAGTTCAATGCCATAGTGGCTGTCACCGGAGCCTTCCTTCAGAAGTATTTGGGCATGAGAGTAGTACCGTAGACTGTTTAAACAAGAGAGACGCTTTTACAAGACATAGTTTTTGGCTTGAAACTATTTCAATAAAATGACAGGCCGCTACTACCACATTCAACATAAATAGTGCACATCACCAAAAAGGCACATGTCTCTTCTTTTCGGCCATTTCTTAAGCCTACAAATAACCCAAAATCTGCCAAACGTTTAGACCAATTAAATCCGCAAATACAAGAAATATTTATCTGATACATGCTCATATTATCTCATCATCATACACTTCCTATTTTGATAAACTTTAACAAAAAAACTGAATATTTGGACTGTGTCGGGTTATATGTGACGTACAATTTTTAACAATAATTTGAATACCGTATTCAAATACTTTAAGGTAAGGGTGGGTGGGTAAGTTTGATGAGTTACTCCCAGACTCCTACCACCACATGAGCTGCTCAGTACATTACCTGTCTGTGGCAGCTCCAGGGTAGCCGTGTTGGGGTCACGTGTCCTGACTTAACCCCTGCTGGTGAGAATATTGGGCGGTTTGTGTGGTCTGTAGACAGCGTATTCTGGGTAGCGTCAAAAATATTTCGGTGAAAGTCTTTTTTAATGGTAAGACTTGCACTGACGCTGGTAGTCACACTTTTGTTTATCACTCGTGTTTGTACTGATTTATCACTATATCAAGTTTAACACAGTTTTTGGCTTTAAAGCAGTGTTGATGTGTAGTTTCATGTGTATCACTATTATCAGCTGTTGAACGTTAGTCGATTGTGGAAAGTCTTTAAGTTTTATCACTAGATGCTGTTCTGCGACTTGCTGAAGACTTAACACGGTCCGCGGTATAACACAGTCACTTAGATCAACAGGTTCTAATCACCCTCATGTTTATCACGACGCATGAGTCCACATCACATCTATCACTCACCCCCAGGACATCACACAGGGCAGACTGAGTGAGATGTCCTTAACTGTTGATGTTGACTTCAGGATTTATATCACAACAAGTGTCTCAGCACTGCTTTTTCAACATTCTTTGATTTAACATTTTCAACACTTATCATCTGCATGT
This sequence comes from Harmothoe impar, assembly GCA_947462335.1. Lineage (NCBI taxonomy): Eukaryota > Metazoa > Annelida > Polychaeta > Phyllodocida > Polynoidae > Harmothoe > Harmothoe impar. The sequence goes on along the minus strand of OX381717.1, from coordinate 64,822,004 downwards.
AGGCCATATAAAATGTTCTCCTTAGGAGCTGTTATCTGTTCCTCAGGATTTAAATCAACATTAAACTCTGCTTTTTCAACGTTTTCAACACATTCCATCTGCATCTAAGCCACAACAGTCTGTAGGCTTAATAATGCTATCACTGTCAGTAGCTATCAATTCTAGTACATGGAGCGCTGTTAAGTACACCACATTTGAAGTCAGTACCTGTTTGATATGACTCTGTGTACACGGCTAATAGAGCTTCAACCAGAGCGCGGGGCACGACTCGCGTGTGGCAGATCACAACACAGACGGCTCACGGTGGCTGCACTCAGACACGGAGCGCTGCCAGAATATCCTCCTCCCCTCCTCCCCTCCTGCTGCTGTAGTCTGTATAAATAATGCAGCCCCTGCAGCAGCCACATGAGGGGCTCTGTGTTATGGTGTTACTGTACTCATACTGTTATGGTGTTACTGTACCCAGTGGTGCTAGCCGAACTGTTTCGGTGCCGGTTCCCACATGAGGTTCCACTCTGAAACTGTCGTCAGCCGTCACACTGTGACAAGAATGGTGCTGTTATCACTTCTAAAACCAGTTGCCTTTAACTCACTCCTTTACGGCTTGTGTACTCACTCTGTTATGGTGCTACCGTACCCAGTGGGGCCAGCGACAGTGTTTTGGTGCACGGTTTCACAGCAGGTTCTACTTCGTTAGTTATCACACTGTTGGCTGTTTGATCTCGGAATAGTTATAATTTTCGTCCCACATATACTGGGGTTGTCAGTGCCAATGCTAAAAGTGGTTATAAGGTATATTCACTTTATGCACATAGGCAGCTGTTTCCCTTCAAGCTCCTCTTCCTCAATTACTTGATTATAACAAATTCCAGGTTTGACTTGTTCCTTTAAACATGATTTTGACTCTCAGTGTGTGAGTGTGTCACAGGGATTTAAGGGGTTGGATATTGGTGTCAACACTGGGACTGACAGGTGAATAGCTGTCACAACTCCTGTCACTGGCACTGTCAGAGCTGTCACTAACACTGTCACCCCAGCTGTCACTACTGTCACACAACTTTACAGCAGATATAAGGAAGCTGTCACACTGCCTCTATGGGTCCTTGACACTTACATCTCCTTCTCCTGTCCTCCACTCTCCCATCATTCCACAGGTCCCCTCTCCAGCCATGTCCTAGCTCCTACCCTTCACTATGTACAGCTACACTGGGTCCCCATGCTGCACTGACCAGCCGCCTGTGCTGGCTCGGCTCCCCCAGAGATGACCTCTGTGAGGGCGTCCTGCCGTGCTGTAGGACTGACCTCCACCAGCGGCTACCTCAGGACGTGTTGCTATGGTAACAGTTTGTGGGATCCATGCACCATGCTGCTGCTGGTAGTGCTGCTGGTGGTGGTGGGTGTATGGCTGACTGACTCCTACCACAGTATGGCACTATGTATAACACTGTCACTACATCCCTGTGTACTGTGGGGGTTGACACTGTCCCCACTGGGACTGGCTGCCTGATGTAGTGCTATAAGGTCTCCTACTGCAGGCTGTGGGGGTGTGAGAGTAGATATGAGACAGGAGACCAGACACTAGTGTAGCTGCTTCCCCGGGTGTCTAGATCTACGTCGTTGTACCAGGGGTGCTAGATGTCACCTTATTGGGGGTGGTAGTGTGTATATCTCCCGGTAGGGGTCCTCCCCCTGCTGGTACCAGGTCCTACTGACTACCTGCCGGACACGTCCCCGCCCTCCTCACAGGAAGTACTCACCCCAGCTGCCGCCATGCATGCTGGGTAGCTGTGGGTGGGTGAATAGCCCTGTGCTGGTCCCCCCAGTGCTGGCTGTACTAACTGTATATATACCCCTGTACAGGGTGACGCTGACGTCCTGTGGTGCTGTGAGGTCCCCTGTATGGGTGTCTGGTATCCTCCAGTGCTCTCAGGTAGTCCTCCTGCTGCTGTCGTCCTGCCGCCTCCTGCTGCCCTCCCTCACTCCCCCTCTCCTGCTGCAGCATCAACATAGCCTGCAGCCCCCATGGTGTGGGGTGTGGGGTGTAGGGTGTAGGGGTGGTACCTGCAGGTGTGTACCCTGTAGGGGTGCCTCAGTGGGGGGTGGGTGAGCTGCTCTATGAGCTGCTCCTGCCCCAGGTGGTGTGTGAGGTGTGACCCCACTACTACCTCCCTGCTGCTCTGTCTGCAGACTCCTCCTCCTGCTGCCCGCCGTCTGCCGCACACGGCTATTTATAGAACATGATGTCATCGGTCTGAGCTGCTGCTGCCGCCTCGCACTGCTGCCTCTGCTGCTGCTGCTGGTACTGCTGCAGCTGTCACTGCTGCTGTTACTGCTGCTACTGCTGCTGCTGCTGGTTCTTCTAGTACTGCTGTTGCTGCTGCTGCTACCTCTGCTGCTGCTGGTTATTCTAGCACTGCTGCTGCTGCTACTGCTGCTGCTGCTGCTGCTGCTGCTGCTGCTGCTGCTGCTGCTGCTGCTGGTTCTTCTAGTACTGCTGTTGCTGCTGCTGCTACCTCTGCTGCTGCTGGTTATTCTAGCACTGCTGCTACTGCTGCTGCTGCTACTGCTGCTGCTGCTGCTACCCATGCTGCTGCTGCTGCTGGTTTTCCTACTGGTACTTTCACTGTTGTAGCTGCTGCTGCAGATGCTGATGGTTCTGCTGATACTTTCAATGTTATCGCTGCTACTGCTTTTGATTTTGCCACAGAAGCTGCTGCTGTTGCTGTTGATGTTCCTGCTGCTACCCCTATATTGAGTCTGTGGCTTACTGACACGACCCCTGACATTAATTATGATGTATATAATAATAGTAACAGCTTAGGCTACTGCTGCTGTTACTGCTGCTGTTACTGCTGCTGCTGTTACTGCTGCTGTTACTTCTTTTGTTACTGCTGCAGCAGCTGCAGCTGGTGGTTTTACTACTGTTACTTTTATTGCTGCGACAGCTTTTAATTTTTATTGCTGCTGTTATTACTGCTGCTTTTACTGCTGCTTTTACTGCTGCTGCTACTGCTGGTGCTGCTGTTACTGCTGCTGCTACTGCTGCTGCTGGTGCTGCTGTTACTGCTGCTGTTACTGCTGCTGTTACTGCTGGTGCTGCTGCTGTTACTGCTGCTGTTATTACTGCTGCTGTTACTGCTGCTGCTACTGCTGGTGCTGCTGTTACTGCTGTTACTGCTGCTGCTGCTGTTACTGCTGCTGCTACTGCTGGTGCTGCTGTTACTGCTGCTGTTACTTCTTCTGTTACTGCTGCAGCTGCAGCTGGTGGTTTTACTACTGTTACTTTTATTGCTGCGACAGCTTTTAATTTTTATTGCTGCTGTTATAACTGCTGTTATTACTGCTGCTTTTACTGCTGCTGCTACTGCTGGTGCTGCTGTTACTGCTGCTGTTACTACTACTGTTACTGCTGGTGCTGCTGCTGTTACTGCTGGTGTTATTACTGCTGCTTTTACTGCTGCTGCTACTGCTGGTGCTGCTGTTACTGCTGCTGTTACTGCTGCTGTTACTGCTGGTGCTGCTGCTGTTACTGCTGGTGTTATTACTGCTGCTGTTACTGCTGCTGCTACTGCTGGTGCTGCTGTTACTGCTGCTGTTACTGCTGCTGTTACTGCTGCTGCTACTGCTGGTGCTGCTGCTGTTGTTACTGCTGCTGTTACTGCTGCTGTTATTACTGCTGCTGTTACTGCTGCTGCTACTGCTGGTGCTGCTGTTACTGCTGCTGTTACTGCTGCTGTTACTGCTGCTGCTACTGCTGGTGCTGCTGCTGTTACTGCTGCTGTTATTACTGCTGCTTTTACTGCTGCTGTTACTGCTGGTGCTGCTGTTACTGCTGCTGTTACTGCTGCTGTTACTGCTGCTGTTACTGCTGGTGCTGTTACTGCTGCTGCTACTGGTTTCGCTGCTGTTGATGTTGATGTTACTGCTGCTACCGCTATACTTGATCTGTGACTTACTGATACGACCCTGACATCACTTACAATGCACATAATAGTACCAGAGTAGCAGCTTGGACGAGCTCTGTTGTTGCTGCTGCTTCTACTGTTATAGTTGTTGTGTTGTTGCTTTTGTTATGATTTGTTGCTTCTGTTATTAATGTTGCTGCCTCTGATGCTGCTTCTGTTGTTTCTGCTGCTTCTACTGTTGCTGATGTGCTTTTTTGTTGTTGTTACTGCTGCTTCTGTTGTTGCTGCTGTTGATGGCACCGCGGCTGCTAGATTGGATATCAATTAATATGTAGTTGTTGGCCCTAGCTGTTCCCACTAGACTTTTTCTGCTGCTGTTGCTGCTGTTACTAATGGTACTGCCATACTATTTATAGGACTTTCTGGCAACTCCCTATCTGTGAAGTTGATATTGGTCAGTAATTACTGATATTGATAACCCTAATGTTGTTGCTGCTGTTGCTACTGCTGCTATCTTTGCTGTTATCGCTATTGCTGTTACTGATATAAATCTGACTAGCCTGCTCACGCTGAGCCAACCGTTCCTGTTTTCTATTGCTGTCTGTGAGTTTTTAAAACGACCACACTCTGCAACTTGGGGCTGCATTCACGCATCATACCGACCCTCCATACTGCAGCCCTGGCCATCTCTGCATCCCTGCATCATGGTGTCAAAGCGCACAGTGAATGTAATACTATGCACTATAGTACACAGAGGGCCCTTTGAGGACTAAGGGTTAGGGACGAGAGTGCGGGGCGGGGCGGCCGGGCAGGGATGCAGGGCTGTGATCAGTACCAAGTAGTTAGCACCACCTGTTGGCACGGGGGAGAACCATGGGGATGAGTCAGGGCGACATCTGGGGGTGGGGGATAGGCGTGTGAAGAGGAGGGGTGGGGGGGGTAGGAGGGAAGGTGACGGTCAGGGAGGGAGTGAGTAACCAATGTAGGAACATCGGTGGTACTTTCCGCAGTCACCCACAAGTAAAGTTTCCCCGAGTGCCATGGACAAATCCCCATTTCTGTACTACTCACTACAGGGAACCACTGTACAGCGGTATATGGTGACTGATGGTACACATATACTAACATTATGGGGAGGGAGGGGCCTGCGGGAGGGAGGGAGGGAGGGAGGGAGGAAGGAAGGAAGGGAGGGAGGAGGGAGGGGGAGGGAGGAGGGAGGGGGAGGGAGGAGGGATGGAAAGAGGGAGGGAGAGGGAGGGGGAGGGAGGAGGGATGGAAGGAGGGAGGGGGAGGGAGGGGGGAGGGAGGGAGGGAGGAGGGAGGGGGAGGGAGGAGGGAGGGAGGAGGGAGGGACCCGTGACCTATGGTAGTAGGGGAGGGAGGGAGGGAGGGGGAGGTAGGAGGGAGGGAGGGGGAGGTAGGGAGGGAGGAGGGAGGGGGAGGGAGGGAGGGAGGGATGGAGGAGGGAGGGGGAGGGAGGAGGGAGGGAGGGGGGGGAGGGAGGAGGGAGGGGAGGGAGGGGAGGGAGGGGAGGGAGGAGGGAGGGGAGGGAGGGGAGGGAGGAGGGAGGGGAGGGAGGGGAGGGAGGAGGGAGGAGGGAGGGAGGGAGGTAGGAGGTAGGAGGGAAGAAGGATGGAGGGGGGGAGGGAGGGAGGGAGGGAGGGAGGGGGGGAGGGAAGGAGGAGGGAGGAGGGAAGAAGGAGGGAGGGGGGGAGGGAGGGAGGGAGGGAGGGGGGGGGGGGAGGGAAGGAGGAGGGAGGAGGGAAGAGGGAGGGAGGGAGGGAGGAGGGAGGGAGGGAGGTAGAAGGTAGGAGGGAAGAAGGATGGAGGGAGGGGGAGGGAGGGGGAGGGAGGAGGGAGGGAGGGGGAGGGAGGGAGGGAGGGAGGGAGGAGGGGGAGGGAGGGAGGGAGGAGGGAGGGGAGGGAGGGGAGGGGGGAGGGAGGGGGGGAGGGAGGAGGGAGGGAGGGAGGTAGAAGGTAGGAGGGAAGAAGGATGGAGGGAAGCAGGGAGGCAGGATAGGAGGAGGGAGGAGGGAAGAAGGAGGGAGGGGGGAGGGAGGGAGGGAGGGAGGGAGGGAGGGGGGAGGGAGGGAGGGAGGGAGGGAGGGAGGGAGGGAGGGACCCGTGACCTATGGTAGTAGGGGAGGGATTGAAGGGACTGGGAGAGGAGTTCAGTTCTGCATCCCTAGATACAATTATGCTAGCCCTATCTTTATAGACATGGTGGAAATGGTGTAAATGATATAGGAATAATAAAGTTCCTCCTGTTTACACTTTTATAGTCACCAGTTAAAATTCAACCTGTTGAAGGGAGAGAGGATGTCTATTTCCTAATAATGCTCCTCTGTGATTCATACAATTTACTTAATTACAAATAATGCAAGAAAACAAGCAAAGAGAAGCACGACAAATGCCTATCCACTTTTATTAGTCAGTAAACGATTAAAACCATTGAAATGTTGAAGTCAAATAATGTTGTCTGTAAAGCTGCCCTGTGGAGCTATTGTACAGCTCAACACTGCAGTCATTAACACTTTAAGCACGGCATGATGCAGTAATACATCATGCCCTTTGTCAGCATGATGCAGTAATGCATCATGCCCTTTGTCAGCATGATGCAGTAATGCCTTTGTCAGCATGATGCAATGCAGCCCTGGTGAATAATGCGTCAGGAAAAGAGCACACTCTAAGAAATAAATTAGCTCAATGGCGCCAACTTTGACAATAAGATTAAATTCAATATAAATGAGAAGTAAATGGAATAAGCAATGTGTGTATGCCTGGCAAACATGGCCGTTTATGTTTGAAACCCTTTAAGGGCCGCATGGTGCTTTCAAGCACTGTGCCCTGCTTGCCGACCCCCAAAAATACTGACACACTTCAATATAAAGGGTTGGTATGATCCATAAATGCCGCATAAGCGAATCATTCACGAGAGAACCTTGCGAGTCTACTCACAGAAATCAAAACTTTTAGATTTCTGTGAATTTACTCGCAGGTCCCACGCCCCTCGCGACTACGTTGTCGCAGGGACTCGCAGAAGCAGATCCACTGATAGAACGTTCTCTACGTGTTTACACGCACGAGTGCAATTCGCAGCAAAATCGCAGCAAATTCGCGGCAGTGGATCACCGCCTAAAGGCCATGCTAGTCATTGCTTTACGAGTCTTAAGTCTGAGGTTTTCCACCTCTATCTACCCTTCACCGGTCTGCCCAGTACTTTCTGGTTCTCCCGTGTTTTCCTGCCAGAACTGCTGAATGCTCGTGGCCAGACAACGGATGTCTGCGAGTTTGTCAATGCACGTATCCGAACTCGCTTTCCTCACGAGGATTGAGGGGATCTGATGTGGACACTCTCCCCCCTGAGTCCTTGTGGTTGTTTCTCTACACTCTCCCCCCTGTGTTCTTGTGGTTGTTTCTCTACACTCTCCCCCCGTTTGTGTGACAGTTAGCTTGTAGCCATCAGGGGAGACGTGGGTGTGGGAGGTGGCGGGGTTCGTGCTGCCCTCTGGTGGATCTGTGAAGAGACAAGGCAATGTGTATAGAATAGTTGTGAGTATAGTGATTGTGTCTTTTGTATATAGGGGGAACCTGGTATCGGGATAAATATAACTGAAATGCTTGACGTGGTTTGTATAACAATGACAAGACATTTATCAAAATTTCACAAGACGTATAGTAATGTAATGTGAGGCAAAAAAAAAACTTTTTGATATTGTAAAACATTTTTGGCCTAAGATATTTTGCTCAGGTAAAGATTCTTTTTTGTGTACGGGGTGGGGGAGGATATTTTCTGTAGGGTTAGAAAAGGCGACCTGTGTTAAGCTGGGGCCCCACTAACCGATTCTCTCTTCTTTAGCTATACAACATACTAAATTTACACGATCATTATCCTGAAATTGATTATTTTGACTTGCCTTTGTTACTGCTGGTGTGTGTTGTACCCTCCGCTGATTCCGGGTATGTTGGTATGGTAACCATGGGGACCTGGAGGGTACCAGCACCACTGGGGCGCCGCCTAGCGAGCGGAGACAAACTGAAGTAGCCCCTGCTGCCATCTAGTGTCACTGAGAGGAAGCTACTGCTGTCGTAATCTGCAACCAATGATTATTGATATTTGTAATTAAATATATCGATACATTTGCTATAACTGTGTAGCAAGTCTGTGGCCGTGTCTTATGAGTTTGTAACAATTGAAACGTCTTTGACCGGGTGTCGTCTTTGACCTGTGTCGTCTTTGACCGGTGTAGTCTTTGACCAGCAAGTTTTAAAATGGCTGAAATGGGAGCTATGTACACAGAAATGGGGGGAAAAGGTTAATGGATATTTCAACACTATATACCACAAACTTCCCGGCATTTCTGTACACAGCCCTCTAGTCATACTCTGGGAAGAGAGTCCAGCATTGCCAGACCCTTTAGCCCTTTAGGTGATCACTCATTGATATCAAACTCCAGCGTTCCCTGGCCTTCACTGAACTGCTTGAACCTTGTAGGTAGGTTGTTTTGGCGACATGGCCAGTATCACACTGATGCTTATTATTTTCTCAGTGTAGACGAAAACCTTTCCAAATGTGAACTTCATATGAAATACATAAACTCTTATTGACTTAACCAAGGAAGGCCGTATTTACCACCCTCGTGAAATAAACCTCGTTGGTATTTCATGGCCTGTCAAATCATCAAAATTGTTGACTTAACCACTATAAATTAGCTTTTTCAGAGTAATTAAGTGGAATTTTGACAAATATGATTAATAACTACATGAAATTAACACAAAGGAGCACTCATAGAGTTCCTCACTGAGGGTTATTTCATTTGACTTCGCCTCGTGAAATAACCCTCAGTGATGAACTCTACTCGTGCACCTTTGTCTATATATTTACCCCGTGACTCCTCCACTAGTTGCAGGGCCCTGTCTTCCTCCTCCGTCTCCTCCCCTCGTCTTTCCTTCAGCCTCTTCAGAACGTACAGTGCAGCGCCATCTTGTTTAGGACTCCAGAAGTAACGCGGTTCGATCTCAGAAAATGGAGACTTAGATCTCGATCTGGGTCCTCCCGCATGACCCTTCAAACTCTCACCTGCCCCTTCCTTATAACCAAACCAGTTGGTTCCTTCTGTTGGGGCTGATCGGCTCTGCTCCCGGCCCCTGTTTACCCTATCTGTAAATATCCGTCCTAGTAGCGGGGAGTTGGGCTGACTCGGGCAGGGACTCGACTCAGCTGACGACCTAGGTGAATCCGAGGTCAATAGAGCAAATATATTAGGACTTAATGACCTTGTACTCTTGTGTTTGACCTTTGGGCTGGTGAGGCTGGACTGTCTGTGTATCTGGTGGTCCCTGTCTAAGCACTGCGCGTGGGCCTTTATCTCAATGTGGATGACGGTAGAAGTATCACGGGTCTCAGATGTAGGTGACCTTGACCCCGAGCAGCGAGAACAGTCTACAAGGTCCTCCCCCTGCACGTCCTGCTGACAGAGGGCACAGAGGTCGTTCTGAAGGTTAATGGTCTCAAACTGCTCCATGATGGGACTGCTGTAATACAAGATACATTGTAACCTTCAAGTGGGTATAGCCGATTTTTCCAAATTGTAAATTCTGCATTAAACGTTGCATATGCTGTAAAAGTAAATTATTTGTGGGTCGGGGGACATTAAAATTGTATCCATGGCCAGTACCAGGTCAAAAAGTGGGTTTCTTTGAAACCAACCATGTTTTTTTTACTGTCTTTTCAACGGGGGCAATAAAATCGTGCACAATTTTATTACAAAAAGACCATATATTGGGCAATAAAATCAAATTAGAACAGGAGTAGATAGGGAGTTAATTGTATCATTTATTAACATTCTGACTCATTTCTAGGGAAACATATTTTTTGGTGTAAGACTTTAACCTGTTACGGACGGCATGTCATTAAAACATGACTTTAGTCATCTTGATGCACCAATGCAGTAACTCGCCGGTGCTGCATTGGTGCATTATGTTGGCTCTTTTGGGGTGTCTCAATCCCATAGGATCGGCATAATGCTTGAATCCTGCGCTGGTGAGTTACTCACCATGGCATTAACGCATCATGACGACCAAAAGCATCATGCATTAAGGCATGATGCTGTCCTCGAAAGTTAAAGTGGCATAGTCCGATGATTAGGGCTCAAAAATGAATTTGGCTGAAAATGACCCAGAATGTTTAATATGGCCATACTACATATCCTACATATTTTGTTCAACTTTACTCCCCATAATCTAGCTTAGATTCAGTCAAATTGTCAGTTTTGTGCTTAATTTAAGACTTTTGGAGTGCACGCTATAATTCCCCCATTGAAAATACACTGTTAAATACTGTATCTGGGCCATGTTGGACCCTCTAAATCGGTGCCTATTGGCTATAGAAGACATTGTATTGTTTCCTATACTCCAAATAGTATATTGTACTAATATTTGGAACACATTTTAGTAGGATTTAAAATATCAGAAAAATCGGACCATGTCAAAACAGAAGTCCACATGATCTCAGAGTTCTGAGAGGAGAAGTCGGAGGCATACACACACACACACACACACACACACACACACACACACACACACACACACACATATATATATATATATATATATATATATATATATATATATATATATATATATATATATATATAATATAGGTTTGGTGATATTCGACGTCCAGGGAACACCTGCTTTTTGATTGCCAAATGAGTGTTTAGACTGGGAGGCCGAGTGGCAAGAAAGGAAATAAATCATTCACAAAGTACTTATGATAACTTGAATCTATCGCATGTTTCACAACAGTATCAAAATAGGTTAGTCAATACAGAATATAGGTACTGAATATAAAAGCTATTGCACTCGTGTTAAGCCTCCAAGGATCATGATCAAGGGACTCATGCTTTCATGGGCTATATCGTATATTGTCATGATGCATCAATGCAGCCCTGGCGAGTCTTCTCATCGGAACTGCCTGAATGCATCAGTACCGTCAGCATGATGCATTAATGCAGCACTCTAGTAGTAGTAGACTTGTCAAAGCTTCAAAGCTAGGATGAATGCGATTGAAGAATCAAGAGACAGAGACATCAGAAGATGAAGAAACCCGATGAGTGTGATAATATATGGCCATATATAGCCTACCAGTTTATAGGGTATCATCAACGGACACATGTCAGGAGACCCTTAGCAGAGAGTGTATCTTCCTAAAGATGAATCCTATAGTTGCAGGAGCAGATGGAGAGTAATAGCTGGTAGTTGTAGATATCATAGACAATGTATTACTACACAGATAGAGAGTAATAGCTTGTAGTTGTAGATATCATAGACAATGTATAACTACACAGATGGAGAGTAATAGCTGGTAATTTAAAGCATGTCATAGTAAAAGTTTAAAGTATGTTATAATAGATATAATGCTGCAGCACCAACCTGTTGCTTCCTGCTTGTTGTACATGTAAACACGGCCCCGTACCGCTGTGTGTGCACGCTACACGCACACACAGCTAGGCCGCATGCATTATGTAGCAACCACACACTGGGCATGTAGACTTGGGGTCCCACATGCTGGCAAAACACACAAGGAGATCTCTACTCATCTCTGTCTCTGTCTGTCTGTCTGTCTTTGTCTGATTTTCTCTTTCTCTCTGTCTCTGTCTCTGTCTCTGTCTGAGTGCAAAACACACATACAGATCGCTATAATTATCTCTGCCTGTCTGTCTCTGTCTGTCCTCTGTCTCTGTCTGTCTCTGTCTGTATGTATGTCTGTCTCTGTCTGTCTGTCTGTCTGTCTCTGTCTTTGTCTCTCTGTCTATGTCTCTCAGTCTATGTTTGTCTATTTCTATCTGTCTCTGTCTTTGTCTATCAGTCTATGTCTGTCTGTCTGTCTCTGTCTGTCTCTGTCTGTCTCTGTCTGTATGTATGTCTGTCTCTGTCTTTGTCTCTCAGTCTATGTCTCTCAGTCTATGTTTGTCTATTTCTATCTGTCTCTGTCTTTGTCTATCAGTCTATGTCTGTCTGCCTCTGTCTGTCTGTCTCTGTCTGTCTTTCTGTCTCAGCCTCTATCTGTCTGTCTGTGTCTGTAGGTCTGTTTCTGTCTGTCTCTGTCTGTCTGTCTCTGACTAAATGTCTGTCTTTGTCTATCTTTCTCTCTATCTTTATCCTTTTCCTTGTCTGTCTGTCTGTCTGTCCCTCCCTTGCCCACCCTCCCTGCCTGCTCTCCTTTCTCTCTTTCCCTAGACTTGCATCTCTCGCTCTCTGTCTCTCTGTCTGTCTCTCTGTCTGTCTCTGTGGCGTCCCTGGGTGTTTTAAAACTCTAGGTGGGTCGGACGTCTGCAGACACTGAGGAGTTAAAAGCCTTGGCACAGTCACAGCGCTGGTTTCAGCTTCAGTCCAAAAATACTAAAATTGATCCTATTTTGGGCACAGGTGACCGGGAACTCCTCAGGTTTTTGGCAGAAATATGAAGGTTAACCCTTTAAGGACGGCATAATACTTAAATACATCACGTCCTTAGTCGTCATGCACAATGAATACAGCCCTGACGAGTAACTCGTCAGGGCTGTATTCAAGCATCATACCGACCCTATGGAGTCATTACGCTTCCAAAGGGTCGTCATGTTGCACCAATCCAGCCCTGGTGAGTTACTCACCAGCGCTGCATTGGTGCATCATGACTACAAATGTCACCCTTCAATGTCATGTCCTCCTTAAAGAGGTGAAGGCAGACTGCATATCTGTCCTTAGGCTGTTACAGTTGTTACAGCAGGGATGGACGTCTGTGGAAGACGGCCTGAGCAGAATACGTGTACATAATTGATAGGAGTTTTGTATGGAGTTATTGATCGATTACTTTAAGGCCGCAGAGTGCTTTAATTGATAATGTCTCTTATTGGCATGATGCATGAATGCAGCCATGCTAAGACACCACGTGGTTGATACACTCTCTGTCTATGGTGGGAATGATGCAGGGATTGTCAGGGCTGCATCCATGCATCATGATGACATGGCACATTGAATCATTAACACGTTATTCAGCACCTTTGGCAGCGTATAGGACTCCAGCTGTTGGCATCACATCCTTATATTTGCCTTGCTATTTTCAGTAAGATACTTAATAAATGTTCTGCTGTACATGTGATCTAGCACCATTGCCACCGGAAGGGTTCACAATCATTAGGTACAAGTGAGGAAACCTGTTTTAAGTATTGTAGGGTACTTTACCTCCTTATTGTCATAAGGATTGATTGATATATCAACACACTCATATAAAAGTGAGTGTTACTGTCGCCGAAAGCACTCCCATCTAAATGTTAGGCACTGTTCCAAGTGCCTTCATCCTGCTGCACCGGTGCAGAACCCCAGTGCAGCAAGTCGCTTCAGGATTCGGAGTTCATCATCCCCTGAGTGTCAGTATGATACATACATGCGACACTTGGTTACATGCATGTACCGTGCCAACAAATGTGGATAGTGCATCCAAGTGGGTTATGCTCTTCTTTAAGCTGCCCAATCATGCCTCAGACACATGTATAGATATTTCATTTACTGCAAAGTTGTAGGCAGTCTCCTTGTTGCGTTGTCCTGGCAGCAACTCCATTCTTTTTATTTTATGCAATACGGGCACCTCATTGATTTAACCAAAGAAGGCCGTATTTCGCTCCCCCTGTATTTAACTTATGGTCGTATTTCACGGCTCCATCTTCTACTCGTCAAATGACTCAGTCAACAGACCAAACTCATGAACCTTTGTCTATTTATTTTGTGGCTTCTAATAAGGTTGAATTCAAGGCAACAGATGAAGGAAAATAGTATGCCTCCAGCAAAGAACGTAACATTTAATTACCTCAGCCCAGTATACTAGTGCCATCTTTCCGCCAGCTCGTAAGAAGCTGCTCAGTGCTGCCACCTCAAGTTTGTGATGAGCACTAAATACCCATGTATGTCTTTCCTTCCGCCAGATGGTAGAGAGTAGGTAATAGGGGCTCATAATACAAGTCTTGTCTTAAAGGGGCATTCTCACCACTCGCACTTACCACATAGCAGACTAGAACAGTACTAGAATTGTGAGTAGGAAATGCTTGGTGAGAATGTCACTTTAAGGGCGCAGAACTTGCTGCTCCTCCAGTAACAGTAGGAGTGCAGGCATGACAGGTACTCAGCTCTTCGTATACGGCGGCCCGGGGTTTAAGTTTTATAGCCGCTTTAAATGGTGGGTAACATGCAGGTGACCTTTTGTAATGATCCAACTTCATGTCCCCCCTTTCGTGGAACCTATCTACATTTAGGTGAGGCCTGTTTGGGGTTAGTAAAGTACACGGAGAAAAGAAACAGCGTGAAAAGGGAGTCCAGGTTGCCTCCAAAATGACTCCCCTCTCTAGGGGAGTCTAGGTCGCCTAAGGGAACCTAGGTGACTCTCTGGCTAACCTAAGGGAGTCAACTGCGGGAGTCATATGACCCAGAGAGCTATATGACTCCCCCAGGAGACTCCCTTAGGTCAGCCAGAGAGTCACCTAGGCTCCCTTAGGTGACCTGGACTCCCCTAAACAGGGGAGTCATTTTGGAGGCAACCTGGACTCCCGTTTGACACTGTTTCTTCTCTCTGTGTACACTGGGTGAGGAATCGTTTCAAGTGAACCAATATGTCTGCCTGCCTCAATTCACCAACCTAGCCTTCACTCTCCAGCAGAGGTTTGGTACTGACTTGATGGGAGTGGCGGCCATTATCCGCCATTGGAGAGTGAGGGATGATGTTACCGCACAGAGATACAATTCAAGTCCCTGGGTGGAGACATCTATTGTCCATATCTCGCAGTAGATTGGTAGACCCAGCCCGGTACTAATTAACATAAATAGGGCGGAGTGGTGAAAGCTGATAACTCATCCCTGACAGCCGATATAACCAATCAACATTCCACTGTCCTTTACTACCTAACCCCTTATCTGTATGATGTACACCACAGTCCTAGAGGGCGCGATAAGGCGTTAATAAAGGGAGGACCACAAGGCCACAGTATGAATAAGAGCTTGATGATAAACTAATACCTCTGTTCCCCACATGGTCCGACATATTCCCATCTCCACCCACCCTTTTTTGGTTTATGTCGGGAACTGGGATCTCAGGATCTGTGCCAATGCTCGAGGGCTATGTTTTCCAGCAGGTTTTAAGTTCTGCAACATTGAGTCATTGGGATTGCATTGTTTTGACTTCTAGAAATATGATACTACTGCATGAGTGACTAGATTGATTATTTGTGTATCTGACTTAGTATTCCAGCTCGAACAGAGTACCCTGTCTGGCGCGTTTCCGCAGTGTGTGAGTATGAGGAGTGGTAGCTATTCAATTGGAATTGGAGAAACCGATTTTTAGGTATCACAAATTTCCTGCCAAAAACAACTTTCAGTTTTAATACTAAGGACTGCGCGTCTGGTATCAGGTTCATTTCCATAATACGGGTCTCTAGTTGGGGGTGCAGAGGGGTCCCCCTGAGGTCGGAAAGTCGCCGAAATTAAGGGCCCCATGTCACAATGTCGCATTTTTGGAGCTTTTATTCTATTGACAATTTTGTCCAAAAGTCGCCAGGTCGCTTAAATTATTGTACCAGGTCACCAGGTCGCCTGGAAAACAACCCAGG
Organism: Harmothoe impar; assembly: GCA_947462335.1. Taxonomy (NCBI): domain Eukaryota; kingdom Metazoa; phylum Annelida; class Polychaeta; order Phyllodocida; family Polynoidae; genus Harmothoe; species Harmothoe impar. Next base: position 64,806,463 of record OX381717.1, on the reverse strand, counting down.
TCGTCAGGTCGCTTTTGACCCCTCTGGAGCCACCTAGAAAAAAACAACACCCACACACATGCACCCCCCCCCCACCCCCCTCCCGGTGACACATTAAACAGATACCACTAAGTGGGCTATCTCTGTCCTTATCTCCTACTTCACATATCTCCCACCAGGTGGGGCGCCCAATTAGGTCACTGCACATGCGCAGTAGGTGAGACCCCAGCAAACAAGGAGCAGGGGCCAACATGGCGTCCCTCTCCAGGATAAACTTACCTGTCCTGCTGGTCTTGGTGTTACCCAACTTAGTGCTAACTAGAGGTGAGTGGTGTCCATATAGTTATAGGTGTTAATGTGATTAAGTTATTGTAAGTCATTGTAAGCGGGATGCTGAGGGAGACATTGGCAAAGGTAGGCCTGTGTTCACAGGTACTTTACATAAAGGGACCTGGCTTTTAAATGAAATCATGATAACATGATTAACAGGCGGCCTGATATCATGTTTACAACGTCTGCTGACGTCCAACACCTAGCCTACTTTGTGTAGTCAGGATATGCGCCTCATTAGATTCTATGACATTCAGTGTTCTGTTGTATCAAGTCAGTAATGTGGCCACAAAGACGTTGTGACCTGCCACCCTGCGCCGTTTTTAAAGTGACTCTTTGAGCTAAGACATACCGACATTAATCTAAGCAGCTTTAAGACAGGAAGGACCTATATAATAAGGGGTCTAGAGAAAGTAACTTGGCATTGTGACCCGGGGCCCTTTCTCTCTGATATGTCCCGACCTCAGGGTTGGAGGTTAAAGCTCTATTGAGGGACACACCAGTCCGTGACCGTGTTTTAAATGATAACCCAGCTGTGGTGAACATGCTGTCAGATAGATTACAACTCTAGTCCGGTCTGTAGTCCTGCTATATCAGGTAGATAACAACCCTAGTCCGGTCTGTAGTCCTCCTATGGACCCAGACGGACCTCTTATCTGCTGCTTACATCATGACATGGCTACATATCCCTACCTATCCGTATAGACTGCTTTAATGCATTATGCCTTTTGTTATTCTGATGCATGAATGCAGTCCTGTTGGGGCCCTTGATGGGGGGTGCCCAGGTCGCATGTCGATTTAAGAAATGCCAATGTCCCATGTCACTAATGAAAAAAACATGTCGTTAGTGTCACTAAGGGGGGGGGGGGGTCTTTGGGGCTGCAGGCTGTGAAATTATTGTATTTTAGGGCTTTCTGAGGTTGTGATACTATTCACATCCATGTTACTAAGGCTAATGTCGCATGTCCGACTTAAGAAATGCTCCATGTCCCATGTCACTACTATGGCCATGTCCCATGTCGATTTTAAGAAATGGCCATGTCGCCATATCGAGTTTAGGGGTCTAGGGCCATATGCTTCCTGTTATTTAAGCATTAAATCATCACTTTGTTGTTACGATAACCCAATACAGTGCTGGCGAGTAACTCGCCAGCACCCCAGCGATGTATTGAATACTGCACTAGTGCACCAGTTAATTGTCAGGGCTGCATTCATACAGCGTGATGGCGTATTCTAGCAAACACGCTGTTGCCCATAAATTAAAGGTGAACTCACTTACTGGGACACGTATCATACTATTTCGATCTTACATAGTTCCTAATGTTACACGTATATAGTCATATACATAAACAGTCTTATCACGAAGATGACATGGGTTCCTTTTTAATCAACCTTTTAATGGCCGCATAGTGCTTTAATGCATTATGTCCATGATCGTCATGATGCATGAATGAAACCCTGTCGATTTATTCAACCGGTCATGCTGTTCCTTAAGTGTGTGTGTGTGTGTGTGTGGGGGGGGGGTAGGGATCGAAACGAGTGGTTTCAGACGGGAATTAAAGTCTTGGCATTAAATCATTCAAAAAAAGGGGGGGGGGAGCCGAATAAATCCATCAACACCTCAGTTGCAATTACATAACCACCACTGCCTTCCTAGTAACAGTTTCAGAAATTAAGAATTCCTAAGTGTTCTCACTGTAGCTATACATCTAAATCTCATCTAAAATTTGAATATTTGGTAAGGAGAACGAGGAGTAGTTGCTTCCCGTGGGACCACTACTACAAAAGTGCCCTAGAATCTGCTGACATTCACCACTTGGACTTAATTATGCATCAAAATTCCCACCCCTGTTCTCATTGGCTGTTCATGTGGTCAGCTGGTCACACTGTGGTCAAGCCCTGACCAATTCATACTGACACTGAGCTAAAGTAAGTGCAGTTTACTAGACACTGGCACCTGTTGTGGTGGGGCCTAGATTTGTGTGTATTCAATCTCACTGATAGTCAGCAGGTACTAGGACCTTACTTTTACTATGTGTGAGGTTACCAACTGTTTATGGTTTCATGAAAACTATGAGTCTGATAGGCCTGTGGCCTATTTGTATAGGGTGGTTGGGCTAGATAACAACTTGTGTATAACTCAATATGCGGTGATGTTATTCTATGGCCTAGGTCTCACTAGTCCTAGGCCTACTTTTGTAGTTTCGACCCTTAATGGCATCATCATCAGGTGGATTTTACCGGGATTTAAAAAAACAAAACAGTAATAGTATCACTATATGTTTTTTTTAGGGTAAATTGGTTTTTGTACTGGGTGCTCCAAATTTGAATATTTACTTCAATATGGTTCACATGTCTTACAGGTGTGATACCATTAAGGGCTCACACCTGAATAAGGTGTGACATAAATTTCTTTGCTAAAAGAAATTGGTCTAAAACAATAGGACTCTTTCTGCCTGGACCCAAGCTAAAACAATAAAACTTCCTCCCAAATCCATCATCTATTACCTTACCTCGGGGTAAACTTACTTAGTAAATAGGACTCATCATTGATACGTAGAAGTTCTGATATTGCGCAGATTCTGATATTGCACCGGTCGCATACACCATGTTTGTCCTAACCACTGCCCATCAGCCAAGCTTGCACTAGTCTGGCTAATTTGTCACAGCCAATGATAATCAGTGGTTTGTATGGGAGTCAATACCTAGCCTTTGTCTGCCCCCCCCTCCTCGCCCGGGACCCTAACTCATATCAGAGCACCCAGGTCATTAGAGGACACAAAACGGCAACAAACTGGGATAGTTATTACTTTAAAGTGAGAACATCCGAAGTATGCAAGGAAAAAAATAGATCTCCTTAAAAATGTGTCAGGATGTTCACAAATAGCATACTGTATTCGATGTACGCTTAAAAAATGATTATTGACACCTTTTAGTAGTTAAGAGTTTAATTGTTGTAAAATATTGAAATATTTTTGGTTATTTATAGTATAAAAATTGGCCTAAAACGGAGGGTGTGCGCTTATGTACTTATGAATTGAATAATACTTAGGTTTTCAGATTTGGGTATAGATAACGGTTTATACAGTTTCACATTATTGTGGGTTTTGGACAATGACATAGATATAGGAGTTACATGTAACATTGCGTGCTTCCAGACGTACCTGTATTCAGGATATGGGATACACAGAAGACGCTGACCTATGAAGAAACCAGCCCGCAGTCCCTCAACCTGACCTACAGGGTAAGGCACATTTATATATTTATTTTTTGAAAAACCATGACATTGCTGCATGAGCATTGGTATTTAAGCAAACTTTCTGTTCCTTGAGGTCACCCTTTAAGCGGGTTTTAGTTCAGTAAATGTCATGGAAAAGTTATAATGACATTTAAGCGGATATAAATCAAAAAGTGCTATTCTTCAGTTTTAAGGTTAAAATATATGGTCTAAGTTAGTTATTTCATATATTCACCTATTTACATGATATATCACAGATTACCGTAACACTGTCTCACTGTGCCCCACCTAGCGTCTCACTATGCCCCCTGATTTTTCATAGTTGGGCGCAGTGAGACAATATTTTATTTTGTCCATAGGCCGAACACCATTGATCACAGCAAATATGTTGCGAACTCCAAAATGAGTGAAAATGATTCACTTTTGAATATTGACATATACACGTTTATCCAATTCAGAGCTTAGGCCCTATGGGGAAAATAAACTTCCCTGTTTCACTGTACCCCGAGCTAAAATGCAACATTGATTGGAATGAATGCACCCATGTATAACTTGCTGGTACTGCAATGGTGCATCAATACTGTGAATGTAGATATTTCTGTGTGTCTATATTTTCACGGATTTGCTATAAGTACAATTTCCCATGGATCTAAATTCGCTGATTTTGATGTTAGTTACTGTGAAAGTACTTATTTTCATGGGTTTAAATTTTTGCGGATGAGTGAAAATCGGCAAATTCGCGGGTATTTATTCCATACTTAAGCATATCAAAATTTCGCGGATTTTTCATTTCCGCGAAAAATCACACAAATATATACCCAAATAAAAAATTAACACAAATGCAAACTACATTGATACTATCTCTGACGTTTTTCATTCATGGGGGCTGGGGCATATTGCACTCCGCCTGTGGCTTCATGGGACATGCCCCCACCCCCAGTCGTGAAATACCTCAGAGACAGTAACAATGAGTATAGGCTATTTGTTTTAGGATTTGTGGCTTACTTTAGGATTTGTAACGTTGATTGAAATGAGGCACCAACGCAGTGCTACAATGTAAAGAAAAAACTCGCCGACACTGCAATGGTGCATAAATATCATGCCGAATCTTCGGGAATTTAATACCACTTTGGGTCAACATGATGCCCCAATGCAGTCAGGTGTGGAGTGTCCCCAGGTCTGCTGCATCCATCATGACACCAGAAAGCATGACACATTCAAGCATTTGCGGCTCTCAACAGAAATCAATTGTTCTAGGATGCATTTGTACATTCCGTGTCCCTACCTCGTTATTTGTTCAGGTTCTACATTAATTGGCAATAATTGGACTGCTTAAAGTCACACTGTTATCAATCTGGTACCAATTACCGTATTCAACCTAATAAGCGCACATCCCCTAATAATCGCACACACCCTTTATGGGCCAATTTTAGATTGTAAACCCCCCCCCCCCCAAAAAAAAGAGAAAAAAAGTCAATTTGTAGCCCAAATGAACTATCGACTATTAGAAATGACTGACTTTAAGCAATAAACAGCGTGCTTAAATGCCAATGTTCATGCAGTGTCACTGCTATGTTCGTACCTTGTTATTTGTTCAGATTCTCAGAATACCCACCTTGTTCCTCCCTCAGATCCAGCCGTGGCCCCCTGACTGGAGACCTAACTCTACGTACCATGCACCTTATGAGGATGTCACCGTCCAGCTCTATAACCAGAGCAGCACCGACACCAGCACCGGGACGCTGCTCTGTCAGCTCCGCTACCACCAGGGCAAATATGTGGTACGTCACACTGTCCTATCAGAAATGTATTCAATTTACTTCTCATCTTTTTTTTTTTCAAATTATGAAAATTCACTACAGGGGGAGCCTAAAATACTTTTTTTTTCCTACACCGTACAAATGTAAAAACATCCACACCATTGATGATGTCACAGGGTAGTAAAATATCAGCTTGGGCTATTTCATGTGGACGTGAAATACCCATTTCCTTGATTAAACCAATGAGGCTACCGTATTTGATGAAAAATGAATTCACAAGTTTCACTCTGTCGACTGGTTATTTCACTCGTTGAATCTTGGCTGTATTTCACAAAAGCCATATGTATAGGCCAAGTAGAATGCGGCCAACATTTAACTAGTGAATCAATGTATCAACAGACTAAAACGGGTCTTTTTTAACCTTTATTGAGAAAATAATTGTCTAATAAGGGCAAACGGGTGGGAGGATTGAGAAAGACAGAGTCAAGGGCAGAGAGAACATCTGGTACGTCCTAAGTTACTTGATGCTATTTCGTCTTCTTTCTAAATCAACCTAAGGCCAAATAAAAAAAAAGGTGTGTTTCAGGTTACCCGACCCTACCTAGAAATTTTTATACATTTTGAAAAAATATTTATATTTTGGGTTATTTTGGGGCTATTTAAGGGTCGATCTGATAGTTCACGAGTCGAGGGGGTCGTCTGCGCGTCGGCATTGTAGTTCGTGAGTCAATTTCTGGCCACTTTTCAGGCTAAAGAAAAAAAAAAAAAAAAAAAAATCCGACCTACCTACCCTAGATTTTCAGACCATGTAACCTGAAACACACCCTTTATTTTTTTTGGCCTAATCTGAAAAAAAATGTATTAAACATTTGTCATATTATTTGTTATAAGCAAATCATATTTTGGGGTACAAACTATTGCTTCATGAATATGTTGGTTAACATACCTAATCTACCCAACAATCACCATATCTTACCAACACCAGTTTTAGTTTGTATTTAGTTTATCAGTTTTATTTGCACTACTATATATGTGTACTTTATGAACTCTTACAGGAGGGGTCATCTGACTGCTCCGCCCGCTCAAAAAGCCGGATAGAGGACTACAAGCAGGGATATGGTGGAGTAAGTACATCAACATCAAACCTAAAATTAGAATTATGAAAACAAGGTATTTTTAAAAGGAAGTGCAGTATCCCAAAGTATTTCAAGGAGGCCTGGAATGACCATATCCAATTCACAAATCTGTATACTGCACTATATTACATACAACCCTTCACCACAAAGCCCAAAGGTGACATTTGTTGCCATAATGCAGCTCAGGTGAGTAACTCGCTGGTGCCGCATTGGTGCATTATGCAGACCCATCTGCAGTATTTCAACCCTGTAGGTTTGGCATGATGCTTATATGTAGCCCTGGTAAGTTACTTTTACCAGGGCTACATTTAGCCAGCACGATGACCAAGAGCATGATACATGAATGCATCGACTGTGGCTGTTGTCATTGAAGGTGTTCTTCACGCTGACTGAGGTGCTTTTGGGGGACACTGCTGACTACATCCTGGAACTCACTGACAGCACTGCTGCCACCTACCGGGGAACCTACTCACTAAGTGTACAGGGTAAGTGCTGCCCCCTACTGGGGAACCTACTCACTAACTGTACAGGGTAAGGTGCTTAATAGTAATACAGGCCTAAATCACAACAATTGTGCAAATGCTGATAAAAGCATAGATTGGGTTGAGGTATTCCTGAGGAGCTAAAAGAATTGGATCTACTGCCAAGATAGATTTTTGCTGGGGTTGCCATGGAAACCATTATGCCTAGATACCATGGCAAATAATAAATTAGTCAACTGGAATTTAAATTCAAACCAAAAACCTTTAAATCAATATGAAATGTGCCCTCATCTTGGTACAGTTACTATGATTGCTTAGTCACAGCTATCTTCTCATGACTTTGCCTAGCAACCAGTGTATTCCAGCAGTGTTGAGTAAGGGAGTACATTTTGTGCTTTATAAATGCATATAACATCATCTGTGCAACCCTAACCCTGCATCTGAACAGGCAATTACCTAGAAACAGTATTTACTGATACCTATTTATAGCAACAGCCATATTATATGTTGCTTAATAATTATCATTAAATGCTCATGTTCCTACTTTACATTATAGTGTATAATTGTTGACCCAAGTTGAGCATCCCTCTAACATGGTCTACTTACAGCGCTGCCCAAGCCGCACATATCTGTGTCCAAAACTGGCGACCTTGACGAAGGTGTGGAAGTGACCTTGAACTGCACGACCCGTAATGTGTGGCCTCCGCCTTACCTTCAGTGGAAACGAGGCTCTATACTTGAGTCTGTAAATGTTAGTTAAATTCTATATATATTTTACTATATTCTCAGAAATCAAATTCAAATTGTTGTCACAAGCGTAAAAAGCAGATGAGTACATCAATTCTACAATCCTAATATATTATGACAAGGGTGTTGAGATGTTGACCAAGGAATGGCATATAACAAATATTCAAAATATCATCCTTTTAGTGACAATAATAAGTCTGAAAGGGTTCATTTTTATTTGTCATCATATTGCACCAATAAGTAATTTGCCAATACTACATCGGGGCATCATTCCCTTTGGGAATGTATCAACCTTTTTATGCATAAATGCAGGCTTGGAAACTTGCCATTTATTCATCACAATGACAAAATGGAATATAAGGCTCACGGAAGCGGGCCGATGTGAAAGTCTTTGACTGGATGCCATCTTTCACCGGGTGCAAGCTTTGACCCACTTGATAGAAAACGCTTTAGACTGTGTCTCACGAGATGTTCAATGTGAAAGTCAGGTGCCATCTTTGACTGGGTTACCAATTACTTACTTAAAGTGTTATAACATCCATTAACCTTTTAATCCCATTTATATGTTCATCTGCCCTAATAAACCATTTTCTATCAAGCCGAACAAAGATGGCACCCAGTCAAAGATGGCACCCGGTCAAAGATGGCACCCGGTCAAAGACTTTCACATTCGCCCAATCTTGTGAGACACAGCCTTTATTTAGGGCAGATGAAGATATACATGGGCTGAAAAAGTTAATGAATGTTATAGCACTTTGAATTAGTCAATAAAGCCCATTTATATCTTCATCTGCCCTAAATAAAGTTTTTTCTATCAAGTCGATCAAAAGGTTGCACCTGGTCAAAAACTTTTACATTGGACAATTTGTGAGCCAAAGCCATAAGCTACCTTCAAGGGTTACCAACATGTAGTTTATACTTAGGGAGTGGTCATTTTTTAACAATGGGGGGGGGTTAGGATTTTCGTGCGAGCGGGTCGAAATTTCTTGGATCCCCCCACGGCAGGGGTCGAAAATTTTTTGGCCCCCCCTCAGGCAGGTTAAATTTAGCGTGGCCGACCCCTTTGAGCTTTAGTAACGCACAGACTTTTTCGCTAAAAAGGGGTGTAATTTTTTTGGTCCCCACCTTCAACAGGGGTCCAAATTGTTTTGGTCCCCCCCTAAATCCACCAACCCCCCCTCACCGCATGAACATTGGCATTTAAGCAAAACTTTTATTCCTTAAAGTTACTTTTTCAGAGGCTTTAAGTTCAGTAAATGTCTTGTAAATGTCACGGAAAGGTCATAATGACATTTAAGTGGCTTTACATCGCATTTAATGCAATTGAATATGCTTAAAGTGTGACTTTAAGCAGTCCAATCTTTGCTTAAATACCTACATCCATGCAGTGCCTGTTGTTAAAAACTGACCACTCCCTTACATTGTTTGCCCACACAGCACCAGGCTACCATGTGGTGGGGGGAGAGCTGGGCGGCCGTACACTGGACCACCAGGAAGGAAGACCACCTGCAGCAATTTTCATGCACATCCAAGAATGCTGTGGGAGAAATGTCAGACTCTCATTCTTTCTACATTCGCTGTAAGTGTTGTATTTATCTGGTGTTATGTGTCTATTAACATATGTTACAGACAATGCTATTACCATTTTCCGAGTCGCCCAAGGCTGTAGGGGGCGCTGTGTGCAGAATAGGTGGCCATTTTGTTGTGGGACATACAACGTTGCCCTGGCTGGATGTAACCCAAGAAAATTATTGAATATAATGATATATTCATCTAAATCAGTAAACACTCGTAGATCAATCGGGAAACATATATTTTTCTTCATAGGTTTACTACTTCAGATGCAAAACTCAGCCCCATTTAGCTACAATTGGCAAATTTTAGTTGACCGTCCTAACCAAACAACCTGTCCTATCCCTCCCAAAAATGTCGACTTTATGACGTAAACATGACGTGAAGTCCTTGTCCGATTCAGAGAATGATACGAACAACACTGTTTCCAATAAGATAACAACTACCCCAGCACCATAGCTCCCCCCTTTAGGTTGTCTACACCCAGCACCATAGCTGCAGCCCCTGCCACTACACCTGCATCCCCTATAGTTATCTACTTACATTTTGCCTGTGTCTGCTTTCCGACAGCCGTATACTTCACCGAACCTTCCCCATCCGATGATCCTTAAGCGGCTAAGTCGTTTGTTATAAATTAACATTATGTAGCAGAAAAGGCACAAAGGCAGGCAGTTATGACTCACAGTCTTTCACTATTCACAGGAACTATGGAGATAACAGGCAATTTCATAACATGCAATAACGTGTATTAATCATAAGTAGCGGTGTCCAGTAGTCGTAGCTAGCGGAGGAGCACCCAGGCAAATATGAGCGTCAGCCAATGTCGCCATTATCATTCTCATACATGGGTCAGGCACTGCTGGACTATAATAGATGGGTCAAGGGCCATTCTAGTGAGGGTCAGGCTATGGGTCAGGCTATGCTAGACCTTCATCTAGAGCACCAAATTTGCTTGAGAGTCTGGCCGTGCTGGATCCTCATGCCAGAGTCTGGCAATGCTGGACTCTCCGGAGAGTCTCTTTTGGCCTGGAAAAGTCCAGCATTGTCAGACTCTGGCATGAAGATCAAGCATGGCCAGATTTCAAGCAATTTTGCCAAAGTCCTGCCTGTTATTGAAGGTCCAGCATAGCCTGACCCTCAGTAAAATGGCCCTTGAACCATCTATTATAGTCCAGTAGTGCCTGACCCTTCTATGAGAGTGCTAATGGAGACATTGGTTGACGCTCATATTTGCCTCTGTGAGCTGCTGTATGCAGAGGGGAGCTGGGTACCCCTGATGCGAAGTGGGAGTTGTATACAACTGGCCACTGCGGTACAGGACCCGCCCTTTTAAAGGCGTGCCCACCGCAGCGCCGCCTGGTGGGAGCTGGCCAAACTATCAAGGTACCACACCTCCGCCAGTCTGCGGCCGAGTAGTCTCTGCGCGCCTCAAGTCTCCAACGTAGCCTTCACTCTCCAGCAGAGGTTTGATAATGACTCAATGTGGGTGGCGGCCATTATCCACCGGTGGATATTGGAGAGTGATGGAGAGCTGAGCCTTACAGAGATATAATTCAGTTCCGCGGGTGGAGACATCTAGCGTCAATATCTCGCAATAGATTGCACCTCCGTCACAATTATCATCATCACCTGAGGGACATTTTATGAACTAATACTAAATGCTTCTGTCATCCCTGCAGTCGTCCCGCAGGTAAAGATCTCCCAGTGTCGTGCAGACAAGTGGTACCCAGTACAGGAGGGTAAGGACACCACACTGAGCGGGGTGGTGGAGGGGTACCCGGGTGTCAGCCGCTACCAGTGGTACACACCTCACAACACCCCGCTAGGGGGGAACAACACCCGGCTACACCTGGACGGGCTGAACAGGTCACAGGCCGGGTACTACAAGCTAACAGCACAGAACCTGAAGGGCATGGGTGAACATCAGTGTTACATAGATGTACAATGTAAGTGTAGCCATATTTATAAATCTCTCAAATGTACACATTTTACTAGCAAAATGATGTTTATTATATAAATGAATGTGTTTTATACTTCCAGAGTTATTGTTTGATGTATACCGGGAATGCTAGTCGTAGGTGTAGCTTCGCTTTGTAAATTTGTTTTCTAGAATTAGACATAAGTGCTAGACAGAGACCTAGCAGAATCTATCCCTAAAGAGAACAAGGTGGCAGGTGGTAAAATTACAAGCATAGTGTTTCTTCACACTATATTTAGCTCAGAGGGAATATTCAGAGGGAGAGCAGATCTAGTGTCTAACTCAAGTTATTTGATTCCTGGATGTATGTGTGAGAGCATGCATGGATCCATTTCACATAATTGTTGATTTTCTATTGATATTCCACCTTTCTCTCTTTTAAAGATGGTGTCACTGTAAAATTACCAAAGCAGTTAACTTACAAGGAGTTCCAGCCCGTCAAGATTTCATGCGACACGGAATCCAACCCAGAGCCATTTGTGAGTTCTGAGAATTCTCCTTTTTTTCTACAAACATTTCTTTTTATTAGATGAAAATAGGATTAGATGGTTTCATTTCAAAGCTAAATAACACTGAGTAGTCTCAAATTCATCTACATTTAAGGTAGAAATTCCAAGGGCATAAATTCACCAAAATGCTCGTGAAAGTTCAAGTATATTTCTCCTAAATGTAACCTTTACTGTATAATCTTGGGGTATATTTGACTAAAACCCAGATTTCGAATTTTCATTAATAAAATAAGTATCAATGGTTAAGTGTGTAGGTCATCCTCCACTAATTATGCTAAATCAAATAAAATTCCTAAAAGGGTTGGCCTAATTGTATGGTACATGCCTGGGATTGAGACTTATTCAAGAGAAAACATGGACTTTTAAAAAAGTAAAATGTTTTTAAACTATTTTTTTCACTTCCTCTGACATTAATCTACCCTAACAGGACTATAAATGGACAAAGGAGGATGACTCAGCATACCATGGCTACAACAAGACAATAGGATTTAGCAGCGTGAGGCCTGAACACAGCGGCTGGTACACGTGTGGGGCTACTAACCTGGTCGTCAGGGATACATGGACGGACAGTGCAGCTGTTGAGCTGTTTGTGGAATGTGAGTTGAGTTAAGTTGAACTCTTTATGAATTATGAGTTAGAAAGAAAACATTGTATTGCCTCAAATCTTTGTGTAAAGTAAGTTCAAAAAGCGCATTGTTTATATTAACAACATGAGCACAAATTTGTAAAAAAAAACCTTGAATGATTCCAATGCTTGAAAAAGACAAATATTACCAGACGGCAAAATACAAGATGATTTTCAATTGGAGATAAATCAGATACTAGGTCACTCAAAAAAAAATTGTTTCCCATCACAAAGGATCGAAAAATATGACGAGGGCGTTTTTTTATTAAATTTCTTTTTTTTTTTTACTTGTGGCCGAAATATATAGGGAAATTTACACTTTTCGTGATCAACTTTTACATTTTAGTAATTCAATGTTTATTGATTCCCAAATTGTGTGTTAATGCAAGTTATTCATAGCTGACTGCATCACTAACAGCATAAGCTTTAATTTGATACCAAATTTGCCAATATTTTTTCCAATTTTAACATATTTTTCATCAAAAATGTAAAAAAAAAAGAAAAAAAAGTTTTCCCCAAATCACGATTTTTATGATGCGCGCGGTGATGAGAAACAACCTTTTTTTTTTGAGTGGTCTTAGATTAGATTTTTATTTGGAAAGTATATCGTATAAATTATGGGCGTTTTTCAATAGATGCCTATGTTGTTACCAGTTTCAGTTTGAGAGATATAGTCAGAGTTCAGAGTCAGAGTTCAGAATACCGGTATTCCCCTGAGACTTATTCGCCAGAGATTTTCCTTCTTTCTTTAGACAAACCGCGGCTAGCAAACTACTCCATCACCAAGTTTGGGGTGTACGCTGGCGGGGCGGCCATCTTGGAATGCCGGGCCCGTGCCTACCCGGCCCCCCAGGTAGTGTGGAGGTTTGGCGGACGCGTCATCACGGACGGACCCCGTCACAACATCAGCACCGACCAATCAGCATCCAGGTTACAAGTCAGCCACGTGGGGGACGCCGACTATGGCAGCTACACGTGTGACCTGACCAATCAGGAGGGGCAGGACAAGTTTGACATCCACCTGTTGAAGCCTGGTAGGTTTATTCATCTCTAAGTGTTTAATCACCCTAAATAAAAAGATCCTTTCAGTGTCATAACTCAGTTTCTGCTTTAATAGTCGGGGACAAGTATGTGTGGGTATAATTGTGAAGATGCTAACCCTTTAAGGCTAGCACAGTGCTTTCATGCAATGCGCTTTCATGATGCATGGGTGCCGTGTTGTAGAGTGGTGCTATGGGGGTTGATACACTCAGTGTGAATAATAAGTGTGAATAATAAGTGACACATTTACATGAAACAGTCCTTAAAGGTGTGCTGATCAATTGAGCCCTGGGACTATAATGTTGGAATTTAAGAAAATATTGGATTTCTTAAAGTCACAATTTATTTCAATAAATGCCACATGAAGCCGCTTTAATGTCAACATTCATATGGTATTTAGCTCAAAGCTGCTTAAAACAGACTTTAAGCAAAAGAATGATTGCATAAATGCCAATCTTCATGCAGTGTATATCACCAAATCTGCCCTCAGCATTTATCTGTATTTTCAGGAAAACCTGACCCACCACAGGAGTGTGACGTCACAGCAGCTGGTGACCGAGATGTGACCTTGACCTGTATCCAAGGGTACAATGGAGGTGAACAGCTGACCTTCAAGGTCACAAGGTCACCTGAAGGTCAAGGGTCAGAGGCAGAGGTGGAGGTCACCTGGCCTGAAGGTTACAGTATTGACAAAGGTCAAACAGTGACCTTGAAGGTCAAAGGCTTTGGGCCCAACACAAACTACACATTACGGGTGTATGGAGACAACAAGTTCGGCAGGAGTGATGCGCCTCTTGTCGTATTAGTGAGCACAGCAGGTAAAATAACTGGTTATGCACAGTTCATTTACAATAAATCAACTAAATGACTAAGTGAATTCATGTATAAAATAATCCACCACTTTTTCAACAACCCGTAACAATTTTTAAATCTGACTGTTCGTTGAGCAGAAACATCCGCTCTACTGTAAATCTACTGTTTGGAGGTTGGTGAGCTCATGAAGATGATCAAATACAACCACCCACCCAGTCATAACCTCAGATACACACCCATCAGCACTCTAAACTTTACATTCAAATATATTGCTGCTACTTTATCCTCGTATATTGCTTAATATTACCAACTGTTCTAAAATATCTCTTAAATATATGCTAAATACGCTGTTGGTCGTGCCGACATTTGTTATTGTTGTTTATCACACTCGATGTGGGTTTTGACCCAAATATCAAGGGATCAAATATCAGATTGATATTTGGCGTCGTCAAGTGATAACTGACATTGTCAGGCACTTTTACTATGTAGTCAAGGTTGTAATAACAGGGCGTCCTGATTGGACTACAGCATGAATGGAAGTTGCGTCACAAATTTATAATACTTTCTATGGGGCCCCACAGGACTGGGATGATTATTCACAATTTTCGGGAAAACTCCTGCAAACTTATGGTTACAAACAACTTTTTCTATGGTAGTTTGATCCATATTCTTCGATTCTCAAGTCAATTCTCACTTATTCGCACTCTATATAGAAGTAAAATGAGTTTTACCGACCTCATCGGTAGCGCCGACGTTGCCAAATGCTGGTTTCGGGGCCTGGGGGGGCACCGAAAGGGGCCCCATGAAACTGGGGTGATCATTCACAATTTTGCGGGAAAACTCCTGCAATCTTACAGATAGAAACACACTTTTCTAAGGTATTTTGATCCATACTCCCCGATTTTCAAGTCATTTTCAACCTAGGTCCACTCTATAAAGGAGTAAAGTGAGTTTTACCGGCCTCATCGGCAGCGCCGACGTCGCCAAATGCCGGTTTCCCTTAGTTACTGAAGGGGCCCCATGGGGTAGGGACGTAACAACAGCTTGCTGATGTTCCTGCCATTCTTTTCTCACTCATATAGCATATTTAACCTTTGTACGATCAATCCATCTGTGTAAACATGAATCATGTACAGCACATGTCAGGAAAACCAAAGGAAACTAATGTAAACCAGACGACGTATTCAAATTCGAGTGAATAAAGATAAATTTGTTCAAAAAAAATGGGGGCACTGAAAGGGGATGCCACTTATGAGAATTTGTTGACACATTTTCGCATATTTCGAGCAATAACCACATTATTTTTGCTCAATATGGTTACATATTGTAACCTTGATATCCTAGGACCTTTCTCTCGTGTGATTAAGATAGAATTTGGTTGTTGGCAGGTCCTCTCGTAGATATCTGCTCTCCTCCACGGGAGGAGAGCAGATATCAACTTGAGGACCCGCAAACAACCAAATTCTATCAATTTGTTTACGGAGAATATTGGGTTGTTGTTTACAGACGGGCCTCCCCTGCCCACCTCACCTCCCCCCAATGTGGGTGCTATAGTGGGGGGTGTGTTCGGGGGGCTTCTGGTCGTGCTGATTGTTGTCGGTGCTGCCCTCTACTACAGAAAGTTCGGCGCCCCACAGGTGCCTGTCATGGTGCGCAGGAAGACGGTAAACAAAGATTTATATTCTTGATATTGTACTCCCAATTCCTTTATGATTGGTTGTCAGTGACATTATTCTGTAGTACTATCTAATGAGAACTGTCAATTAGACCAGACATCACATGAAATTAACATCTCTCATTAGGCCAAAAAAAAAAGAAGGTGTTTCAGGTAACATGGGCAGAAAATGAAGGGGGCGGAAGGTCGGAAATTATTTTTTTTTGCTTTTTTTTTTAACATGAAAATACCAGCCGGCCCGTACGAAAACCCAAAAATTGACCAAAAAAGGATAAAAATAGGGAAATTTCTTCAAGATTGCATAAAAAAACGTAGGGTTGGCCCTGTTTTGATAGGGTCGGTCGGGTGACCTGAAACAAACCTTTTTTTTTTTGGCCTTAGTAATTCTCATACTTGAATACCTGTACTGTATTTTTTTAAACATTTAATAAAGACAAATGCTGTATTAATTAAAGAATTTAAAAAAAGAAATCATATTTTAGGAATTTTGCTTATGACATAACATAACATAAAAGTGAGATTAAATATTCAAAACAAAACTTAGTGTGAATAATCACTGAATGATGAGTATATTTGGAGAAAAAATATCATTTACTTTTCTTCACAAACAGTCTAATGACTGATACATTCTAGTCTGAGTTATATAATGTAGCTTCACATACATGTATGTAGATGTGTGTACAGTTCAGAATACAAATGTCAAAATGCAATTTATATCCATAATATCCATAATTTTGCATCTATTCTATAGCAGGATGACGGTAGTAAAAACATCATGAACCGTCAGAGTGACGACCTGTCCCGCATGCACGCCCAGCCTTACTCAGACCATCAGGGCGGAGGACCAACATATCCTGATATAGAGGATGTTGGACAACGTTACGCCCAGAATGATGTAGGGAGGAGGTATGTCTGAGACAATGCATATAACATTCAGTTCTGTGACTGTTGACTTCTGTAAATGCTGTGGGAAACCTATCATTGTGTTTCCCGGGAGTCGATCCCAGATCTCCCCAATCATGTATGTGATAACCATTACACTTTTAACCCTGGCTACTACTGTGAAAGTACTTATTTTCACAGGTTTAGATTTTCGCGGATAAGTGAAAATCGGCAAATTCATGGGCATTTATTCCATACTTAAGCATATAAAAATTTCGCGGATTTTTCATATCCGCGAAAATATATACCCAGCGAAATAAAGTACTTTCACAGTAACCACTTCCTCATGTTGCTGGATGGTATCGACATACTAGACTCAATCTTGCGAACCTACTATCAAACCACGCTGTGTTTGTTACATTATGCTAATATCTCATGATCTGTCGTCATATACTGCCAAAATGTACTATATAACGCCATTTCTTTGATTGATGACCGTATGATATGTCAAAGTACAGTAGGATCACTGTGTTTGTATTCTGATCCAATAACATCATGAAGGACTCATAGTCCGCTTGAATTGTATCGTGTTTTTGAAAATCACTCCGTGAACAAAATACATTATAAACTGAAATAACAGGAAAACTTCAACCTGTAAAGAATATAGTACTCATCTTTTATACTCATTTTTATTTCACAATATGGCCATTATCACAATATTTACATTTATTTTGCCCCTTTCATATTTTTTCCTTTCTTTTCTAGGTATGCCAAAAATGATGATATTTCTCAAAAATCCAAAAAGCGCACCTCGTGGAAAAATGGCACAAAGCACATGGATGCACTTCAGAACACGGCAGAACCAAACCAGTACGTCCTCCACCCTCCCAACACCTCTGAGTACCATGCACAGACTTACAGCGACCAGCCTGAGTATACAGACTACGGTAACCATGGTAACCCTGAGAACGAGGCTGCCGTGCAGGGTTACTATGGGGAGTACTATGGCTACGAGGATGGATACGGATACGCAAATTACAGCTTCGCCAATGATGAGTCATTTGATTATGAAAATGAAGCGCACGGGAATCAGTATAACGACAACGGGACAGGTTATGCTAACATTGGACCACATACTACTGACAGACAGGTATGACATATGTGCCTACACATCTATGTTAATTAAATTGTGTTATATTCATTAACATTATTATGTAACTGTGCTTTTCTCACCTCAATCTCCTCCTTCCCCTCCAATATAAGATAACATTATTTACAAATCTATTTCATTCTCTCATGATATATCCTACTAGTTAAATAATGCACAGAGTGCATTTAAAAAAATTCAAATTCTTCTCTAATATTGGATATGTGTGACATCTTCATATGTGATAGGGCAGTTTATTTAAACTATTCCTAGTTCCATATTCACCCACTAGGGTGCTGCCTCCACTTAGGTCTGAGTACAATAAGCAAGGCTCTCAGACAGTTTAAATTCCAAAGGAGGAGCATATATATTATCTTCTAATGTCTACAGAATCACCAAATAACTCTCCTCTATTGCCCTTTCTGTAGGTAGCTGCAGAGGTGTACCGAGAGAGGCCTGAGGAGGTAGTACAGGTACACCGGGAAAATAAACCCCAGAGTAACCTGGCGGGTATGGGGGCCCTCGCCGGCAGTCACGTCATGCTGCATCAGCAGATAGACCGGGACCGCGAGCAGCAGGCCAGGAAGAGGTGGGCTTTTGAGAATAATTTCTTGTATAAACAAAAAACTTTTTAATATACTAACACTTTTCATTTATTTTCATTCTGGCTATACTTGTGGCATTTAATTCAACAAGAAGAAAATTTTTCTATTAATTTGTTCCTATTCAGTGAATTTAATTCTCTACTCTAGTTAATCCCGAAGGCAATGTTTTACTCAAATTTGGAAAATGGAATTTTAGATTTCAGTACATTATCTATGGTAACACAGTGTATACATAACACAATTTCAAATCTATCATAATTATCTTATTTCAGGATATCCCATGAGCCGTTAACTTCAAATCTATAATAACTATCATATTTCAGAATATCCCATGGGCTGTTAACTTCAAACCTATTATAATTATTCTATTTTAGGATATCCCATGAGCCGTTGATGGAGAACCTGGAGAGTCGGTTTGAGTACCCGCGGCATCAGCTGTCATTCCGGGAGAAGCTGGGGGAGGGGTTGTTTGGGGAGGTGTGGCGTGTGTATGCGGAGAACCTCGGGGGGAGGCGCGGCAGGCTTAACGTGGCCGTCAAGATGATCAGAGGTACGCCTGAAGTATTTGTAATGCATGAATGTTTGCATTTAAATGCATTAAATACACTTAAAATAAGACTTGAATCATCTCTAATTAAAGTAATGGCATTATTGAACATAAAGCTTCTCAAAGTATTCCTGGAAAATATCTTAAATTTGCTTAAATACATAGACAAATGCCAACGCCCATTGATACCATCTCTGTTGTATTTCACGAGTGGGGGCTGGGGCCATATCCCGCGAAGCCGCAGGCTGAGTGGGATATGGCCCCAGCCCCCATGAGTGAAATGCATCAGAGATGGTATCAATGTAGAATACGGCCACATTGTATTCAATGGGGGGCATTGAATACAGCCCTTCAGTGCTAAAGCATAGGAAATCTTGTATTCCGAAAAAATTAAAACACTTATGCATTGTATGGATAACTTATGATACATGCATACAGGCATGAAGACACACATATAATTACTTCATCGGAGGACCTAGAATATTATAATCTTATAGAGCTGTATAGAACAGTATTGAAATTGGAAAATACATTATAACTTAAGTAATGAATAATCACCGGTCCTCGATAAATGCCACGACTTAACATACTTGACATTTATATGTACGGGGCTGCTTACATATCTTGCATTGATCCCTTTTAGTGGTGACGCTGGTGGAAGAGACCTCGATGATTCAAATTAAGGAAAATGTAAAGTAATATCACATTTTGTGTCCATGACAGATTCCTGTCCGACTGAGGAGCGGTCTTCCCTCTGGCGGGAGTTGGAGGTACTAAAGATGCTGCGGCCTCATCCTAATGTGGTAGCCTTACTGGGAGCCTGCTCTGAGAAAGGTATGTAAGAGTACAGGTTAACCCCATCTACATATCTCAAATAAAGAAATATACCAAAGTGGGGAGTGTATTTATGGGTTTATGAGGATTTAGGGAATAGTTATACGACATGCAGATGCATGCCGATAAACAGGTTTCTAAATAAGATGAGGAGTTTGCCAACCACTACACACATAATTTATTGTGGTAAATAAACACAGATATACAGACCAATAAAAATAAAGCTAAGCTGGCAGAATGTATTGTCCTTAATGGCTGTAAAATAATGAAGTAAGACACTACTGTTTTGGCCAGGATGAGTATGCAGGCACTTACAGTAAAACTTCGCGTATTTATAAGCTGTGGCTTGTACGTGAATCAGATTGCTGGTGCGGCTTATAGCATCAGTCCACAGGCTGGTTGCGGCTCATACGCGAGTGTAAGCTACTAAAGTACAGTACTAAAGTCACCATACTCAGACCATCAGTGTGGCTGATTGTATTGGCCTTAATTCTGGGTTCTGCTTATATGCGAGTTAGGCTTATATGCGAGGTTTTACGGTATATATAACCAGCATTTTGACAGCCAAAGCCTTTAAAAAAGTGAATAAAGAGTGATTTTATATATGTATTTGTAAAAATCATGTTCTTCCTCTCAGAGCCGCTGCTGGTTATCCTGGAGTACTGCAGTAAGGGGAACCTGCTAGACTTCCTGCGTAAGAACCGGGACATCCCGCGGGGCCTGCATCCTGCTGTACGGGGCGTCTCCTTGACAACCAGGGCCCTGACGTGTTTCGTGATGCAGATAGCGAGCGGCATGGAGTACATCTCCACTAATGGGGTAGGGGCAGCTTTTTATTATTTAATAATTTCCTAGTTTTTCTTATATGTTTTGCGTTTCTTATCATCTTAAACAAACTTTTTGCACAAGATTTGAACCATTTGGATCAAATTCTAATGGGGTAAGGGCAGCTTTTAATAATTTCAATAATTTCCTAGTTGTTTTTATCATGATTTTCTTATTATATTTAAAATAAACACTTTTTGCACAAGATTTGAACCATTTGGATCAGATCCTGATTTATTTAAAAGTAAGACCAGATATGGGAGAAAAAATAGCTACACAACGATCAAGAACACTATTTGATTTTGAACTTTAGTAAACTGAAGGATATCTTATACATAACAGTTCTAATTGATATGTATAGATCATTGTGTCATTTTGTCAAAACATTCCTTGTCTTTGTTAGTTGCTGCATCGGGATCTGGCTGCACGTAATATTCTCCTTGACGACCGGCTGGCGTGTAAAATCTCTGATTTTGGCTTTGCACGAGACATTGCTCACACCCGCCAGTATGAGGGAAAGACACAGGTGATACAAATCTTATCAATATTTGAGCAGCAATGCCCACTGTTAATTCCCTAGCAGAAATTAACTTGATACAAACTGGAAATTAATTGCTTTTAATAGTCAAATAATGTCTCATAGATGATTAAGGTTTGCAAGAGACACAGCTGTGGAACGGTATCAATTGTGTATTTAGTATTTATTTATGCAGTATGAACAAAAGACCTAAGCCAGACATGTAACAGTATATGAGACTTACATTTGAGCCAAACTGTTTTTACATATAACATACAAAGATTGCTCATTTTCAAATCTGGTGGGCACAGACATTTCTTTTCCTCCCATGCATATCGTTGTCAAATCAGATCCCCGCCCCCTATTCCATACCAGAGTTGTATCTCCCTATTTGAGATGATTCAATTTCTGATTTACAGAGGAGACTACCGCTGCGGTGGATGGCCCCTGAGTCTCTGTATGACTGTATCTACTCCACCCAGTCTGATGTCTGGGCATTTGGCGTCTGTATCTGGGAGGTCATGACGCTAGGTGAGTCTTGTTTATTTCTGGTATTTGGCGTCTGTATCTGGGAGGTCATGACGCTAGGTGAGTCTTGTTTATTTCTGGTATTTGGCTTCTCTATCTGGGAGGTCATGACGCTAGGTGAGTCTTGTTTATTTCTGGTATTTGGCGTCTGTATCTGGGAGGTCATGACACTAGGTGAGTCTTGTTTATTTCTGGTATTTGGCGTCTGTATCTGGGAGGTCATGATGCTTGGTGAGTCTAGTTTATTTCTGGTATTTGGCATCTGTATCTGGGAGGTCATGACGCTAGGTGAGTCTTGTTTATTTCTGGTATTTGGCGTCTGTATCTGGGAGGTCATGATGCTAGGTGAGTCTTGTTTATTTCTGGTATTTGGCGTCTGTATCTGGGAGGTCATGACACTAGGTGAGTCTTGTTTATTTCTGGTATTTGGCGTCTGTATCTGGGAGGTCATGACGCTAGGTGAGTCTTGTTTATTTCTGGTATTTGGCGTCTGTATCTGGGAGGTCATGATGCTTGGTGAGTCTTGTTTATTTCTGGTATTTGGCATCTGTGTCTGGGAGGTCATAATGCTTGGTGAGTCTTGTTTATTTCTGGCATTTGGCATCTGTATCTGGGAGGTCATGACGCTTGGTGAGTCTAGTTTATTTCTGGTATTTGGCGTCTGTATCTGGGAGGTCATGATGCTTGGTGAGTCTTGTTTATTTCTGGTATTTGGCATCTGTGTCTGGGAGGTCATGATGCTTGGTGAGTCTTGTTTATTTCTGGCATTTGGCATCTGTGTCTGGGAGGTCATAATGCTTGGTGAGTCTTGTTTATTTCTGGTATTTGGCGTCTGTATCTGGGAGGTCATGACGCTAGGTGAGTCTTGTTCATTTCTGGCATTTGGCATCTGTGTCTGGGAGGTCATAATGCTTGGTGAGTCTTGTTTATTTCTGGCATTTGGCATCTGTATCTGGGAGGTCATGACGCTTGGTGAGTCTAGTTTATTTCTGGTATTTGGCGTCTGTATCTGGGAGGTCATGATGCTTGGTGAGTCTTGTTTATTTCTGGTATTTGGCATCTGTGTCTGGGAGGTCATGATGCTTGGTGAGTCTTGTTTATTTCTGGTATTTGGCATCTGTGTCTGGGAGGTCATGATGCTTGGTGAGTCTTGTTTATTTCTGGCATTTGGCGTCTGTATCTGGGAGGTCATGATGCTTGGGGAGTCTTGTTTATTTCTGGTATTTGGCGTCTGTATCTGGGAGGTCATGAAGCTTGGTGAGTCTTGTTTATTTCTGGTGTTTGGCATCTGACATTAGGACATGAGATTCAATGTAAAAAGCTTACACCGTTTCGTAGTTTAAAAATTGGTCATTCCCAATTTTTAAAAAGGGGCAGGGGTTAGTAGATCGTATACAGTACAGATGATAATTATTCATCCTCCTATGAATCA
This sequence comes from Harmothoe impar, assembly GCA_947462335.1. Classification (NCBI taxonomy): domain Eukaryota; kingdom Metazoa; phylum Annelida; class Polychaeta; order Phyllodocida; family Polynoidae; genus Harmothoe; species Harmothoe impar. Next base: position 64,783,261 of record OX381717.1, on the reverse strand, counting down.
TATCAATACACATTTATTTTGTCTGTAGTTTATTGTTTAAAAAGCCAAAAAGGGATAGTTAGGCCTATGTGTTATGTAAATTACAGTACATGTGATAAATTATTGAAAACAGCATTGGGTTTAGACTATGGACATACATTTAGTATATATCTGTACTGTGGTATTGCAGGATCCAGTCCGTACCCGGGTATGACGGGGCATGATGTGATGGAGCTGATTAACACAGGGTTCCGTATGGAGAAGCCGCTCCACTGCAGCTCCAGCATGTGAGTGTTTGGTACATGGTAATACTTAGACAAATGCCAATGCCCATTGATACTGTCTCTGCTGTATTTCACGAGTGGGGGCTTGGGCCATATCCCACGAGGCTGCAGGAGTAGCTGAGAGGGATATGCTCCAGCCCCACGAGTGAAATACGGCAGAGAGGTATCAATGTAATTGGCATTTGCATTTTTTTTTACTTTAAGCCATTTAATGAAAAATATACAGCTTTTTCTTGGCCTATTGAATATGGCCCAATTGTATTCAATGGGGGGGGGGGGGGGGGCACTGAATACGGCCCTTCCTATAGTTAAGCATAATAAATCTTTTATTTCAAAAAATAAATGGCCTTCTCAATGTTAAGCCTACCGGAGCTCCTGCATGAATGTTGACATTTATGTAGACAATACTTTCCTTACATTCCTTAAATTAAAGTTCTGTTAATTTGAGATATAAACGGCTAAGCCTTCTTTTCAGTTACATTTACTGGACTTTAAGTTACAGAAAGGGTCGCTTTAAGCAAAGATATATATATATATATATATATATATATATATATATATATATATATATATATACATATTCCTTAGATTTCAATGTCTATGCACTGAATCATTTATTAAGTATTATCATTTATCAACAAACTATATAACCCAGCAGATTTTGTCCCACAGTGAAGTGACAATAGATTTTATAAGGACGGTTACATTCACCTTTTGCTTGTACCTGTGGTGTAGGTATGCCGTAATGAGGGACTGCTGGAGACCAGCAGCACAGCAGCGTCCCAACTGGCCGTCACTAGGCATGCGGATAGCCGCCATCTTGGAAGACCTTGACGACAACCCAGAGGAGATTATTCCCGTTAACGACATGGAGGGCAGCATGTTTGCAATCCTCCAGAACCCGCCCGGGGAGAAATGCTGAACTCAGCAAGAACAACTTTAGGCCACTCAAGAAAATAGCTGGTTTCTCATCACCGCGCATCATAAAAATCTGGTTTTGAGAAAAACCTTTTTCTTTTTTGTTGTTGTTGCTAAGATGGCATATTTGGCATCGAATTTGAGCGTTTACTGCCAGTAATGCAATGGGATAGAAATATTTTACATTTTCCCCACTTTCATAGATCAATAAAATGTGAATTTTAGCCACAAAAAGTATTTAATATCCCATAAATTTTAACCCACGAGTAAGAAAAAGAAGAAAGGAGCAAGCATATTTTACAGACTATGGGGATGAGAAACCGTTTTTGGCGTGGCCTTATTGTGTATATTTACATTGATAATGTAAATGAGATTAGTTAGGTTGTAAGTCTATAACCTGTCAATAGAGATTGGGTGGGGAGGGAGTCCTCAACTTCTGAAAGAAAAATTGGGCTGGGAGTTAAGAACATGAAGTAGATGTTGTATCTAATTATTGGGATTGACATGATGGCAGTAGTATGACGGTGCTGCATTGGTGGCTAACCCATTGGGAATGCATCAACACTATAGGGTGGACATGATGCAAGAATGCAGCACCGGTAAGTTACTTACCAGGGCCTACAACAAATTTTTTTAAGCACTACCCTGGTAACAAGTCACGAGATATTCCCGGGAATTTCTGGGTATTCTGTGAGCAAAATTTCCCGTGATATCACGGGATTGAAACACGGGATTTCACATGTATATTCCCGTGAAATCACAGGATTTACCCCAGTCAATCAGTAGGACGTGGGTTCAAGCCCCCAGGAAGCACAACAAACATCCATGATGACTAATTATCTTTGTATGTGCCCCTCCCTTCATATTTCAACAATAGAAACTCTATAGACCAATATTCCATTGTAAAATGGGATTAGATTTTGACTGCTGTACATCTTTTAATATGAAACATTTCTATAAATTATGCTTATATAAAAGAGAAAATCAATAGGGGCTTGATCTCTCAACCTTCTGATGTATAGTGCAATGCTCTACCGACTCAGCTACAAGGCCATGTAGTTGGGACCTCCAACACTAGAGACCTTTATCAAACCCTACATGGCTGATAATGTAGATGTAGGCACCTAAACATGGTTTTGGGACCAGTTTATATACCTCTTCCAACATATGCCCCACTAGGTGAGCAGCTAGAGCACAGCACTACGGATCTGAAGGTGGCTGGTTCCCTTCCCAGTCAGGACATGCATTTTTACAATTATGAATATTCATATCCATTACACAGGACCATCCCGGTCTTTTAGTTATGGACACCAACCCATGAAACCCTGTTCACTAGGATAGAATCCCAATATATCAAAAAAAGACAGACAGGTCTCTGGCCACTTAAAAAATAGTGGCGGTCCTGACTGGGAAGGGAACCAGCCACCTTTCGATCCATAGTGCTGTGCTCTAGCTGCTCACCTAGCGGGGCATGTGTTGGGAGAGGTATATAAACTGTGACCAGTGGTGACTGTACCATGATACCTAGAGTTGTTGTTGGGTGTTTGTATCCTCTGCTCAACTAGGATGTTTTCTCCCAGAAATCAAATGATATAATCAGGACAGACTATAGGTTTAAGGAGTTTGCATGCTCTCTCTTTTTCCAACAAACACTCTAGGTAATAGGGACCTTTAGTAACAACCACATAGCTCATTCAATGCAGACAAGCCCATACTTTTAGTATTCCTATTTCAGTGTTTAAAGAGCTACATAACTTTTGCTAGAGGTCCCTATCGGTACATTCACCACTGGTCTTATAGGAATTACTGCTATTCCCTAGACCTATAGTCTGTCCTGATTTTAGGGACCTTTAGCAAACCCGACATAGCTCATTTAACGCAGACATACCCTATGCTTTCAGCACTGCTACGTCTGCGTTTAATGAGCTGTTAAGTGGATCTTTAGCAAATCTGACGTAGCTCATTTAACCCAGACGTACCCTATGCCTTCAGCACTGCTATGTCTGCATTTTATGAGCTTTAACATGGTTGCTAAAGGCCCCTTCCATCATTTTGAGTTCCAGGAGAAAACACCCTAGTTGACCATAGGATACAAACACCCCTCTTTCCCAGCAACAACTCTAGGTTTCATGGTACAGTCACCACTGGTCACAATTTATATACCTCTCCCAACACAAGCCCCGCTAGGTGAGCAGCTAGAGCACAGCACTATGGATCAGAAGGTAGCTGGTTCCCTTCCCAGTCAGGCCATACAGATGGTGAATGGTTGGATGTATAAATGAATAAATGCATAAATGTAAAATGGGTAGATATTTTTACATGGTGGTTTTAATGAATTACAGAGGACACATTAGCTACACTAAACTAGGCAGGTCAGCAATGGGATTCGAACCCATGCCATCCTGTTTACCAGAATCCCGTGATATAACGGGAAATTTTGCTCACAGAATCCCGTGAAATCACGGGATTATAACCTGGGTTATTCCCGGGACTGACCCCAGTTCAACCCGTGTTATTCAGGGGTAATTCACGAGAATTTGTTTCCAGGGTTTGCTGCATTTAAAGAGCTGAAATAATCAATTATCATTACACAGCGAAACATGATTATCTCAGTTCAAGAAAACAAGATTATAAAACTTGTCCAGCAGACAAACCACTTGTTTTGTTTTAAGAAAACATATTTTCTTATAACGAGTGGTTTTCCGCCAGTTAAGTTCAATAAACTTATTTTCTTGAAATGAGATAATTATTTTTGGCTGTGTAACTATTGCTGCCAATTGCTGCTATTGCTGCTGGTGCTAATGTACATTTCATATTTAAATATATACTCACATGACCAGATGAGCAGCGACTTGACCTACAGCAGGTGCCCCCACTTGTATTAATACCGCGTCCAACCCTGTCGTGTTGAATCATTATGTACCGTAAATTCCCGCGTACTACCCGCGGGTTGTACGCGAACCAAACTCAGCTTTCATTTGATCCCAAACATGCCTAGATGGGGTGAGGGTTATATGAGGGTTTTTATCATTATAGAACAGTACTAAAATTGAAATTTTCAGATCCAGAAACGGGTTAAAGGATTTTCCTGAGTTAGGGGTGCGGGTTATACGCGAGATGCGGGTTATACGCGGGAGTTTACCGTAATTAAATTATAACTTTGTCAGAACTCTGACCATGTAACCATGCTGACGCAGTGTACATTGTTAAGGGACACTTATGAAGTGGTACATAGCTCAAAGACATGTAACTTGTACATATTACTACACATATACTGAATGACTGAGATTCCTCTGGAGATATAATATTGCTACAACTTAACTGACTTACTATTTAATAATGGGACTTCATAAGCCGCATGTAATGGTATTTTTGTACAGTATTACACAGATGTAAATGACTTACACAGAATCTGATATATACATTAATGTATACCGTACCATTGTGATAAAGCGCCAGTTTCAAAAGAGCGCTGGTCTTGTATAAGGCTGTGTATCACGACCTTGTGTATCTGACGGGGTGCCATCTCTGACCACGTGCCGTCTCTGACTAGGTGCCATCTCTGATTAGGTGCCGTCTCAGACCGGATGTCACTTTGGGAGTTTAGTTCTCTTCTACCAACAGCTGGAGGCTAATAATAATTACATAACAACTGCCAGTTTTTACAAATCCTTATATATATGTTTAGGTTAAAACGGCACCCTGGCGCTTAATCGTGGTGGTACGGTACATATATATATATATATATATATATATATATATATATATATATGCAGGATTATAAATACAAAGTTTGTGACATAACTGTTCCCAGAACATTAGCCTGAGCTCGCGCAAACCTTGCATATACCCTGGGGTATACAATTAGGTTGTACTGCTAATACACAAGGCTTGTGCAAGCTTGCCCTATTTTGCTTAGATATACACATATTTGTATTTAGTTATACCCATGTTATAAAAACAAATCAATATCTTGATTCTGTATATATTTGTTTTATAAGTTGCAATAAAGAGAATTTGATAGAAAATGCCTTTTTATTGGGCTCAATTTGATTATATAGTCAACTTTATATACCGTAAAACGTCCGGTATAAGCCGCACCCTGACTTTAGGCTGATCTTATGAGCGATCTGATTAGGGTTACTTTTGTTCTGTATTATAATAGCAAAATCCCATCAGCTGCGCACTGACCATCTGTGCTTATATGAGAGGTTTTATGGTAGTATTTAGAAAAGAAACCTGATTATAGATATTTAACTGAAAGCAACACCATTTATTCTGTGTGGAATAAATGGATTTTTGAAGTTATCACCAAATAAAGAAACGTTTTGTAGATATGACTTTTGTAGATAAGACTGTGGGCAATATGTTTTTATCTTTTTAGTTTGTGACTTTTTGCACTTGCACCATATTAGCATAATATCTTATTCTTCAAGCACAAGACTTTTGGGGATATCTCATGCTTCAAACCACAGAAAGGGCCTCCCCTGTATCCCCAGGGGATGCTTTGTAAGAAATCACTCTGCTTAATCATCCCTCAGTCCCCCAATAAAAAAAGCAACTACACTAGATACCTGCTCAATGGTTAGAGTAGGGGTTTGGGTTAGCTTAGTTCTTTCTGATAACAGCTAGGGTGAGGCTGAGGTTTAGCTATCTTAAAAAGCATCCCCTGGGGGACCAGCGGAGTCCCTGCCTTTCGATGTAGAATAAGATATCTCCTGTCATCTTCTTGTTGAAGAATAAGATATTGCGCTAAAGAGGGCCAGCGTACTGGGGCGTACTCAGGGGTGGGGACATCTAATAGGAAATAGACGCGTAACTGGTTCTCTGTGGCCTGAGTGGTCATGTGCAAATAATTGCTATTCCTCTATATTTCTACATAGCATACTGTATGCGATGTAATAAGGCCAAAAAAAAGGTTTGTTCCAGGTAACATGCAAGGAAAATGTAGGATCGGTAGGTCGGATTTCTTTCTTTTAGATTTTTTTTTTTTAACATGAAGGTACTGACAAACTTTTTTGGGATACCCGAAAATTGACCAAACAAGGGTGAAAATGCGAAAATTTCTTTAAAATTACATAAAAAAAAGGTAGGGTCGGCCCTGTTTTGCTAGGGTCGGTCGGATGACCTGAAACAAACTTTTTTCATTTTTTTAATCATTTTTCATGGCATTCTGATACTTAAGAGTTTAACTGTCTCCAAAATCATGAAATAGTGACCAGGCCCCAGTCTGGACAACTAGTGGAGCTGGAATTTGACAGCACATGTGTATGATGGTTCCCTAGTTTCTCAGTAGATGGCTTTATTGTAGTTTGTTAGAGCACACATACACTGGCCCACTGTGCTAACCCCTTCCAAGACATGCAGTGACCCTGCAGATTACAAGGCTTTCCCGACCTAGAAACCTGGGCCAACCAGATAATTTGTTACAATCAAATGCCTTGGTTAGTTGTCACTTCTAAGACTATACACAGTGGTGCAGCCCTGTGTTATTCTGTCTTGCTGCCTCAGACTACCAATCACAGGCCTGCTCCTGGGGGCTGGTACAGAATACAATTTAAAAAAACAGCGCAAAAACTGGGTGTTAAAAAACTTTTTTTTACATTGTTTTTCAAGGAGCTGTTACAGGGCAAAATTGACATATAGATTTGTTGACGTTACGGACAATATTTTTATGTTATGGACTCCATTTTTTCACACCACTTTTCCAGTTAGTATGCAAAAAATGTCTAAATTAGCCAAATCTGTAGACCACAGCGTAAAGTTCGAATATTCCCTAACATTAACGTAAGTTTCTTAACACCAATGTAATTCTTTTTTTAAAGTTAATCATAATGCAATTACGTTCGGTAACGTAAATTTTGTTTTGTAACAGTCGCAAGGGGATGTCAATGGCCACCAGACCCATCAGAGGCCTGCGTGCCCCGACTGTATGTATACAGTCTGGGAGAGTTCTTATGTACTGGGTTGTACTGGATATCAGCAATCTGGACATCATGGGTTCGAGTCCCACCTTGGCACAATTAGTGGGACTTTTGATATCTGTATAATGAACCTCTATTACACTATTGTCCCTATCCAAATATGTAATATGTAATATTACTATTCCAGTATAGGGGTATTTATAAAGAATGTAAAAAAACGAACCTATGTGTTGCCAAAGATGGGATTCAAACCCATGAGGCCATACACAAAACTATGTCATTCATGATCACGTGACCATGGCTTACCAACCAGTGGTTGAGCTATCTTATTAAGAAATGATCCAGGATCCTGGATCATTTTCTAAGTAGGTCACAGTTATAAGATACAAAATTGTCCAGACCCATTACAACCTGACGGCTGTAATGGGCCTGGAGGGCTCGAGGCTGCCTCTGCACCAGCTTATGGTTATAATTAGATAAGGCAGGCAGTGTTTGGTCCATATGACAGAGATTCCAAATTCTTGGCATTCTGTCTAAACTTATAGTGTTTATATACATTATACAAATGACTTCTCAACTTACACTTTTAGGCTGTTGTATAAGTAAGGCCTCTACATAACTAGTGTATCAATGCTGAACTTATCGTATCGCTTATTTTGTCTGTATGGTTGCCACTATAGGGTGGGATCTGGCTTCTGGCAATGAAATTAACTATAATTCTTTTGTATATCTTTTATTTACAAGTACAAAAATAAAGACGAACTGGATTTTATCACACATTTACCGGTTCATATGGTTAGTTTTTCTCACAAATAAGATATTGATATGTATAAGATTTAAAAACATAACCATTTCACACACAACCCAGCAAATTGTGGTCATGTTGGGTGAGGGGCCAACGACAATGTGGTGGATATGGTTTGGAGGGGAGATATAATTATGTGTTTCATCATTTCCTTTTATTCATAAAATCATTTGAATTATTGATGAATTCTTCCCCGACCTCTGGGCGTCCTCCTCCCATTGGGGGTGCAGAGGGGTCAGCCCCTGAGGTCCGAAAGTTGCCAAAATTAAGGGGTTCAGGTCAAAAAGTCGCTTTTTGGGACCCTTTAATCTATTGTAAATGTTGTCCAAAAGTCGCCAGGTCGTTGGTATTATTGCCTTAGGTCGGAAGTCGCCTCCAAAACAACTCAGGTCGCCAGGCCACTTTTGACCCATTGTAGCATCATCCAACACCTCCCCAGTCTTCTGCCCCGCCTCTGGTTGTCCTCCTCCTGTTGTAGCATCGTCCACAACCTCCTCAGTCTTCTGCCCCGCATCTAGGTGTCCTCCTCCCATCGTAAAATCCTGCAGCACCTCTCTACTGTACTGTTCTGTGCGCTCCCTAGGTGAAGTGACCTAGTTTTGCTACCCACGCCTAAGACAAAGGGCAGGGCAGAAATGGCGCGAAATTTGAATTAGTGACGCCAACCAAGATGATGGGAGGGGGTAGGGGAGGAGGCTGTGATGTAGGGGTTAAGCTATCTTGTACAGATATATAGGTAGGAGAACGGATTTTCAGAAAAAAGTAGGAATCCATCATTCTGTATACAATATGATAATAATAGGGTCCATAACCATAAGCAGTATAAGTGACCTATCATTGAGAGATTATCTTAAATGATTTTTTAGAATAAATAGTTGCAACAATGAACCTGTCACTCTCAAGCACTCTGCCTGTATGTAATAATGATATTATGCCATTTTAGTCTAGTTTGTATATGAAATAAGAGCATATGAAGTATTACCAATGGTTGGAAAGGATGTGTTCAGATACCTTCCAATAGTACATGTAATTCAAAATGGATGACAGGGGGTGATCCAAACATACCCAGCGTGCCATAACCCCTATTTTCAGAACTGACAGTGGGTGACCCACTAGGACACACTGCATCATGGCCGCTATCGTGAAATGATATGAAAACATATTTTTACCGGTCAAGTATTTACAAAAATAGTTTTTGTTAGAAAATAATGTAAGTAAATGCAACCAAATGTGACATTGAAATTATATGAAATCACGTTTTCAACGATATTTCTTTTGATCCTTTGGATAGGACCAAACTTAAAAGCGGCCCTTATCTCTGTAGAGATTTTCCCAACCTGTTGATTTGGAAAGGAAAAATATTTGGAAACAAATAACCCGAGAGTCAGCTGTACACCACATTCTCTATTAGGCCACTCAAAAAAAAAAGTGGTTTCTCATCACCAAGGTCTGAAAAATATGACGAGGGAGGCTTTTTTTTTTTTTTTTTTTTACTCACAGGCTAAAACATGTAGGATGATATACTTTTTTATGACCAAAATTCACTTTTTAGTAGTTAAGAATTTATTGACTTCTAAAAGTTGGGACAATGTAAGTTATTTCTATCTCACTGCACTACTGGCAGTATAAGCTTTAATTTGATACCAAATGTGCCAATATTTGTCTATTTTTAGCATGTTTTTAGCAAAAAAAGAAAGAAAAAGTTTTCCTCAAAACCGGATTTTCATGATGCGCACGGTGATGAGAAACCATTTCATTTTTTTGAATGGCCTTAAAGTCTGTAAGAATGCACAATGTGGGGGGTGCTTGCTGCAGTACTGTCCCCCCCCCATGCTGTTGTAGTCTACAGTCTGTAAGAATGCACAATGTGGGGGGTGCTTGCTGCAGTACTGTCCCCCCCCCCTGCTGTTGTAGCCTACAGTCTGTAAGAATGCACAATGTGGGGGGTGCTTGCTGCAGTACTGCCCCCCCTCCTGCTGTTGTAGTCTACAGTCTGTAAGAATGCACAATGTGGGGGGTGCTTGCTGCAGTACCGTCCCCCCCCCTGGTGTTGTAGTCTACAGTCTGTAAGAATGCACAATGTGGGGGGTGCTTGCTGCAGTACTGTCCCCCCCCTGCTGTTGTAGTCTACAGTCTGTAAGAATGCACAATGTGGGGGGTGCTTGCTGCAGTACTGTCCCCCCCCTGGTGTTGTAGCCTACAGTCTGTAAGAATGCACAATGTGGGGGGTGCTTGCTGCAGTACTGTCCCCCCCCTGGTGTTGTAGTCTACAGTCTGTAAGAATGCACAATGTGGGGGGTGCTTGCTGCAGTACTGTCCCCCCCCCTGGTGTTGTAGTCTACAGTCTGTAAGAATGCACAATGTGGGGGGTGCTTGCTGCAGTACTGTCCCCCCCCTGGTGTTGTAGCCTACAGTCTGTAAGAATGCACAATGTGGGGGGTGCTTGCTGCAGTACTGTCCCCCCCCCCCCATGCTGTTGTAGTCTACAGTCTGTAAGAATGCACAATGTGGGGGGTGCTTGCTGCAGTACTGTCCCCCCCCCTCCTGGTGTTGTAGTCTACAGTCTGTAAGAATGCACAATGTGGGGGGTGCTTGCTGCAGTACTGTCCCCCCCCCCCTGGTGTTGTAGTCTACAGTCTGTAAGAATGCACAATGTGGGGGGTGCTTGCTGCAGTACTGCCCCCCCCCATGCTGTTGTAGCCTACAGTCTGTAAGAATGCACAATGTGGGGGGTGCTTGCTGCAGTACTGTCCCCCCCCCCTGGTGTTGTAGTCTACAGTCTGTAAGAATGCACAATGTGGGGGGTGCTTGCTGCAGTACTGTCCTCCCCTGGTGTTGTAGCCTACAGTCTGTAAGAATGCACAATGTGGGGGGTGCTTGCTGCAGTACTGTCCCCCCCCCCTGCTGTTGTAGCCTACAGTCTGTAAGAATGCACAATGTGGGGGGTGCTTGCTGCAGTACTGTCCCCCCCCCCCTGGTGTTGTAGCCTACAGTCTGTAAGAATGCACAATGTGGGGGGTGCTTGCTGCAGTACTGTCCCCCCCCCCTGGTGTTGTAGCCTACAGTCTGTAAGAATGCACAATGTGGGGGGTGCTTGCTGCAGTACTGTCCCCCCCCCTGGTGTTGTAGCCTACAGTCTGTAAGAATGCACAATGTGGGGGGTGCTTGCTGCAGTACTGCCCCCCCCCCCTGGTGTTGTAGTCTACAGTCTGTAAGAATGCACAATGTGGGGGGTGCTTGCTGCAGTACTGTCCCCCCCCCCCATGCTGTTGTAGTCTACAGTCTGTAAGAATGCACAATGTGGGGGGTGCTTGCTGCAGTACTGTCCCCCCCCCCCCCCTGGTGTTGTAGCCTACAGTCTGTAAGAATGCACAATGTGGGGGGTGCTTGCTGCAGTACTGTCCCCCCCCCCTCTGGTGTTGTAGTCTACAGTCTGTAAGAATGCACAATGTTGGGTGCATCCCTGCTCCCCCTGGTGGCTGCTCCTGATGATGCGGCCTGTGGCTGGTCAGACTGCCCGCTCGTCTCAGCCTCGTTTTCCTCAATCCTGACCAGGGTGGACTGCCGTGATTCCTGTCTGCTATATCGTCTCCCTGACCCTGAGGCTGACGGCTGAACAGACACCATCGTTGACACAGGGTTATTGATATCTGGCGTTTTGGTATTTTTATGCACCACCCGCGCTGACCCAGAGCTCCCACTAGAGGTGCTGTAGGCATATATGGAAACTGTGGCAGCTGATGATGCCGAGCTAATCCCTGACCTCCCATCATCAAAAGGTCCAATGTCATTAATAGATATATCATCAAAATCGTGTCGCCGGTCGGGGTCCCAGTCGGAGGGGACGGGTGAGGGTGTGAGGCGGGGGGCGGTGGTGTTGTGCCGCGGGTACTGACAGCAGATGTAGACAAGCACAATGATGAACAGCAGACACACGATGACGCTCACAGCGATGGTCAACGTGTACATGGTACTGGAGGTGGACGGCAGCACCGCTACTCCACCTGCATTTGGAGGAAGACAGCCACGACAAGAATACATGTTATTGCTTAAAGTTAGTACATCCGATGTGTGGGACCAAAAAATAGATTTTCCTAAAAATCAGTCAGAAAGTTCACAAATTATACATCTGACTTCCTATCTGTTCCATTCCCCATAATTCCATTTGATTTTACTGTAATTATATTTTATTGCCCAAAATATGGTCATTTTGGAATAAAAGCGTGCACGCTTTAATTCCCCCCTTTATAAATACCCTATAAAAGTCCATGGTTTGGGGACATTGGATCCCTTTGTGACCTATTAACACCCATTGATGACCATAAAGTGACCCCTATTCTTTGCGTATTATACTTTTACAGTATTTAGAACACATTTGAGTAAGATTTCGATTTTGAAGAAAAATCAGATATACCCACTACAAGAGGATATATTCTAATCTATGAGAAAGCCATGTTCAATACATGGAAGAAATACAACTACAACTTATATAGTATTACAGTTATCAAAATAAATGTTATTTACCGTAAAACCTCGCGTATACGCCGCGGCTAGTATGCAAGTCAGATCAGGGGTGCGGCTTAGAGCATCGGCCCAGGGTCAGGGTGCGGCTTATATGCGAGTTTTTGTTATTATGGTACAGAGCTAAATGGTGTACTCAGATCTCTGGTGCGGCTTATAGCATCAGCTCAAACTCAGGGTGCGGCTTGTACATGAATTAGGCTTACACGCGAGGTTTTACGGTACTTAGAGATTTCAATGTTGTGGTGGTAATTATTGTAATTGCTTGTTATTTGTTGACATTTTACATCTTCTTCTGAATATAATGTATGAATCAATTAGGATGTATCTAAACTACATCCAGTCCAGCCAGAGTTGCATTGAAGTAACAGGGAAATTCTGAATGATCATGTGATCCATTGGGAGTAAATGTTTCCTTACGTAAAGAGGTTTTCTAATGTATAGAAATTTAGAATGATTAAACATTAGTAGTTGAGAGGAAACTTTCCTAATGTTAATTTCTAATGATATCATTAATCAGGAGGAAATGTTTTCTAATGTACATAAATTTCCAGTGTATAGAAATTCAAAATGATTATGTCTTTTATTTGGAGGAGATGTATAAAGACTCTAAATAAGGGAATGTTCAATCCATGTAGACCACCCAACTGAGTCATTGACCCAGATTGGAGTGGCCATAATGTTAGGCTGTTCCCTGCAATAAGGTATAAAGTGGTGATTAAGAAAGGAGTATAGTGACCATGGATTTAAATGAAAGTAAAAGAAAAGTGTTAAAGATGGGTTAGGAGCTGATTTGGGATCAAATTTTATTTTTCATTTTTTCAATGTATTTGGGTTCATAATGTCCACATAAATATGTGTGTAGCTTTTTTAATCATTCTGATACCTATAAATCCATAAAAAGTAGAGAAAATTATAATCGGAATAGGTCAGGGGACCTGACTCTATTAGAGAAAGGGGTCCCCTGACCTGGTTTTCTCTATAATTTATGCATTTACAATTATTAGAATGATTTAAAACGCTACACACATATTTATGTGGACATTATGAACACAAATACGTTGGAAAAATGAAAAATAAAATTTGACCCAAAATTAGCTCCTAACCCATCTTTAAGTAATTTTGAGGAAAGATTGGAAATTAAGATATAAAGTTAAGTTTGGAGATGAGGCCAAAAAAAGTTTGTTTCAGGTCACCTGACCTCATCAAAACAGGGCCGACCCTGACTAGTTTAAATGCAATTTCTTTGAGTCAATTTTAGAGTTACAAAAATTTTGAAAAGTTTCCCCATATTTACACTTTTTAAAGGTATCCTAGAGTGCTGTAAATAAAAAAAAAAATAAAAAAAAAAAATCCGACCTACCGACTTTAGACTTTCTGCTCATGTTACCTGAAAAAAAAGTTTTTTAGATTTGGCCTAAGGGGGTTGAACCCTGAAGTATCATGTCTCATTACCTCCTACTGCCTGCGTTGTTGTCCTGGTTATTGTCGACTCCTCGACGAGCGCTGGGGTAGTTATCAGGGTGGGCTTATCGGGGCACTTCGTGTCAGCCACGCACTGTAGTGTCAGAGTGCTGTTGTCTGTCAACCAGTGACAGATCCTACAACCCTGGTCCTGACATGTCCTGTCAACAAACACAACCTTAAAGTTAGTACATCCAATCTGTTGGGCTCAAAAATTAATTTAATTAAAAATTAACCAGAATGTTCCCTATGGCCATACTTCATGTGCTAGCAACTTTATTTAAAGTTAGTACATCCGATGTGTGGGGCAAAAAAATAGATTTCCCTAAAAATGAATCAAAATGTTCACAAATGATATATTTGACTTCATATCTGTTCAATTCCCCTAATTCCCTTTGATTTTGCTCATATTTCATTTTATTGCTTAATATATGGTCATTTTAGAATAAAATCGTGCACGATTTTATTCCCCCCATTGAAAATACACTAGGAAATCCCATGATTTGACCCCAAGAGACACATTTCCAGAGCCCTTTCTGCCCATGAATACCATTTTAATGTGTTCCAACCCATTAATAGTACATTTTTACAGTATTAAGAACATATTTATGCAGTATTTAAAATTTGGTTAAAAATAGGATATACCCACTTTAATGTCATTCCCTAGAATTCAGCTTAGAATTCGACTAACTATCAGATTATGGCTCAATTTACTATTTTTGGAGTGCATGCTATGATTCTCCCATTGAAAATACTCTGTAAAATGCTATACTCGGGCCAAATCTAAACCTCTAATTAGGCTATTATTGCCCATAGATGACATTTTATTGGGTCAGAATGTTCATGATTAATATATTTGACTTCCTAGGTTGAATTGTACAAATTTCTGGAACTAAATAAACCGAAGTTTCGAAAAGTAGTTTGGTACATGTCCCGTGGTCCTGACCAACCATGAACCACCCTATAATACCCCCCTCTCTGGAGACTCAAGTAATACCTGTGATACATAGTATATGATACATAGATCTCCAGTATCCAAGCAGCTCGGTGTATATATTTTTCTAAATATTATTTATTTAATTTCGCCTAACCTTCATTAATGTGATATCATCCTGGCCAAAGAGGAAAAGTGTGAGATTTAGTATGTAGAGATATAATCTCCACCCTTATGTATGCTTAAGTTGTAAAACACAAGGTTAGTTGCATGTCCGAATATGTCCGGGCTACAAGGTTTAAGTAAATACAGGTAAAGGCTGCCGCCCTCGAATTAGCTTAATAGCTAAAATGCAGCCCTTCTTAAATTGTCTATAAAATGAGAATCTCAGATATGTTGGTTTCAGATGAACAAATGAAGTGTATACTAATTTATAGTAGTCGAACTTGTCGTGTAGGATAAGAATGACGAAGCAAATTATAATGTATTACATTATGAACAGAGAAACAACACACATGAGTCAAGAATGTATCATCTAAGAACATATAAATCTGTAATGAAACTGACTTGTCATGTAAGATAAGTATAATAATGACAATAAAGATAAATCTACTCAAAAAAAAATCTGTTCAATTCCCCCTAATTCCCTCCGATTTTGCTCTAATTCAATTTTATTGCCCAATATATGACCATTTTAGAATAAAAGCGTGCTCACTTTTATTCCCCCCATTGAAAATATACTAGACAAGCCCATGGTCAGGGGACATTGGATCACTTTGTGACCTATTAATAGCCATTGATGACATTTAATTGACCTCTATTCTCTAAATATTATACTTTTACAGTATTTGGAATATATTTAAGTAAAATTTAGAATCGGATCTACATCATATAACATCTGCCATAGGCCACGGCTAGTACACAAGTCATATCTCCAGTGCAGCTTATAGGATCAGCCCAAATAGGTTTTAGATGTATCATACTGTACTAAAGTAATCATAATAAGACATTATTTAGGCCACTCAAAAAAATAAAATGATTTTTCATCACCGCGTGCATCATAAAAGTAAGGTTTTGGGGAAACCTTTTTTTTTTTTTCCAAATTTTGATGAAAAACCTCATCAAAATGGATACAATTGGTCATATTTGGTATCAAATTAAAGCTAATAATGCCAGCAATGCAGTGGTATAGAAATTACTTACAAATAACCACTTCTAAATATGGGACTATATACCGACGCGTATATTCATATAATTAATTGCGATCAAACTGCGCCCTACGGGACTACTTTGTCTATATTGTATTACTACTCCCGTTGCCATGGTGAAGTATCACCCCACTATAAAAGTGACCGCTGGAGCCAACGTTCTTCAGTCGGCCGTTGATCACTGTGGAGTGAAGAGCTCGTGAGAGATTTCACTCAATTTTAATTCAATTTTAATCGTATTTTCTCTACCGTTTTCGGTGAGAAGTCTGGATTTACGTCAAGTTGCTTCACTGACTCAGCATCATGGTGCACAAATCAACCAGGAAGCAGAAAGCAAGTCTTAAAGTGAGAGAAATGGAGGCTGACTCAACAGATTCAAACAATGTTGGTGGGGCAAGGAGAGGGCAGCAGCTTGATCCGTCCAATGTTACAGGACAAATTCCCCCACCTGTTGTTGACGAGACGAGACGGGCAGTAGATGATCTTGGGAAACGAACAACCAAGATTGAAGAATCGCTGGAGACGATAATCGCCCTTCTGGGACAGGAGAACTCGGCGTCTGCAGCAGCGCCTTCATCGCCAAGGGCATCGGCAGCCGGGGCTCGGGGCAGGTCAAGTTCGCGTCAGTTTGGAGGCATGCCGTCATCAAGGGAACGGGGTCGTGAGGTCATGAGGTCACCAGTTCGCCGCAGGAGGTCAAAGTCGGTGCGGTCCTTGTCAACTTTGTCGTCGCGAAGCTCGTCGAAAGACTCCTATCATCGCTACCATCACAGGAGCAGGAGAGGTGAGTTTGATCAGAAGAACTTTCTTGATCGACACCAGAAAATCCAGAACATTGAGATGCTCCTGTTGGTGAATGTCCGTTTGATTAAACAAAAGCATGAGGAAGGGGAGGACATTACCGGCATAATCGACCATATCGAGATCCTCATAGAAAAATCTTGCACAAAGTTATTCACTCTAAATACTTTGGTCTCATACGACAAATCAGTTAAGGATAGGGCAAACAAGAAAGGCTTAGTATCCTTTGAATCGGTAGAAAATGTTGATATCCTGAGGTATTTGTCCTATGATGGCACTATAAATGCCCTGAAACAAGGCCAAATGGCAAATGGTAAAGCTTCTACCAAGAAGGTAGTGGTGTCGCAAAGTACATGCTTCGCCTTTAACAGGTCCGAGGGATGTAAAATGAGCCCTTGTAAGTATCGTCATGTGTGTAACATCTGTGGCAACCAGGGTCACCCGGCTGAAAAATGCCAAAAAGCTGAAGCAAAAAAGTAGGTTGTTCCCCCTAGGGTGGGCCCTGGTGTTACAATTTGTATGGTTCAGATGCCAAATGATAATCCAGTACTTGCGGTAGACCCACCTGAGGTTCCTGTTTTAACTACTCCAGGAAAATTGAATGTAAATAGTAGTGAATTTATTGGTGAACCAAATTTTGAGTGTAAAAGTTCCCCTGTTTTGGGCGATACTATTCAGAACGACGTTGTTGTAAATCCAATTTTTGAATGTAAAAGTTCCCCTATTCTGGGTGACACTGTACCAGTTTTCACAGTTGATTGTGAGGGAAAACCTAGCATCGAGGTTTTCCAAAGTTGCATTGAGGGTTCTTGTAGTTGTACATTTTTTATTGATGATGAAAAATCCCAGTTACTCCCTTGCAGGTTGGCCTGTTTTCTAAAGCAGGATTGTTTAGTTAACTTAAACAAGGAGGAAGCCAAATTTTTGTGGTCAGGCTTCACCGAGGGGTTCAAAATTGTGGACCCAGGATGCACTACTTCTTATGAATGCAAAAATTACAAGTCTATTTTAGAGGGCAAGTTTTATGAGGAGATGTGTGATATAGTTCGGAGTGAGCTGACTGATGGTTATATTACTGAGGTGGAGATCAAACCCCAATGTGTCCATTCCCTGGGTGGGGTTGAAAAATCAGATGGTTCTCTCAGACCGATAACAGATTGCAGTATGCCTGGTTCCAGGGCCATCAACAATTATATGAAAACAACTTTTCAAGCTTTTTCTTATAATTCCATTGCATCGGTAGTTGCCAAGTTGGATTTTGAAGATTATATGTGTGTGGTCGACCTCAAGTCCGCTTTTCGTTCTATTAATGTGGCAGGTGATCAAAAAACCTTCCAGGGTTTCTCTTGGAACCTAGGGGATGGTGACAAATTTTATAAGAGTAACAGGTTGACCTTCGGTTTGAGGTGTGCCCCCTATATCTTTAATAGGATTTCGGATTTTATTACCAAGGTTGCTGGTTCCTATGGGGTGGAAAGATTAGTCAACTACTTAGACGATTTTATAATAATTGCTGAGTCCGAGGGGGAGTGTTTACGCCAAAGAAATATACTCATCGAAGTAATGGAATTCCTAGGGTTTAACGTCTCCTATAAAAAAGTAACAGAACCAAGTAAAGTCTGTGTCTTCCTGGGTATTACGGTAGATTCGGTCAAGATGGAGCTTTCCCTCCCCCAGGCTAAAGTTGAAAAGATGAGAGTGGCCATAGAGGATTGTTTGGGTAGGAAATTTGTCTCCAAGAAAACTCTACAACAGATAGGGGGGCTTATGTCCTTTTGCTCCCAGGTGGTAAGGGGGGGGCGCACTTTCAGCCGTAGAATTATAGACTTATGTGCGAGAGCAAAAAACAGGGGTGTTATACGTCTTAATGATGAAGCCCAAAAAGATTTGATGTGGTGGCGGGATTTTGTTCTGTTTTCAATGGCAAGAACGTTATCCTTAATGATAATGCTGATTTTCCTATGGTCTTTGACTCATCCCTCAAGGGTTTTGGGGCTTGGGCCGGTAACGACTATTTCTATGGTTCTTGGTGTGGTGTTGATAATTTTGATCCTGGTGGTGAGCACTGGGTGGACCCACCTCAGTATGACAATTTTATAGTCCATGAGGGCAACATTAACGTCTACGAACTGTGGCCTGTTTTAGCAGGTTTAAAGAAGTGGGCTCATTTGTATAGAAATACCCACTTACATGCCATTACCGATAACATGCAAGTTTTGGCCATGTTAAACACAGGACGTAGTAAGAACAAACTTTGTATGGAGTGGTTGCGTGAAATATTCTGGATTTGTTTTATTTTTAATATTGAAATATATGCAACTTACATCAAGTCAGAGGACAATATTCTGGCAGACCAATTGTCTCGTGTAGATTATAAAAATGTCCCTTTTAAATGCCGTAAAACTCTGTCTGAGAATAATATGTGTTGTTACCTTTCCAGACCCACGGTTGAGGTGTCTGAGGGGGAAACAAAAAATGTTCGCTAGTTCCGGTGTGGCAAAATCTACTCAAAAAACTAGGAAACAGCAGCTTAAAAGGTATAAGAAATTTTGTGTTAGCTTCAGCCTTAAGCCCTTCCCATGTTCAGCCTCCCAGGCTTCTTTATATGCTGCTTACCTCTCTGATAAATTAAAGCCGGTTTCAATTAGGAATTATCTGTCGGCTGTGTGGTTTTATCAAAAACTTAAAGGCCACCCGGATCATAGTTCTGACTTTGTGTATAAAATGACATTGGATGGTATTGAGAGATCATTAGTAAAAGAGACAAATGTACGCTATCCTCTGTCGTCAGGTGATATGCTAAGGATATTTTCCTTATTGAATATGAAACTGTATGTAGACCGATTATTCTGGTGTTCGATACTACTGGCCTTTAGGGCAGTTCTTAGATGCGGCCATGTATCTAATTCTATTCATTCTTTAAAGGTCCGGGACATTCTTGTGTGTGATCAATATGTGAAGATTCATATTAGTTCGTCCAAAACAGACCAGTTTGGTCGTCAACCTTATGATGTGTATTTACAGAGGAATGACAAATCTCCTCTTTGTCCAGCATTGTTGCTAATTGAATTCATGAATATTCCAGGTACTTCTCAAAATTCCAAAGTATTCTCAGATCTGAAGTATACCTACCTGAACTCACGTATTAAAGTCTTGGGAAGTGTGTTAGGCTTACCTGTTAAACAGGTGAGCACTCATTCTCTGAGGCACGGGGGAGCAACTTTTCTTAAGTCCCTAGGTATGTCGGTTGATGATATTATGAAGAGGGCTAATTGGAAGTCTAAGGCCATTTATAGGTACCTCCATGACTCCAGAGAAGAGTTGCTCCGGTTGGATGTGCTTCCAACAAAATTTATTGCAAATATTTCTAATGTTTGAATATTTAATGTTCCATTGTGGTTGGTGTGTGTGTATTGGCCATGTTTATCTGAAGATCAATCCACCAACCCCTGTGTCACTGCCTTAATTGCTCATTGTTACGGTACCGCCATTGTGCCGCTATTTAATATCTGCATCAACATTAATTATCAGTATTCATATAATTATTTTCATTGTATGCTATAATTATCCCGGTCATCCACATTAACTTATGGGACTATATACCGACGCGTATATTCATGTAATTAATTGCGATCGAACTGCGCCCTACGGGACTACTTTGTCTATATTTTATTACTACTCCCGTTGCCATGGTGAAGTATCACCCCACTATAAAAGTGACCGCTGGAGCCAACGTTCTTCAGTCGGCAGTTGATCACTGTGGAGTGAAGAGCTCGTGAGAGATTTCACTCAATTTTAATTTTTACCTTTATTGTTAGATTTAGGTTTTAGTCTAGGTGCTGACTGTACTTAGTAGGTTTAACAATTTATGATTGATTAATATGTTGCTATGAAATAAAGCCATGTTTATCTGAAGATCAATCCACCAACCCCTGTGTCACTGCCTTAATTGCTCATTGTTACGGTACCGCCATTGTGCCGCTATTTAATATCTGCATCAAAATTAATTATCAGTATTTATATAATTATTATCATTGTATGCTATAATTATCCCAGTCATCCACATTAACTTATCAATTTATTCTTAACTAACAAAATGTGAATTTTGGCCAAAGAAACCCGTAAATTGTCCTATACATTTTGGCCTGCGAGTAAAAAAAAAAAAAAAAAAAAAGGCTCCCTTGTTAGATTTCTCAGACCTTGGTGATGAGAAACCAATTTTTTTTTGAGTGGCCTTATGGGTAATCCATTCCCTAGCTTGACTGTATCCACATATTTGTTACGGAAATCCCCTCTTAGTGATGGGTGTACTACACAACTCCTTCAATACCCCTTGGGATACCCAAAGTCAAAAATCAGGTTGGGTTAGGGTTGGGAATTCCCAGTGCATTGAATTAATTTGGTCTGAAGAAAATAAAAACTTGCCTGAATTCGTTCGCCAGAGAACACTGGAAGTGTGAGTGACAGGTTGGGAGGTTTAGAGGCAGCAGACTGGTGCACACGGCGGAGACATGGTCAGAGTCACGACCATACAGCGGGCCTGAGCAGAACGGGAGCACACTGAAATGGGGAAGGCCTTCTGTTAAACACAAGCTTACACAGCAATTGGCTGACTATAAAAAACGGGAAATGACATTACTGTATATTGCATACATCCCAGCTAACAAAAAAACTTTATTTTACGTCAAAAAAACGTTTTAAAACATTTTATAATGTTATGCCATAGTAAGGAGCCCTAGAGAAACGTTATATAACGTTATATAACGTTATATAATGTTGTATTAGCGTTTTATGTTTACTGGGATAGCTGTATGTGGATGCGGTCCACTGGTCAACTATCCTACTGCGGGTGTAAGTCAGATATTATACATATGAGTAGCTGCACAAGCGTTATAAGCCTTAGACAATGGCAATTATCAGTGTCTGGCAACTTTGACAATTACCCTGCATGGATGTCGGTATTTAAGCACATATTGGAGTACTTAAAGTCACACTTTAAGCAGATTTAATTAAAGTAAAGGCCTCTCAAAGCTGCTTTAAAGCTTTATGTAACATTTACATGGCATTTACTGAAATTAGAATTGTTTAGATAGTGAGTTTAAATTATAAAAATGTTGCTTAAATGCCAATGTTCATGCATTGTACGTATACAGTGACACACATGGACCATATCTACTACATAAACACAGGCACACAAGGTTCTACCCAGTGGGCATAAAAAATTCAGTTCAATGTTGAATCAACATTAAATCAACATTGACAAATGTTTGTCACTGGTGATCCAATGTTCTGTACCCACTGGGTATTAGCTTATGAGCCCAATGGCAATTGAGGCTCAACTGTTTCAATTCGGTTGAATAAACCTTGGGATTTGTACCTGCTTTATGACTTGAGGGTAATCCTGGGAAACTGGTGGCGAGACCCTATGGAGATGTACAGAACCTTTAGAAACTCACTAACCCCACCTGGTGGACATTCTCAGAAGCTTTAGAAACTCACATACTCCCCTGGTGTGTGTTGGTCCAGGGCTGATTTTTTTAAACATTTTAATCAGTTTCCCCAAGAGAGGCTCGAACCCTGGACCCTAGGATTTAGAGGTAGGCACCCTACTGACTGAGCTAACCAGGCAAGTGTCAGTATGGTCTCTTGATGAGATAGTCAATGGTTCATGATTATAGTTTACAACATTCCATTGTGATGATATGTTGGATATTCATTCCCTAAGTTATCATAGAAATTATAATGGTATTAACCCACTCCGGTATTTGACTAATTCTGATGAGGAGTCCCTACACCATTCTTAACAAATTCATTTATTAGGACAGAACTATGTCATTTTCAATGTAGAGATGTATGTTCTGTGGAAAGCTGCAGTATCAATTTCTTGGTCAATGACTTCCATATTTTAGTTGAGCATTGATGTTATATTGTAAATGGCATACAAGAGGATACGATTTTGAGATAGTAGGATTTACCCCTAAAGTAAAAGCACCAAAAGGCTAAATTCGAATTACCTAGACTCAGAAGTTTCATGGTAGACAAAATCGCAGCCATCAATGGGTGCTGGACAGGAACAGTTGTAGGAATATACCGGTTGGCAGCCCTACGGAGGAACATGGTAACATACATTACAATGTATGAATACACCCATGTAGAAAAGTCATACATTACAATGTACGAATACACCCATGTAGAAAAGTCATAAGTTACAATGTACGAATGCACCCATATAGAAAAGTCATAAATTACAATGTACGAATACACCCATATAGAAAAGTCATAAATTACAATGTACGAATACACCCATATAGAAAAGTCATACATTACAATGTATGAATACACCCATATAGAAAAGTCATAAATTACAATGTACGAATGCACCCATATAGAAAAGTCATGAATTACAATGTACGAATACACCCATATAGAAAAGTCATACATTACAATGTATGAATACACCCATATAGAAAAGTCATAAATTACAATGTACGAATACACCCATGTAGAAAAGTCATACATTACAATGTACGAATACACCCATATAGAAAAGTCATACATTACAATGTACGAATACACCCATATAGAAAAGTCATAAAAAATTAGTTTTATCACCACTGCTTTAGTTATAAGCTATAACTTTCATTCATGAGAATAAGCTACATTTTCTACCAAATTTCATATTTCAGTCAAGTTTTGAGACATAAAATTGAGAAAAATGTGTGAGGGACACTTTTAACTGAAAAATTCCAATACTTAAAACATTATCTTTCTGGGGTCGTCAATGTAACATGTCAATATTAATTCTTAAATACACTCATTTCATATATTTGCAATATTGTGTGTCCTACCGGTATATTCAAATTAATTGTTAACATACACAGAACGACCTATATGCAGGCGTTTGGTACACTTTCTCTGTGAAATTTTCTCGACCTCAACCAGCCTAATGTCTGACTCTCTATACCAGATACCAGATTTTTTTTTTTTTTTTTTTTTTTTGCAGACGTTTGTAATATGTGATTAAAGATATCATATTCTTGGATTTATCATAGATATGTATACATCCGGAGGATAAGAACATGTATGTCATACATTGTAATTGACTCAAGGAAACTTATTGGAAATATTAGTTAAACTTATTCTAAAAAAAAACTGACACTCACCTTCTCCTGCCGCTCACACACGCCCACGTCGGCCGCCCGGTTGTGGTGTGGGACATTGACAACCACCAGGAAGATGTTGGTGTCCTGCACCTCATGGATGACTAACGCATTGTCATGTACTCCCCGGTAACTGCTGCCATTCAGGTTAACCTGTCACATTAACAATAATACATGTACAACTCATGGATAACTAACGCATTGTCAGATAGCACCCGGTAACTGCTGCCATTCAGGTTAACCTGACATATTAACAGTAATAGATGTACAACTCATAGATAACTAATGCATTGTCAGATAGCACCCAGTAACTGCCATTCAGGATAACCTGTCACATTAACAATAATACATGTACAACTCATGGATAACTAACGCATTGTCAGATAGCACCTGGTAACTGCTGCCATTCAGGTTAACCTGTCATATCAACAGTAAAAGATGTACAACTCATGGATGACTAACGCGTTGTCATGTACTCCCCTGTAACTGCTGCCATTCAGGTTAACCTGTTGTATCAACATGGATACATATGTACACCGTAAAACCTCAGCTTTCTTTTGATACCAAACATGCCTATATAGGGTGCGGCTTATATGAGAGTTTTTATAAGTATTCTACAGTACCAAATTAACAATTCTCAAATGGCCTCTGCGGCTTATAGGATTGCACCAAACTCGGGGTGCGGCTTATACGCGAGTTAGGCTTATGACGAAGCAGGGATTGTATCCTCAATCACAACAATAATTACAATACAAATTGCTTACACTGCATGAATATGTGCATTTAAGCATATTTAAGATGACTTAAAGGAACATTTTAAGTGAGTAACTTCAATTATGCCATTTACTGTCCCGGAAATGTCATTACTTTACATGGCCTTAAAACTCAAATTAATAAGTTAACGGTGTTCCTTTAAGCATATTTTATTAACTTAAATATAAACTTGAATGGAGTGTTAGGATCTGCCAAATGTGTATTGAAAGTATTGTTGTTGGCTTAAACACGTATTGTTTGTAGAGTTATTGTGATGGCGAAGCAGAGGTCATGGCAATCTTGTGGATATCATCTCATATTGGTGTTTTACAATAAAGCTAATGCTGCCTGGTCATAATTCTGGGATGGTTTAATTGTGTCTCTATCATTTACTGATGTCACTGAATGTGAATGGGACCACCTTACCTCCCAAACAGACTGTTCCCTCCTGGCCCCCATGTCTATGCAGTAACTCTTCTGTAGGATGTCTGCTTACCTCCCTGACAGGCTGCTCCCTCCTGGCCCCCATGTCTGTACAGTAACTCTTCTGTAGGATGTCTGCTTACCTCCCGGACAGGCTGTTCCCTCCTGGCCCCCATGTCTGTGCAGTAACTCTTCTGTAGGATGTCTGCTTACCTCCCGGACAGGCTGCTCCCTCCTGGCCCCCATGTCTGTACAGTAACTCTTCTGTAGGATGTCTGCTTACCTCCCAGACAGGCTGCTCCCTCCTGGCCCCCATGTCTATGCAGTAACTCTTCTGTAGGATGTTTGCTTACCTCCCAGACAGGTTGTTCCCTCCTGGCCCCCATGTCTGTGCAGTAACTCTTCTGTATGATGTTTTCTTACCTCCCAGACAGGCTGCTCCCTCCTGGCCCCCATGTCTGTGCAGTAACTCTTCTGTATGATGTTTGCCTCCAGCAGAAGTTTGGCAATTACAGGTTCCTGTAAGAAAGCATAAGTGAAAATGTAATTAGGTTGCATCTGTGCATAACAAAGGGTTATGTCCTGAAATTAAGTTACAGGTGTGTATCCCAGTTTCAGTTTCGGTTTCAGTTTCATGCAGACATCATACATTGTCCATGATGTGGGTATCCAGGACCTACTTGTGGATGTGCATGAAGTCTTTATGAAACTGAAACCGAAACTGAAACCTGATTCTTACCTTGTCCATGATGTGCGTATCTAGGACCTCCTTGTGGATGTGCATGAAGTCTTTATGAAACCGAAACTGAAACTGTATTCTTACCTTGTCCATGATGTGCGTATCTAAAACTTCCTTGTTGATGTCCATGAAGTCTTTGTGACTCACAATGTAGCCCTCATGGTCTATGAAGAAACACCTACAAATATATACAGATAATTATTCATGGGGACTGAACATGTGATGTACAAACACCGGTCCACAAAACCTCCTGCTGTGCCGGAGCTGGACCTGGCAGTTATTCTTTTGAAATTTAAGATTCACTATCGGCTAAGAAAAAGCTGCCTTTCCTTCATTTAATGCCTTCAAATAGAAAAAATTAACGTCAATCCCAACTATATTGAGACCTCTCTGACATATTTCACTTGTGGGGGCTGAGGCATATCCACTTAGGCTTTGGCTTCATGGAATATGGCCCCAGCCCCCACTTGTGAAATACGGCAGAAACGGTATCAATGGGCGTTGGCATTTGTCTATATATTGCATGAGGCTATAATCTGAGTGTGATGGTGGCCTGGTCCAACAAGTGAAGTATGATTTACATGTGTACCAATGAGTAAAGTATTTTTTTATTTTTAAGAAATATGGGTCACGCCATTCATATAACCAAGGAGCGTTGTATTTCACTCCCCCTGTGAAATAACCCATGGCCATATTTCACGGCCCAATGACGTCATCAAAATGGCGGTTCGTTAACATTTGAACGGAGTACAAAAAAGCAATTTCAAGCCAATCTAAGCCCTCTCTAATCTAATTTGAATCGAAAAATGCAACAAAATAAATACAGGAGCATGCGTTCAAGTCTGTAGCCTGGATTATTTCATGAATTTCAAGGTGAGGCCACATTTCACTTAGTCTGCGGCTTCGTGAAATACACCCCCACCTTCAACTCGAAAAAATAACCCAGGCTACAGACCAAAACTCGTGGACCTTTGTTTTTGTACTGCTCGAACATGAAGAAGAACAACCAACACCAAAGGCAACTCACGTCTTGTTGTGGCTGCAGAGGGTGTTGAGGCTGTGGTCGGCCACGTTCTTGAAGTGGGTCATGGTGTGGTCCAGGCACAGCACCGCGATCGGCAAGTCCCGCCCACCGCTGGGTGTCATCATTAAAGTGGGTAAATTTGGGATAACAGTATTTTTTTTCCAAATTCTTAATCCTATATCAGGCTTTCAAACATCAAAAGAGAAATAACAGACTCCAAATTTCTCATATAGACTTATGGGCACTTGGCATATGGAAACATAATGAAAATAAAAATCACCCAAAATTAGCTAGTTATATATTGGTAGTATATTGGTAATATATTGGTAATATATTGGTAATATTTTGGTAATATATTGGTAATATATTGGTAATATATTGAACTCACATGGCCACGGTGACAGCCTTACAGATGGAGATGACATACTCCTGTTTTGCCTTGTCAGTGCCATAGTCCCTGTACGGGCGGGTGAACGTGATCCTGTCAGGCATCGACATGGCCAGCATGTACCTGAATTTACACAGACATGATGAGTTTAGATGGATAAGTATAATTTATAATATTTATGCTATATCATGGTATTCTGATGCTACGTTGTACTTATGATATTTTGGTGCACCCCATTAGCATATGATCTCCTTTTCCGAGAACAAATTTTCAGCTGAAAACACCTTCTATTAAAAGTCCAAAGACATGTCTTTTGTCTGAAGAGACATATTCATTTCTCTTATAAAAGGATTTATCACCTTTTTCTAAGAGACTACAGTTAGGGTCGGGGTTAGGGTTAGGGTTCATCTCTCTCCGAATTCTGAGAAACAACCATGATTGTTCTGTTGAGGATGCCTTCGTAAAAGAGGAGGCTAGTGTCTCTGGAGACCAGAGACATGTCTCTGGCCTTCTAAAACAAGGATTTTTCACCTCAAAATTTCTTCTTATAAAACGAGATCATGTGCTAATAGCCTGGTTTTTATATGAAGTTTATAGTATGATGTTTGGGTTGCCCACCCTACTTTCCCAACCACTACATGCATAATCCATGAAAATAACAATATGAGGTAGAGCTTTAGTAAATTTATTATGAAATTGTATAAGCTGAACAACCATTTATGTCAGCATAGAACACCAATCATTTGCCAGCATTGATTTGTAATTGGTATATTTTCATTGATATAATTATTTCGTATAGAGCCTTAACTTCAGCAATTTTGTTTGTAGGACTGGAGTGGAATACCTTCCAGGCAAAATAAGCTCTTTTCTGTAACTCCAATATGAAATATACGGGAATGGTATATTTATCCCTCAAACAAAAAAATTCAGTGTGTACCTATCTATATGGAGTGAGAAAACAATAACATTTATCTTTGTCCAAATCATCCCTTCACCCAAATCACCCAATTCCAATCACCTAAAGGTAGACAAGGTGACACATCATTGTATTATTTATCAAGGAAGGATTTGATTGAAACTAATCCATTTCACAAATCTAGTCAGCTATGTACACACTGTTCTGGATGGAGCCACGCTGTGCAATGTTAATAGGAGAAATTGAATCAGGACAAACCTGCCCTGTTAGGTAAAGGGGATTGGAAGCAAAGGGCCAAAATAACTCTAATTTCATCTGGACCCTCTTTATTAAAATGGATTCCCCTGATTATAATCAGTAAGTAAGTTAAAGAGTGTGACTTAAACTTAAAGAGCATGTGTACCGTAAAGTCCCGCGTAACTCGCGTAGATAAGCTGTACCTCTAACTTAAGAGAATTATATAAGTCAAATACAAAGCTTAATTAGAGCTATTTTAGTACAGTACTATACTTTCAAAAACCCTCATATAAACCGCACCATACATAGGCATGTTTGGTTTTGAATAAAAGCTGGTTCTGATTCGCGTACAATGCAGCGGTCGATACACGAGCCTTAATACGGTAATTGGAACAAGAAGGAACATAATTTCATGTGGAGAAACAAAGTTACTATACTTAAGTACTAGAATTGCTGTTCTCCACACCCCTCCATGATAATAGCTATGTAACCGATCTTTAAATGTATATTTTAATCAAATTAATCAAGAATTACATAAAATAAATACATAGATCCACTCTAATCAGTCTGAACTCCTGGTTTCTCCACTCGTGGTGCATTGGATCGCATAACACTTGGCTCCACCTCGTGTGATACAATCCAATGCACCACTCGTGAAGAAACCTGTCATTCAGACAGATTATCGTGGACCTCTGTCTATTACCATGGCCGGGTAGTGTGGTCGTAGCTGTCGTCGCTCCTGCCTCCTGGGAAGGAGACATAGACTCCATTAATAAACCCTGCATACAGCCACTTGGCGTTAAAAAAGCCGTTGGGGGAGTTGTACAGTGCCACCCAGCTGGTCGCCAAGTCTGCCGCCACCGAGTAGGTCCCCAGCACTCCTTCCTACCGGGGATAACAAAGGGAGTGTTAAATAATTACGCTTCATACATACATATATATATAGATAGAACTCTCAGAGAGCTAGTGTGCCAGTGGAGCCCCCTGGTGTCAAGCAGTGACATTACAACCAACTACAATAGTGTAGTCTCGGTAAGACACTATGAGTCTGTGTCCAAATACAATATAGTACAGTCTCCAGAAGTAAAGGTGCTGACTCTTGTGTTCAGTCCTCTCTTCTTATGAATGGTCGCACTTAAGTAAATTTAATATGTTCAATTCAATGCCTTGTAAATACAGTTATGAATGTTCCATAACATTCCATGGTATTACTGAACTTCAAGGCACTTAAAGGGTTTTGAAATAAGCTTAAATGCAAACATTATTACATTAATGCTCATAGATCAGCTTATCATTATACAAGGCTTCTAACCCGGTCCAACTGGTCCACTCTGTGTCTCTGTTTTTTTACTTCTGCATAGTTAGCAATTGTATGTTCTCACTTGTATTAACCAACGTTGATACCTCCATGTATCATTTCTATAATCACGAATTTGCAGGGCACTAGACCCATACCGCCTCTGGGACAAATTTGGTTATGTAACACCATGAAGCTCCGATGCATTTTTGATTGTTGTATTTTGAAACATCATTTTATGAATAAATAACACTGCAAAATCAAAAAGTCATGCAGTGCATGGCCCTTGTCATGATAATCAAGCCTTGAATTACCTTGATACCAAGCATGCCGATTACATCATTGCCCCTTCGCTGCTGCTTGTTCTGCATGTAGGTCACGAGGTGGTGGACGTACTGCTCAGGCTGGTGGTGCCCGGGGTAGGATTTGGGCAGCTTAAACGCCTTCTCCGTCAGCATGTAGGTGGGGTAGTCTGCAGGTACAGCATTATACTGTCAGCATGTAGGTGGGGTAGTCTGCAGGTACAGCATTATATTGTCAGCATGTAGGTGGGGTAGTCTGCAGGTACAGCATCATACTGTCAGCATATAGGTGGGGTAGTCTGCAGGTACAGCATTAGACTGTCAGCATGTAGGTGGGGTAGTCTGTGGGCACAGCATTATATTGTCAGCATGTAGGTGGGGTAGTCTGCAGGTACAGCAATATACTGTCAGCATGTAGGTGGGGTAGTCTGCAGGTACAGCATTATATTGTCAGCATGTAGGTGGGGTAGTCTGCAGGTACAGCAATATACTGTCAGCATGTAGGTGGGGTAGTCTGCAGGTACAGCAATATACTGTCAGCATGTAGGTGGGGTAGTCTGCAGGTACAGCATTATATTGTCAGCATGTAGGTGGGGTAGTCTGCAGGTACAGCAATATACTGTCAGCATGTAGGTGGGGTAGTCTGCAGGTACAGCATTATATTGTCAGCATGTAGGTGGGGTAGTCTGCAGGTACAGCATTATACTGTCAGCATGTAGGTTGGGTAGTCTGCAGGTACAGCAATATACTGTCAGCATGTAGGTGGGGTAGTCTGTGGGCACAGCAATGATGCTATCTTTAAATACTAACCCTGCATGAATGTTGGCATTTAAGCAAAAAATGGATTCTAGTAAGTGCCCCTGAATGCCGCTTAAAATGTCATTACGACTTCACCGGAACATTTACATGGAATTCACCGAACTTAAAGCTGCTTAGTTAGTGACTTTAAGCAATAAAAGGCTTACTTAAATGTCAATGTTCATGCACTGTAACTTAAAATGGGCTGTATATCTTTAAAGTTGTGAACAATGTAGTTTACTCATTGGACACCAGGGGAAGTCCATGAAAATTGCTTTACATTTTTCTATACATGAATAGTACAGAAGAAAAATATAAATATATAAATACAGAGATTTAACATGCCATACAATGGTAAAAAGCACCCCTCCTGAGGATAAGAATCCTAAGCAAAATTGGCACATTATATCTCATTGGGGTTGAGACTGTTCAGCCAGACAGGAAATACTACTTTTAAAATGCTGATTAAATCTTAGTAAGACCTTTTGATTACATTCACACGGCATTTACTAAACTTAAAGTCACTTAAAGAATGATGTCTCCTGTGGGGCTGACAGCTATCTGTACTTACTAAGTCAGACACAGTAGCACTGGCAGGTCTCCTGTGGGGGTGACAGTTGTTATAACTTACCAGGTAGGACCTCTGCACAGTAGTACTGGCAGGGCTCCTCAGGGGGTGACAGTTGTTATAACTTACCAGGTAGGACCTCTGTACAGTAGCACTGGCAGGTCTCCTGTGGGGGTGACAGTTGTTATAACTTACCAGGTAGGACCTCTGCACAGTAGCACTGGCAGGTCTCCTGTGGGGGTGACAGTTGTTATAACTTACCCGGTAGCACCTCTGTACAGTAGCACTGGCAGGTCACCTGTGTGGGTGACAGTTGTTATAACTTACCCGGTAGCACCTCTGCACAGTAGTACTGGCAGGTCACCTGTGGGGGTGACAGTTGTTATAACTTACCCGGTAGCACCTCTGCACAGTAGCACTGGCAGGTCTCCTGTGGGGGTGACAGTTGTTATAACTTACCCGGTAGCACCTCTGCACAGTAGTACTGGCAGGTCACCTGTGGGGGTGACAGTTGTTATAACTTACCCGGTAGGACCTCTGTACAGTAGCACTGGCAGGTCACCTGTGGGGCTGACAGTTATATTAACTTACCAGGTAGCACCTCTGCACAGTAGTACTGGCAGGTCTCCTGCGGGGGTGACTGGTCGTACTCCAGGCGGTGGTACAGAAACTTGTCAGGGATGACACTGAGTCCTACAGACACCGGCCAGTCATTGTGGGTGGTCACCAGGCACAACTGCAGGCTCGTGTCTCTGATCTACAACAAACATGGCATCTAAGCAGGTGGAGGATTAGTACAGCAGAACAGGACGGCCTGCATTAACAGGCAGCCTGTACTTTCAGGCCGCCCAGTCTGTACTTTCAGGCTGCCCCTATACACTCTCTAATCACAGCAGGCTGGTGTACCATGCAGGCAGCCTGATTTACCAGGCTGCAGCTCAAGCTTTCACACCTTCTCCAAACAGAGTCTCTGCTACATGAGTGTCACATTAGATAAAATACTGATTTAAACTAATTTTAATTTAGAAATGCAATGGACCATGCACATAATGCATCTAGAAGTTGGTAGCTGATATCCTTTTATGTGTACTAGATAGGAGTAAATATTTCGGAAATATCATATAAAAATCGCAAATATGATTATATGAAAGCTATAGTGAAAATACAGTGCTGTTACTAAACAGCACTGTCTTCCAGGCTGAGTGACCTGTGAAAACAGGCTGGATGTGTTATGCAGGCTGTACTGTAAGTCTAGGCAGTCTTCCACCTGCTAAGTGTATGTTATCACACAAATCCCTCAGGAACTTACCCCAAAGGAAAACTTATTCATGGTAACAGGTAAACTTAGATTCTCTCAAAGTCCCCCAAATTTCAGTACTGATAGTGCAAGTATTAATCTGATACCAAATATGCCAATATACCATTTCTTAACATATATACTGTCGGCCCTGACTTCTTGGAAGTTTAAAAATGCAAGGACAAATGTCTGAGAAAGCAAAGTCTTTAAAGAACAAGTCAAAATATAATAGAGCAGACAAGAGCAGATGTCAGGCAACTGTCTTAGTAAGTGAGGAACCTGAGGTAGTAAATGTTTGAGGTAGTGAGAGTCAAAGTTATATATCTTAACCATCTTTTCTGACATTTAATTGGCTTTCTATCTAAGAGGTCTGTAAAACAATAAATCAAACATACTGGACCACAGCTGAGGTTAGCCTTCATGGAGTCTTGGAGTGGAAAACTCTTCCTCGGCCACTTGATGAAACCGGGTGTAATGACGGCATCAACCGTCTCACCTCTGACATAAAGGGGTTAACAATAAATCAATGTAGAATGGACAAATAACTTTTCTGTTTCAAAGTAGAAAATAATGGTTATTATATGATAGTCCTAGCTCTAAACTACTGAAACCAATACAGCCATCCCAGTGGCGTATTGCGCCAATATTCCCACTGGGTGGGCGTATTGAGAATGCCATGTGACCATGTCTTGGCCTATCACAGCACCGCCTTATAAAGGCCCACGCGTAGGCATACAGCTGGGATATGCTCCCTCGTGGCGTGTTTGGTTAATATGCTTCCTGGCACAGAAGAAAAAGTTTATTCTTTGGGTATTAATTATGTCCAATTACATTATAACAAAAGCCTCTATTTAACTTTAAATGAGTAAAGAGCCCTTTACCTTGTGATATTTGAAAGTAGTTTTTTGAACTCTGGAGATCGCTCCAGGCTCTCTATCCGTACAGGATAGTCTGGGTTTTGTACCGGTCTCAGAGACGGGTATAGCAGCAAGTCTCCACTACTGTCTACTATAAACCTGAAACATAGAAACAGTATTTATTAGATTAGTACTGCTTCTACAGAATGATAGCTAGGCCCCACTGATAACTGTAATGTTATTCAAGCTTTGATAGGTTGTGAGGTGGATTATAATCATACCTACCACTCCTGAAATGGGCCTAAGAAATTCAATGGTTCTATTGGTTTGTGGCTAATACAGCTGGTTGCCTAGCAAAAGCTATTCTAATTGTTTATCTGCCTAGCAACATACATTTCCATGGTCCTGAGAGTTTGATTATAATCATACCTACCAGGGGGTCCATGAGCAAGCACACATGTGTACGTTATAGACCTTGGGGCTGTCTATAAATAATATTCGACTCCCTCCCCTCATGTTTTCACTATAGCAATGGACCCCAACCCCTCTGTATGACCTGGGACTGAACACTATTATCTGAGACAAATTACTCACTGACTGAGCCATTCTTCTAAATAAAAACTGATGAAAAACTAATGAAATAAGAGTTTTGATTTCTGGTTTCTGATATAGAATTTATATAAGAACTACCATATTTGAAGTAATATTCACCTTCCCCCTGATAACCCCTCCTGCCCGGCTTATTTGGTGTCTTGAATGCTCCCCTTCAACCATGCAGACATTATGTTCCATTGGATGCAGAAAGGCTACGGTTTATGGCACCCAGAAAATGTTTTTTATTTGTTTGTCCAAGCATGCCGATAATACCCACTTACCCATTAGATGACATGTAGTCGGGGATCCCCATGTCTACCTCTACATCTACCATAGGTACTAGCTCACTGCATGACTATCCGCATTTAAGCAAAAATTGGACTGCTTAAAGTCTCACTTTAAGCATCTTTTATTAGAGTAAATGCCACCTAAAGCTGCTTAAATATCATTGTGACTTTTCCAGGACATGGAATTTACTGAACTTAAAGCTGTTAAAATAGATACTTTCAGCACTAAAAGGTTTGCTTGAATGCCAATGTTCATGCAGTGTAGTACACACCATACCCACTTACCCGTAAGATGACATGTAGTCGGGGATGCCCATGTCTGCCTCTACGTCCACCAAGGGAGTGGTCATTTTTTAACAACAGGGGGGTGTCGGTGAAATCCACCAACCCAACCCCCACCCCCCGTTGTTAAAAATTGACCACTCCCTAACACACACCATACCCACTTACCCGTAAGAGGACATGTAGTCGGGGATGCCCATGTCTGCCTCTACGTCCACCAAGGGAGTGGTCATTTTTTAACAACAGGGGGGTGTCGGTGAAATCCACCAACCCAACCCCAACCCCCGTTGTTAAAAATTGACCACTCCCTAACACATACAATACCCACTTACCCGTAAGAGGACATGTAGTCGGGGATGCCCATGTCTGCCTCTACGTCCACCAAGGGAGTGGTCATTTTTTAACAACAGGGGGGTGTCGGTGAAATCCACCAACCCAACCCCCACCCCCCCGTTGTTAAAAATTGACCACTCCCTGACACACACCATACCCACTTACCCGTAAGAGGACATGTAGTCGGGAATGCCCATGTCTGCCTCTACGTCCACCAAGGGAGTGGTCATTTTTTAACAACAGGGGGGTGTCGGTGAAATCCACCAACCCAACCCCCACCCCCCGTTGTTAAAAATTGACCACTCCCTGACACACACCATACCCACTTACCCATAAGATGACATGTAGTCGGGGATGCCCATGTCTGCCTCTACGTCTACCATGGGTACTAACACACACAGGAGTCCTCTGTAGCTGTCCTGCAGTCTAAGGTGGCTGCAGCACTGTACGGTGGGGCCTGCGGGGTACA
Source organism: Harmothoe impar (assembly GCA_947462335.1). Taxonomy (NCBI): domain Eukaryota; kingdom Metazoa; phylum Annelida; class Polychaeta; order Phyllodocida; family Polynoidae; genus Harmothoe; species Harmothoe impar. Next base: position 64,747,699 of record OX381717.1, on the reverse strand, counting down.
CAGTGAAAAGGCATTCAATTAAAACTGGAAATTGGGCCCTTTTCCAGGGCAAACTATGGCAACTTCTCACGGCAAACTACAGCTGCTTTTCACAGCAAATTATGGTTCCTTTACACAGCAAACTGCAGTGGAAATAATATAACAAAAAATTAAAAAATGATGAAAATAAACCCAAAAAAGAAACACAACAAACACATACAAAAGGGGTATTTAACTGCAAAAAGTGATATCAGTCATCCACAGTCAAAATGCTTCTTGTGATAAAATAATATAGCGGACAAAACCAGGTGAAGCCAAAAGGTGAAGGTGCTGTTGGTGAACACATAGCGAAGGGAATATGACTATCAGGTTTTTGAAATTCATAAATAATGGGTAACTACAGTAGCTTATCACCCTATGAAATTATAAAGCAATTTAAGACTTGCGCGGAGAAATGTTTCTTTAGATGTCAAGGAACTTACCCAATTTAGGGAATTTATTGGAGATGAAGATGTGTTCTGCAGGCTGGTAGAACATCTGGTGGAACCACTTGATGCTGCCGGTTATGTCAGACCGGTAACTGCTGGTCTGTAATGGGTGAAATTATAGAATTGAAATTGAACAAAGTTAACACATAGCAGTAATTCTATGTTGTGCATGTACACATGTAATATCATGTCAGTGTTAAGATGTGTAATGGCTGTAAACCCCTGGGAATCTACATATTTGCAATTTACAGGAAATAAGATACTGTAAACGTACATATTAGTAAATTTTTGCGATTTTGATAAAAATTGCATATTGGCGAGTCTTTAATTTGCGATTTTTGGAATATGATAGTAGTATGACTATATTGGATAAACATTTGCTCTGTACGTATTTTCGTGATTTTTTTAAATCGCGAAAATCATGGAAATATGAACAGTGCGGAAAAATCTACGTTTACAGTATTGTAAATACAGCTAAAACAGGGGCTTGTATTTTGTGTAAATTACTAGGATCCTAAGTTATCTGTGTTGTGGCCTTTGAAACACTTGGAGACTTTTATTCGAATGGAAAAATTTCTATTCTCAGTTGATGACTTTGACCTTGGACTTAAATAACTAAGACTGCCGTACCTGACTAGTTCTGGCGACTCCGGACCGTGAGATTTCAAACAGTAACCGGTCTGTTTTATAATGGGCTGGAAATTGAAAAAGTGAAAATTGTTCAGTGTGACAACAAGTATGAAATTCTGACTCAACAGCAAAATGCAATTATAGCCCTTCAGCTGATCTAAATAATATTTGCAAGTTGGAAATTGTATGTGTGAAGATATGAATGACTTATCAAAAGGTATTGAATACATACACTAAAGAGTCATCACAGGCAAGAAAATTTCCTACTTAATGTTTTCATTTCTAGTTGGCTATATAAGCTCATTTACCTTTTTTTTTGACGTTATAAGCACACAGTGAGTTTAATAAATGATTACGGACAGCTTTTAGTAGTTAAGAGTTTAATTGGGATATTTTTGGTAATTTGTAGTATAAAAAAACAAAAACGGAGTGTGTGCGCTTATTAGGGGGTGTGTGCTTATACATCAAAAAAACTTGATCAAGTAATATAAGTTTGGGTTAAAGCGTCAACTGATTAAAAAAGTGTGCTTACATTCAGGTTCAGCAAAAGCTGGCTGTACTTTGATGCTGACCCCGAGTAGCCGTATGTGTCCTGTCAGCGCGGCCTGCTCCTCCGTGACCACCCGCAGACAGGCCTCGTACTCTGCAGGTGCCAGGTTCCTGGATGCCATGAACGACAGCAGGATCCTCTCTGTTATAAGGTACAGCAGTGTAGGGGCTAGGGTGATTCATATGGCGGGTTCTGTTGGACGCTGTGTTGCGAGTTCTGTCCGAACCCTTCAGTCCGGCAGTAGGTGGCAGCACCTACTCCGGGCTTGGGGTATGGATAGAGGTTGCTATAGGCTTCCGGTCTGCGTGTGCGCATGCAGGCTGGCTGCCTATATATAGCCAGCGTCCAATGGAACTCGTCGGTTCCTTTGTACCATTAATTGGGCAAAGACCCTTGTCTTTATCGGCTACAAGCCTACTGACCTGCTCCGAGCTCTATGGGGAGTTCGCTTGGATTAGCTACGCCTGTCTAGGTTATCTGAAGAAACTTAGATTTGCAACCTGTACACTTGATTCGAACTGTGTCGACCTTGTTCTTTACTTAATAACATTTACCAATATTAAGGGGAACAAAGTCTCGTTTAATTCAGTAGTTTTAGATGAGTAGTACTCTATCGTCGCATATAGGTGCCCGGGCAGCTATTAATTTCGGTACCCCTATTCAAGGCCTGAAATTTTTAAGAGTCATATACCCCCCCTCCCACTGAAGGAAAAAGAGAGTTCATAAGGCATTTAATATTTAGATTTGGGGTAAGAACAGTTCGTCTTTGTAAAACTATACCAGGATGTTTACCAAGGCCACACTTCCTTGCTACCTATTTGATTCATTCTTTTTCCCTGTAATTTAGCATAGATGTAAATTAAGATCATTCTGTTTGTACTCAATGAGGATTTTTTGTAAAATGAGATAAACATTCAGACAGATTGCCCTTACCTCTTCCCTGATTAGACAATGCTTGGTGTAGATCATCGTCCCGGAAGTACTTGAATGCTTGCTGGTACACCTGGGTTTGAGTTGAGTTTGAAATGTTTTCATTACAGACTTTGATTTACATCATTTTAATGTGTAATTTTGGGGCGACATGAACCTCGAATTAATTGTTTGAGACTAACAAGTGTGTAATGTAATAATAAATGTAACAATAATCATACATATATTTATGGGTGAAATAATTCTATCAGAGGTGGTTGTAATAAAAGTATATAAAGACACTAGTCTTTTGTTCTCTCCTTGGTCATTGTTGTGTTAACAGGCTGGTTGTTGTATGATATGTAGGATAAATGTCTCAATATACGGATTAAAAACATAAACATAAGGCCATTCAAAAAATTAAAATGGTTTCTCATCACCGCGCGCATCATGATAATCAGTTTTTGAGGAAAACCTTTTTTTTCTTTTGCTAATTTTTGATAAAAAAATATGATAAAAATGGACAAATATTGGGATATTTGGTATCAAATCAAAGCTAAAACTGCCAGTTATGCAGTAGGATAGAAATAACTTATATTTTCCCTACTTTTAAAGATCCATAATTTCTTAACTACTAAAATGTAAATTTTGGTCATGAAAAACGTATTTCATCCCATAAATTTTAGCCCGGAGTAAAAAAAAAAAAAGGGAAAAAAAAGCCTCCCTCGTCAGATTTGTCAGACCTTGGTGATGAGAGACCACTTTTTTTTGAGTGACCTTATGATAAGGCCAGTCAAATAAAACAAAAGGTTTCTCATCACCAATGAGGGAGGGTTTATTCATTATTTATTTTTGATTTGCGGGCTAAAATGTATAGGATGAGATGGTGACCAAAATTCACATTTTAGTAGTTAGTAATTTATTGATCTTTGAAACTGGGGAAAGTGTAAGTTATTTCCATTCCACTGCATTGCTGTCAGTATAAGCTTTGATTTAATACCAAATATGCCATAATTTGTGCATTTTTATCATGTTTTACATAGAAATTAGCAAAAAAGTTTTCCTCAAAACCTGATTTTTATGATATGTGCAGTAAAGAGAAACCATTTTATTTTGTTAAGTGGCCTAAGTACCTGGGTTACGTTGGGGGTGCTGTGCTGAATGCTGTCTATAAACTGGTGCTGTAGGTACTCCCTCAGGTCCTTGCTGACAAACGCCAACTTAGAACTCACACACCGCCCCGGGTGGCCATCTTTGTCTCCTTCTGGAACCATGGCACCACCCGTCGACACCACTATTGCCACCTGTAGGTTTATAAATTCAATTGATTATGTTATAGTTTTACTTGGGATTTAAATTTATTTCTTGCTTCACTATAAAAGTTCCTACAAACTGACCATGTTGTATGTAACTTTATGAACTTACGATTAAGATTGCTTTAGGTTATTCCATATCCTTAGAGAAATTTCAAAGTCTAACATTGACTAGAAAAGTATATAGATCTGAACAATATGAGTAGCAAAGCTCACACTATTGTATATAAAACACTTTTTTTTCGTAATTGTACAAATAAATTACACCATGCTTGAAGCCTGAATCATTAAACTCACCCTGTCTCTAGTGGAGAGGGTGGAGAGGAGGCTGAGTATGGTTCTCTTCAGTACCACCGCGGCAGGGGTGGCGCCACCCTCCACTCTGTCCGTCATGCTGTGTGACGCGTCGTACACCAGCACTATGTCTTTAGGTCTGGGGTGAAGGCTGCCCCGTAACCACTGCCTGAAACAATATTATATAAATAGTAATAATTATTCTTTCATAAATGTCATCATTAAATGTGTTGAAAGAGCACAAATAAACTATAAACTTTATAAGGTCAGGGGAAATTCTGGTTCAATATATGAACTGTTTGAAAATGATGTATCATGTGACAAAACTCTATGGTAGTTGAATGTGACAGATCTTCTGTGCCGTCGATAGTGTGTCAGCTGTCACATTGAGGGTGGGGTTGAAGACACCGTGACCGTCAAGTGACGTCTAGTGACATGAACCTACCTCTGTGCCATCCTCAGTGTGTCAGCTGTCACATTGAGGGTAGAGGAAGCTGTGACCATCCAGTGTCGTGAACCTACCTCTGTGCCATCCTCAGTGTGTCAGCTGTTACATTGAGGGTAGAGGAAGCTGTGACCATCGAGTGTCATGAACCTACCTCTGTGCCATCCTCAGTGTGTCAGCTGTCACATTGAGGGTAGAGGAAGCTGTGACCATCGAGTGTCATGAACCTACCTCTGTGCCATCCTCAGTGTGTCAGCTGTCACATTGAGTGAGGGGTACACACAGAAAAGTAAAGGAGTCCCCACAACTTTGATAGCCAGAGTCACAGTCTGTCTCTCACGTTAGTTTGACTCTCCCTTCCTGAAGAGTCAACAGTAGTTGACCCATCAAAAGAGTGGAGTCAAAATCGAATACATGAGTGCATGCAGGTCAGGTGGATTGTGTATTTATGCCAAGGTAGAGTGGGGCAACAGGTGTATATAATTAGAGGGCAGGCCAGGTGAGGCCTGTGAGAGAAGTGAGGAGGTGAGGTTATTGCCCAAGACAGGTCAATAACAAGACATGTTGTAATGTCCACCACTTCCCCCTGTGAAAGGGCCAAGTTATACCTGTCTCACACTACATTCTACAGACCATTGGCCACATATTAGATGCCAATATCAGATCTATATGAAGTAGTAAGCAGTGCCCCAAATTATATCTCACACAGTTAGTGCCCAGCCTTATGTTTATTTCCCATACCCATAAATATGGTGACTAAACTCTATACTGTTGATGCTCTTGGAATGTATTGTATTGTTTGTCATCACATTCAATTCAGGTAAGCTAACTGGAATGCTTATCCATTGACATCCCTTAACCACACTATTTTGACATAGTGGACCTAGAAAGAATCGAAACTGTGTGGCATGTAACAAATATCTAAAGTATAGAATTATAGTGGCTCTGCCTTGTGGTTGCCACTGGTACCAAATTAGTGTTGGCTGCCCCACCAGGTGGTTTCATATGCAACTACTATCAGAGTCAACACACTTTTTATTTGACCCTTCATGAAGGGTCAAACTACAAACGACTCTGCTGTGGGCAGAGTCAACTGCACATGACTCTACACTCATAGAGTCACGAGGGAGAGTCAATTTGTCCAAGGTACAAGGGGTATGACTGGAGTAGCAGTGACCCTTCCACCAGAGTCATCATGACTCTGCTACCAGAGTCAACTAGAGTTGACTATGATAAAAGAGTCATGGCGATGCCTTTACTTCTCTCTGTGTAGAACACGCTGTGACGGTGTCATGAACCTACCTCTGAGCTGTCCTTAGCTCGTCAGCTGTCACATTGAACGTTGGGTAGAACACGCTGTGACCTTGTCGTGAACCTACCTCTGAGCTGTCCTTAGCACGTCAGCTGTCACATTGAGCGTTGGGTAGAAGACGCTGTGACCGTCTAGTGACGTAAAGGCGAGCGTCCTGCGCGGCCAGCGAGGGCTGTTCTCCTCGTCCCTGACGACGGCTGACACGTCACCCAGTAGGTGTCTGTCCTCCACACCAGGGGGAGCCACCTCAGGGCTGTACACGACACAGGAGGAGTTCCACGACACCTGCAACCGTTGTCATGGTTTTCTACTTTATTTATCCTGGGAGTACAGTAGAATGGGCAAAGGGAGACTTTGCTTTAAAGCTAAATATGGCCAGAGAATTCGGATGGGTGGGTCAAACTTTTTAAATCAAATTACTTTTAAAACATGGTGCGAGAGAGTAGCTTGGCATTGGGGTTCACCAATTGAGGTGTCGACTCGCGTATGGCAGAGTCTTCTTGCAGATCTTCATATCGACAAAAAAAAAGATCAATAATAATCAAGGTTAATAGTTTTTATAATCCAATTTTGAGTTTCAATCCCTTAAAAACCTAATAGAACATAGAACAGGGCTGTTACCTCAGTTTGCATATCCTGGTCATACTTGAGCCAGGGTAGGTTGAGTGCACACTGAGTCAGTGTCCCGTCCGCCCCACTGCGGGATGTGCGCGCACGCAGCTCGGTGATAAGACGCGTCTGGGTGTTGGTGATACTCCTGAACCGCATCTTCAGCTTGTCTAGTATCTGCAATAAAGTAAGGAAGTATTCTTATATTTTATACTGAGAAAAGACAGTGGCGTAGGAAAAGGGGGGGCCGGGGGGGCCCCGGCCCCCCCAATGACTGAGGAGGGGGGGCCTGAATATGTTTGGGACCCCCCAAAAATGTTCAAGACCTGTAATGCAATACACACAATTTTCAATCATTACCTCTCCCATGTAGGGAAAAGTGGGTCCAGAGGGGGCTGGGCCCCCAAATCAGAACTATAAGGGGCTCAAATACTACTTTTCCATAAAGTCTAGTATAGATGTGTATATGATGCATCATGCATAAAAACCGATACTTAAAGCTGGTTGGAGTGGGCCCCCCTGGGCCCCCCCAATGAAGATTTGCTTCCTACGCCTCTGAAAGATACAGGAAGGCCCCGGGCCCGTACTGTGCATATCCCAGTATTTTACCCTGATCTTGTGGGTTGTATGTTGTTATTTCTATGTAAAGGTATGTAGCTAATCACAGCCATTATGACGTGATGTATCACACCAACTCAGGGAGTCAGGCAGAAATCTGAACTCGTAAGTTGGTTGTCGTTACATTCCACCATGTAATATACAGGATTCACAGTATACAGGGTGTATATGGTGGGGAAAGACTACTAAGAGGGTTCATTGTACGTACTCCAGCCCCCCTTCAGCATTCTACAGCTAGTGGCACAATAGGCTTCTTGCTCCATGTCTATTTCATATGTGTGTTTTTTATTACCCATTTGGAAGCAAATATAATCAGAAATTGTATCTGCAGTGTTCCTTAGTCATAGGTACATACTCACAATAGATTTTACAGTGAGCATGACTCAATAAACAATATTTATTTATGTGTATGTATATGTGATTAAATTCAGCATGTTGCCAGTTAAAATGTAATCATGATAAAACTGCTACTGACCCTGTCTCTGTGTGTGGCTGAATTCCAGTGTTCCTTTTTGAAGTGAAGACTGAGTTTGCCGCTAGCCTCAAACTCTCCATGCGTCAGATCCTGCAACGTTATAACAAGTTAGTTTGTAACAGAATCCTCCATTAGCTAAGTCCTGCTACATTTACACCAAGTGAGCTTATAACTAACCTCCACACGTTATATAGATGGACTAAATATGTAGGGGTAGTCATTGGATCGGCCGGGAATCGAACCACAGACCTCTCACACTGGTGACAAGCGTGCTAACCGTTACACTACTAATCCGAGTCTGACTCTCCACGTTAACTGATCAGTTCAGGAGGGGAGCAGACACTATCTGAGCAGTCCACTCCTGTGGGCCTACTAATCAGACACAGAGATATCACTGATCCCCTACACACATATGTAAATGAATTGTAATTTATCTAGTGATATCTTGATGCACCTCAGTTCTGTAGTGGCATGGCAGGTGCATTGAACTGGCACATTGCAAGATAAATATAGCCCTAGTTCCAAACAAAACGCTTGCATGAAAAGTGTGAAATATGCCATACATTATAATAACTGCAATGTGATACACACACAGTATGCACAAAGTAGTCTAGCAAAAATGATCTTCTCGATTGCCTTATTGTAAAGGGCCCTGGTCTTTATTAAAAATCATAATGCTGATCTAGCTGCACACAGTTATGGTGTTATAGGGTGCGTAAGAAGGTTATGAGAATGCGTGATGAATCTTTTTGCGGGCCCCCATTATCACTCGCAAGCCTCAAGGATTGGCAAAAATGTTGTTCTCCAAATAGATTTGGACTTTAAAATTCCAGATCTTGGACCTAATTGGGCCACCCTACACATAAGTATTATTCAGTAAGAGCTGGGGGAGAAATGACCTCAATGCGTATTTGGGGCATTTTGCAGTATTTACTTTTGAGCCTTTGGTGCACTATGGTATATAGAAGGCACTCACCCTCCCTGTAAACTCCTCGTAGAGTGCGTCTTTGTTGATGATGTCCTTGATGCGGGTAGATAACTGAGACAGGGGCGCCACCGACCCCGACGCCAACACACACAGGCAGGTCAGGGACACCCACACGGGGGTACGCAGCTGGAAGTACATGTACTGTAGTTGGTCTAAGCTACTTGTGACTTCATAAGAACAACAACCGGATAAGGTACAATTAAGCTTTAATATATGGCGACTTTATTAACTAGCATTCAGGTATTATTTCCTGGGACGACTATTGGTTACAACAGGGATCAGAACATGATCACAAAATAATACAAGAGGGTGAACAAACTACAGCATAGTGTGTATCAAACCCGGAGTATAGGGAGGTGTGTGCCTCAGCAGTAACCAAACCTGACTGCCTTCTTAGGAAGAACAGCCAACCTTATAGACAGGCCTGAGGGTGTCACATGACCATGCCCACAGCGCCACCTGGTGTTGAATATTATGTAACACGTTATGAAACATAATGACAATTTATCATCGGTAACCTTGGTAACCCCGATATACAACCATAGACAATAAACAACGGTATATGTAACTCTTAGTTGTCTGTAAGCAGCTGTTGTCTATGACGGACAGAATAGTATATGTGTTTATCTAAAGCAGATGTACATAGAAACTGATAGATGTCAGAGGACTGAATACAACGAGAATACGGCGTATATATGGTATATAAACATATCAATTCATTTAACAGCTATTCGAAACTAATAAATCTTAACTCTATGCTGGTACCCATCTGGGTACCAAAGGATGTTCATAGACGTCACCAAGTCATAGACTCCCTCAAGAGTGGGCAGTAGTGACCACATTAGAGCCCCATTGTGTTTTCAGTGTAGGGTATGAAGACTACCCCAGGGCTAAATATCCAGGCACCCGTTGAGTTAGTCTCTTCTTCCACAAGATTTCATAAGAGTAAGACCATAATTTTGAAATGTCCTCAAATTCTAATTATTCTTGGATTCTCAAACCTAGAGGGGTATTAGAGGATTTGTTTGTATTGGAGAGGGAGGGACAAGAATGTAGGTCCTATTGTTCCCTGTTCAGATTAGGGGAGTGGTTAGGTCACTGGTGCAACCCTCCAGGGGCACTGACGTTGATTCCATGCCAAGTCTACATGGTTGACAGACCATTTACAAGTTGTTTTGGTCAGCCAATAGTCGTAGTAATATACAACTCTGTTGTAGAGATCATCTTAAAAAGAACCATAACAGTTATAGGGCAATCTAAAATGATTTTTTATAGCTGTATAAATGATTATATTTTGTGTTTCAATTAGAAAAAAAGGCCAAAAAAAAAAAGGTTTGTTTTAGGTCACCCGACCGACCCTATCTAAACAGGGCCGACCCTACGTTTTTTTATGCAATTTTGAAGAAATTTTTATATTTTAAGACATTTTTGGGGTCTAATTTAGGTTTACAAAAATTTTGAAAAAAATATTCCCATTTTTACAGTTTTTAGCCGATTTTAGGGTATCTAGAGGAGCTTTAAAAAAAAAAAAAGTTACCTGAAACAATTTTTTTTTTTTATTTGGCCCAAGGTAGAATATTCAACTACCATAAAACCTCTCTGATAAGCCGACGTTTTTAGGGGATTTTGGCTTGATTCAGCTTATAGCATCTCCTCAAAGTGGGGGTCGGTTTAGATTAGATGGTCGTCATGGTAACTTAATACCGGGGTGTCCATCGTATGGTTCCCCTTCGATTTTAACAAATTCCCCAGTCACCATATCAATTTTAAGGAACTGCCCATGTCCCATGTCACTATCTATTTATTCCTCCTGTCCCATGTCACTAAGCCCCAAAGCGGCCCATGTCGCCGTGTTGCATTTAGGGGTGTAGGGCCATGTTGTAGTCGGTCTGTACTAACGTGTACGTGGTGTATGTGGTATCTGTGTTTGGATGTTGTTTTATGGAGGGAATGCCCAGTTGGAGAGGGAATCCCTGCTGTCTGGGGGTTCCCATGTAACTAAATATAGACGTTTACAAGGGGGACCCAGCCAACCGTGCATGTATTGTGGCAGCAGAGATTTACTTGAAATTAGCTGAAGTGCCATCTTTAAAGCGGCCCATGTCGCCGTGTTGCATTAAGGGGTGTAGGGCCATGTTGTAGTCAGTCTGTACTATAGGCTGTGTCTCACGACCTTGTGCCAATGTTTTTGTGTCTGACCGGGTGCCGTCTCTGACCAGGTGCCGTCTCTGACTGGGTGCCGTCTCTGACCTTGTGTCAGAGACAAGTGTTTTTTAATTGTTAACCTATACTCACACATATAAGGATTTGTGTAAAAACGTTATGGCAGTTGTTATGTAATCATAGTTAGCCTCCTGCTGTTGGTAGAAGGTAACTAAACTCCCAAAGTGATGTCCGGTCAGAGACGGCACCCAGTCAGAGACGGCACCTGGTCAGTGACGGCACCCGGTCAGAGACAAAAACATTGGCCCAAGGTCATGAGACACAGCCTATATAGTGTACATGGTGCATGTGGTATCTGTGTTTGGATGCTGTGTTATGGAGGGAATCCCCAGGTGTAGGGGGAATCCCTGCTGTCTGGGGATTCCTGTGTTACTAAATATAGACATTTACAAGGGGGACCCAGCCAACCGTGGCAGGAGTGGGTTTTTCTGTGACTGTGGAGGAGGCTTGACAACACCTGTATATGTAACACCTGTACCTGACTCTATGTCCTACCCCAACTCTACAGGGACACCTGTATCCTTGTCCCCACCCACCTGTCCCACTCACCTTGTGTGCTGTAACACTACCAACACCTACCTTCAGTACAGTTGTTATGGTTGCCATGGTAACGTAATCCTGTAGTTACGTCCAGTGTACTACCAAGGTGTGGTGTATCCATGTAGTCGGTGTGGTGCCCATGGTGACTGGTGTCAGGGTGCGGCGGGGACTTCCCCGTTACTGTGGATACTCCCTATATAGGGCAACACCACCCAACCATGTCATATATACAGGGGGGGGGGGGGGCTACATACCCCCTGCTATACATGCTAATCTATAGATCCCGTCCCTACACTATGTCAGTGTACAGGACATACCCTATATACATGATAGAGAGTAGTAGTGATGATGTGGCAGATGAAATCGAAACTATTCAGAATCATTGCCTACGAGCTTGTGCCCACATGCGGAACCCGAGTGATATCACAAGGGTGGCATTAAGAGCTAGGTGTACCTGTAAGTCACTGCCAGATAGGCGCGGGAAAATCTTTTATGCTTGATGTATAAATTCCCGCATGTTCTGGTAAGATCCCTACGTGGGAATATCAAAATCAAGCTAAAAATGCAAAGACCAGGTGGGGAACTCCATAGGAAGAGCCCTCAATATAGAGGATTTATTAAGTGGAATAAACTGGACTCTTCAGTACAGAGACTGGTTGATTACAGACAGTTTGTGAATGAGGTAAAAAAAGTGAAAGTAAAAAAGTTATTTAATATGATTGGAATGTAGTCTATTATGAATTGTATTGTATAATATAAAATTTCACTCTTTTTCTCTTTTCTGACCTTTTTTCTCGACAAATTGGGCATTTTCGTGGAAATGTCACCTTTTCCATTTTGACCTTTTTTCTTGCCAAATTGGGCCTTTTAGGGGAAATTTCACTTTTTCGGATTTAAAGCTCATTTTAACAAATATTACCCCAATCCCTTATATTCCCCCATTACCCCCCCCCCCCACTACACCGCTTGTAGGGCTTCATGTCAGTGCTAAAGCATACCTGTCACAAGCTGTTCTTGACAGCACCCATTTCTGAAATGAAATTCACTCTACAATTGACTGCAATCTACTGTGTGTTGACAGTTGACACCTTGACAGTAGTGATTTCTCACTTGCAAAGGAAAAATTGAAGTTGAGATGTGAAGGTGAATTTCAATTTCAATTTTCAATTTGAGAGGTGAATTTTCATTTCAATTTTCATTTTGAAAAAAGAATTCTTATATTGAAAAGTGAATTTTCATTTCAATTTTCAAAAAAAGAATTTTCATTTCAATTTCCGTTTCTGAAATGGAATTTCACTTTTTGACCCTCCTGAGTAGTATAGTATGTATCGGAACGGGACTATAGTTAACTACTGTTTATTACTCAATCGACCTGCAGCCAATCAGAGGCCTCCATTTGGTCACGTGACCCCCTCATTTGCATAATTACGTAATAGGCCACGCCCCCTCATTTGCATAATTACGTAATAGGCCACGCCCCCTTGATCACCAGCCAATCAGGGGCCACCATTTGGTCACGTGACCCCCTCATTTGCATAATAGGCCACGCCCCCTTGATCACGTGACCCCCTCATTTGCATAGTAGACTACGCCCCTTTGATCACCAGCCAATCAGTGGCTTCCATTTGGTCACGTGACTCCCTCATTTGCATAATAATGGGTCACGTGACCCCCTCATTTGCATAATAGGACCACACCCCTTTGGTCACGTGACCGGAAGCGCTCTTTATTTGGAAAATAGGCCACACCCCCTTGGTCACGTGACCTGACCCCCTCCCTCATTTGCATAATATAGACAATAGACAGACTACGCCTCTCTTTTGGTCACATGACTTGGACTAGCTAATGAGAGGCTTCTATAAGGGGGGAGGGGAGGGGAGGGGGGGGAGGGGGGCACTTTAAGATGCATGGGGAGGGGAGGGGGGGGGAGGGGGGCACTATTTATGGGGTGGGCGGGCACTTGGGGGGGAGGGGGGCCTTTGGGGTCTGCTCGGGAGAAAAAAAAAAAAATTATCTGATCTCTAGGGAATCGCTTCCTCCTTACCCCCCTTTAGGGGGGGTAGGGAGGAGGCGAGTCGGAGGTGACTGTAGAGGAGTTTTTCGGTGACTTGATGACTTTCAAACGACTGTACTGATAGTTGATGAATTTGACTTTTTGACTTGAATATTTCTTGCGACTTTGCGAAAGCGACTTTGCGGCTCGTAGCCCCTTAAATAAAGAGGTGACTTTGTAACCTCAGGGGGGAGATCCTTCTACACCACCACAGAAAAAGATCTCGGTTGATTGACTGAACGCGGCGGGTATGAGTCATCATGGGGCCCTTGACGGGTGGGTCCTCCCCATGCAGCCGTATGTCGAATTTAAGAAATGCCCGTGTCACACGTCACTAAGGGAGAAAACGTTTTTTGAAAATATTTAGAACCCGAATTTGAGCATTCTGGTACATTTTTAAGGACCCAGACACCGCAAAGCCGGGTACCATCCAAGAAAAAAAAGAAAGAAAAAAAAATTGGCGAAATGCTTAGGTTTGAAATGGTACTTTTTCTGATGCACTCTTCGAACATTTTTTTTTCCTCATGTCACTATGGTCCATGTCACATGTCGGACTCAAGAAATGCCCCATGGCCCATGTCACTTAGATGTCCGTGTCCGTGTCGTCGTATCGATTTTTAAGAAAATGACCATGTCACCATATCGAATTTAGGGGTCTAGTGACATCAGCATGTCCGGCTATCCTCCACAAATTTAGCTCTAAAATGTTTACTTTTTTTTGGGCCGATTTTTCATCATTTTAAAAAAACAATAGGCTGTTGAAATGTTTGCTGTTGTAAATAGAAACAAAAACAAAACAAAGCGCATGGTAAGATTATGTCACATTGCAGTCGCGGGTCCGCTCGTGGCTTATCCAGCCTCTTCGTGGATCCGCGACTGTCAATGTGATCATATACTAATCACCCGGCGTTTACGGTATTATATACTAAGGTATGAGACGGGTCCTACAGAAAAGGTGTCTAAAAAGCGCTGCGACCTGATTGAAATGACGTCAGCGGCGTCTGCTCGTCAGTGCCCGGCTGTAGCTCGTAGGACATGTCATTCTGCTTTTCTGGATGTTTTGAAATATTTTGATTTAACTGTTAATACCTGATAACAAGTCTCTGAAGCAGTTTTTGATCGAGTACGTCTTCTCTACGTTTCCATCGATTAGCTGCTTCAGCAAAAAAAATCGCGCGCGCGGTCTAGTCTAGATGACGGAGTCGCTAAAGCTCTGTTTAGAGAGTGGAACTTGACCTTGACTATAGACTCAGTACTAACTGAACGCCCCGCTATGTCACTCCTCACGTGGGTATATGTACAAGCTCGGGTTCTTCACTTTACGGCTTGACTAAAACTGAGACGCGTCCATGATAAACTCTAGCCTTTTTTTCCTTTTCTAGGATCGAGAGAGAGATTTTAAATGGGGCGGTTATCTAAATAGCGTGGAACTAAAATCAGGCTGCGGCAGATAGTATCTCTGCGCACCTCAAGACTCAACGTAACTTTCACTCTCCAGCAGAAGTTTAGTTGTCACTAATGATGGGCGGCGACCGTCGTGCACCGGCGGATATTGGAGAGTGTTGGAGAGCTGAACCTTACAGACATATAAATCAATCGCTCTGGTGGAAATATCTCGCCATAGATTGGAACCAAATACTTATCTAATGGAATCGTTATCAGTTTTCAGTTTTCTTGCCGTACAAAATTTATTTCCAACTCTTCACGTGGTGATAGCTGAAGGTCGCTCGTCGTAGGTACGTGTGACCGGAACACCCTTTTTGGTTTTGGCGCGGGTTGACATCAGATTTGTACCGTACTGTCGCGATTAAGGGCTCTGAGGGAGCGCTTTTCAATTCGGTGAAGTTCTTACTCAGGAGCTATATACAAGCCAGGCGCTGGCGCTTATTCAAAGTCGCGATTTTAGTGCTTGAGAAAAAACATTTGGAGGCTCTTATACTCCGGCGCTTATACAAGACCGGCGCGCTTTTCAACACTAGTTGCTTTATCGCGACCGTACGGTATGACTTCGGTGTCCCAAGGTCCCAAACTCCAAATATGGAAGTGAAACGAAGTCGTCTGTCTACCTCGTGCGCGTCATAGCGTCGTCGAAAATAGTGTGACGTCAGCATCTCTCAGGCGGCTAGGAAGTCAGTTCGACAAAATGGCTCACGGAGTGAACTTCGTGGCCGTTTCTCGATCTATGATCGATGGGGCCGTGGAGAAGGAATTCGTAGCCGTGCTACAGAGAGAGGAGGCGGAGAGACAGAACTTCGTGGCCGTTTCTCGATCTATGATCGATGCGGCCGTGGAGAAGCAGTTCGTAGCCTCGCTACAGAGAGAGGAGAGACAGCGGACTGCTGCTGAAGCAGAGGGTGTGGTGGATGAGCTGATCGCGAACGTCGCTGATCAACTCATCCGCCAGTGCGTGGAGCGAGTCAAGCAGCAAGTCTGCATGGAGGAAGGACTACCGCCCGCCGTGCTGGAGGAGCTGCTGAAGGACCACCACGCGTTATGACCACGCCCTCCGCTTCAGCAGCAAGGTCCCTGCGACCCTCTCTCTCTACCAAACGGTCCTTTTAAGGACCAACCACTGATCACAAAAGTTGAAAATCAATCTCAATATAATATACGCATCAGAAAAACCCCTAATACGCTCTACACTGAAACCCTGTTGAGTAGGTAGATCGAGTTGGGCTTTTTTTTTTTTTTTTTTTTAGGAAGGGCAATCAGGTCATCGTGTGGAGATCATCAGGTGTCCTGTGTGTGTGTGTGTGTGTGTGTGTGTGTGTGTGTGTGTGTGTGTGTGTGGGTGTGTGTGTGTGTGTGGGTGTGGGTGGGCGGGTGTGTGTGTGTGTGTGTGTGTGTGTGTGAATTTTATACAAATACAATTATTCATTCCTTTCAGCAAGAAAATTAGCTCAATGTAATCATATGATTTGAACTGCCCTACTTATCAGGGCCTTGACGACATCTGACCGCCCCCCTTTTCAGGATCTAAATGGAAATTCACCGCCGCCGCTTTTCAGAGTCGCGCTGCAGTGGTTATCCAATACATGGCGGAGCGCCATTACCTAATTCTTTTGTATGTGAAAAAAAAACAGCACTGATAAGGAGTTTAATTAGACAGATATTGGTTCTACACTATCAAAAAATAACCCCTCAGCGCTTTAATGCTAAAGGTAGCATAGTGCTTTAATGCGCTACGCTCTTTGTCGATATGCCAGTGTATGCATGCATGCAGCCCTGGTGAGGAACTCTGAGTGCTGCATTCATGGCTTATGACGACAACGGGCACTGCACATTAAAGCGCTATGCGACTATTAAAGGGTTAGATCCAGTCTTGCTCCAGTCATCCCGAATGCTATACCCAGAGTTGGTGGTCTGGTCCAGACTGCTGTACACAGATTGTGGACGGGATGGCGGGTTGCTGCCAGACTATCCCTCTGGTACGATATGCGGCTGGCGCGGCTGAGACTGTCTTATATGATGCTGAGTCGAATTTTGTATTAGATACCCTACGAGTAACTGAGAGTATGTCAAAATAATCACGGCAAACTGACTGGCGACTTCATAGGATTATAGGGCGGTTATTATTACGTAACTCAGTAACCTTTGGTTATGTGTTAGATAGAGTACACTTGGACACGGTTATTCCATATACCCACTGCCCCACAGGGTCAAGACGAGGTGATTTAAATAATAAGACCCAGACGGGTAAAATAGCCAAAGTCAACAATGACCTGTTTTTTTAGCCAATATGGACAAAGAGACACGGGGTGCTGTACACAGGTTGTGGACGGGCTGGCGGGTCGCTGCCAGACTATCTCCCTGGTCCGATATGCAGCCGGCGTGGCCGAGACTGTCTTATATGATGCTGAGTCTAATTATGTATTAGATTCCCTACGAGTAACTGAGAGTGTGTCAAAATAATCACGGCAAACTGACTGGCGACCTCATAGGTCAGTTATTATTACATAACTCAGTAACTTTCGGTTATGTGTTAGATAGAGTACGCTTGGACACGGTTATTCCATATACCCGCTGCCCCACAGGGTCAAGACGAGGTGATTAAATAATAAGACCCAGACGGGTAAAATAGCCAAGTCAACAATGCCCTGTTTTTTAGCCAATATGGACAAAGAGAAACGGGGTGCTGTACACAGCTTGTGGACGGGGTGGCGAGTCGCTGCCAGACTATCCCCCTGGTCCGATATGCAGCCGGCGTGGCCGAGACTGTCTTATATGATGCTGAGTCTAATTATGTATTAGATGTCCTACGAGTAACTGAGAGTGTGTCAAAATAATCACGGCAAACTGACTGGCGGCCTCATAGGTCAGGTATTATTACATAACTCAGTAACCTTCGGTTATGTGTCAGATAGAGTACACCTGGACACGGTTATTCCATATACCCACTGCCCCACAGGGTCAAGACGAAGTGATTAAGTAATAAGATACCCAGACGGGGGGTAAAATAGCCAAGGCAACAATGTCCTGTTTTTAGCCAATATGGACAAAGAGACACAGGGGGTGCTGGGAGTTGGCGACAAGGGGCAAGACGGGCAAGACTACTTCTCAAAATAGACAATGCCAATGGCCAAGACCTAGTTCTTAAATTCGACAAAGCCCATTGGTATCTCTTATATTCGACAAGTGACACATGTGCCCCGTCTGTGGTCCTAATATAGATTTTCTAAAAAAAAAAAAAAAAAAAAGTAAATTTTCTGCACCGTGTGACAACGACCGATCAGCTACATAGCAGAGATTTCCCCAACCTATTTTTGGTTATTTTTCTATTCAGTTTTTGATCAGCGCACTATATTATCGTGGGTTTTTTTTTAAATTTTTTTAATCATAAATAATATGTAGACTTGGAAAAAAAAAGAAAAAAAAGAGAGCTGACACGCAAACTCCTACTCACATGTCGCTGTTTTGTCACTAAACTCAAAGACCCACCCACCCCGTAGGAAGGGGAGACGCTTGTGAACGTTCCCTTAGGCCTCTATTCTTTATTTTATTGTGTGGCCCCTAAAGAGGGGCCAACCAACTGACACTGTCAGTTGGTTAGATGCTGCACAACATGGGCTTAATTGATTACGCCTAGTGTTAAGCAGCATGGATCACTGTGGTTTGACAGACTGACCTCAAAGGGCCCCCGTTGGATGGGGGCCCTTGTGGCACAACGAGTCAAAACGAGTTGATCCGTTTTTCAGATTGCCGACTCGGCGAGAGTTTCTGACTATGTATCTTTTATAAAGCCTTAGATATGGTGTGGTATTTTTCATCTCGCTATAGTTTAGTTGGTATTCAAAGAAACTGCCTCATTTCTATCAGAAATACACAATATTGAATTGTTTTTTATATTTTAATATATTCAGAAGCGCACTTTGTTGCCTATATAGCTCATTATGCGTTGAAATGTTCGCGAGCATCGTAGGAATGTACAAAACCCCTATTGTGGCGCCATCTGACAAAAGAGCGGGGAACTATACGTGACCTGAACCCCGCCCTCAGCGCGTTCTTTATTCGCATCTTTGACAGCGACTAAGAGACGCTCAAACTGTCTCTTATTTAGTTTGAACTTATCACAAATTTGTCTTTGATAGGTCGTAGATTGACTTCTGACTTTTTTTCTTTTTTAGTTAGAATAAAAAACAAGTGACGCCGACACAGACCTGCGCATTAACGCGCTCCACCGTCTTCAGAGGGTTGAGTCTATAGTACAGTAGATTCTACTGTGTACTTACACTAACAGTGCTACATATACATACCTGAGTCATAAGTGAGGCGTTTTTGTTGTTTTTTTTAGGAGAAAAAAAGTGATCTACTCACCAAACCGCTATTAGTAGGTAACCTGTATGACCCATACCGCAAACATCTGCCTCGTGACTGATAGTGTACCGGTGGTGAAGTGCTGTTGCAAGAACAATTGAGGCTCTTTATATAGCTGAGAGAGCGAATGGTCTAATCTTGTTTTCACCTTGAGCCCCACCCTATTCCAGAGAGGGTATCAAAAATCACATGTACACGTATATGGGCTTATAGCTGGTGAATAGATAAGGCGGGGCAACTGTGTATACTAACACTACAGGGGGCGTTTTAACGACAGGTGTGACGCGCCAGCCCGTGGAGGGAGCTTTTGTTTTCACCTAGAGAGTGTATACAAAGCCTACAGGGGGTGATTAACGACAGGTGTGACGCGCCAGCCGGTGGCCGGATCACCGCATCTTCTAAGCTTTGTTTTCACCTAGAGAGGGGATCGAGAGTGTATACAAAAAACAAAAAAAAACCTACAGGGGGTGTTTAACGCGGCCGGCTGCCTACATGCTATGGTCTAGGCCTGTTTTCAGCTAGAGAGGGACCTAAATCACCTAAGCCTTTTCCACCCTTAAATCGATCTGATAATTACCATAAAGAGGAGTAATGCGCGTTACATGTATATGGGCTTATAGCTGGGTAAGAGATTAAGATGCTAGTCAACTGTGTATGCAAAAAAAAACTACAGGGGGTGTCTAAAGTCGATTGTCATGCGCCAGCGGGCGGACGGAAGTCTGCCACTCTAGCTGTGACTACAAGCGCGTGCGTGTGGTAGACAGCTTAAATCAAACACAAGTTAAGCTCCTTATAGCTTCCTACTGACTGCGGATTCGAGTGCTTGAAAGATGGTCTTTTGTTTTTTTCATCTATTTCCTCGGGGGGTCGAACAGGATTAAAGATGTAACGAACCCGCACCTACACAGGTAGACAGCTGGTCGCCTTCCTAGTGAGAGTTTTCCTCTTGATTTAAGAAGCTTATCTCGGAGCCTAGTACATAAGCGAGAGTGAAACATGAGTCCCACACACTTCTTCTACCACCTTCAGCATGGCGTCATCAGGAATCACTCTACGTTCTACCGAATGTGAGCAATCCCAACACTACTACAGAGCCGCGACAACACCACACGAGGAGACGTCCATGTTTACTGATGAGTTAACAAGTAGCAAGGTGGAGGTTGGTTTTTATCAAGATTCGTACGGGTGGCTGGAAAGTGTGATGGCTACTTCTGCAGCTATTGCTGCTGCTCGTGCAAAACGTGAAGCTCGTATCGCTGTTCGTGCTACACATGCTGCATACGAAGTTGCCAATGCTGCTAACAACGCTGCTGTTACTCTCACCGCTGCTGCTCGTGCTGCTAATGTTTTTGCTACTGTTTCCGCTCTTGCTACCGATGCTGCTGCTACTGATGCTGCAACGTCTGCTAAAAGTGTCGCTGTTGCGGCTGCTGCTAGGGCTAATGCTATAAATGCTTGTACAGCTGCTAAAAAAATAGCCTGTTTTGCTTATGCTAGTCGCAGTGTCGCTGTTACGGCTATGGCTGATGCACATGATGCTAAGTTACGGGCTTTTGCTTTTGCTGAAGATGCTGTTGATGCTGAAGATGTTGCTGCTGCTGCTGCTACTGCTGCTGAAGATGCTACTGCTGCTGCCGCTGCTGCTGCTGAAGATGCTGCTGCTGCTGCGGCTGCTGCTCTAGACACCTATGACGCTGCTGCTCTAGACACCTATGACGCTGCTGCTGCTGAAGATGCTGCTGCCGCTGCTGCTACTGCTGCTGCTGAAGATGCTGCTGCCGCTGCTCTAGACACCTATGACGCGGCTGCTGCTGCTTTTGCTAAAGATGCTGTTGATGCTGCTACTGCTGCTGCCGCTGCTGCTGCTGAAGATGCTACTGCTGCTACTGCTGCTGCCGCTGCTGCTACTGCTGCTGCTGAAGATGCTGCTGCCGCTGCTCTAGACACCTATGACGCTGCTGCTACTGCAGCTGCTGCTCTAGACACCTATGACGCTGCTGCTGCTGCTGAAGATGCTGCTGCTGCTGCTGCACTAGTCATCTATGACGTGGCTGCTGCTCTAGACACTTATGACGCGGCTGCTGCTGCTGCTGCTGCTGAAGATGCTGCTGCTGCTGCTCTAGACACCTATGACTGAAAACTTAGTAAGCGTTATTTACAAACACTACTGCTACCTATGACTAAACTTAGTAGGTGTTATTTACAAACAAGAGAGCCACGTGGTGTTGTTTACAAACAAAGAGAGCCACGTGGTGTTGTTTACAAACAAAGATAGCCACGTGATGTTGTTGTGGCCTATCATGCCAATGAAGGGGTCACGTGATAAAGGGGGCGCGGCCTATTATGCAAATGAGGGGGTCACGTGACCAAATGGCGACCTCTGATTGGCTGGTGATCGAAGGGGCGTAGTCTACTATGCAAATGAGGGGGTCACGTGATCAAGGGGGCGTGGCCTATTATGCAAATGAGGGGGTCACGTGACCAAATGGCGGCCCCTGATTGGCTGGTGATCAAGGGGGCGTGGCCTATTACGTAATTATGCAAATGAAGGGGCGTGGCCTATTACGTAATTATGCAAATGAGGGGATCACGTGACCAAATGGAGGCCTCTGATTGGCTGCAGGTCGATTGAGTAATAAACAGTAGTTAACTATAGTCCCGTTCCGATACATACTATACTACTCTCCTGGGCCACGGTATTGACCCTAATTTTTGTACTATTTGCTTCACAAAAAGCAGGGGTTTTATCTAATATTACATGAATTAACAAATTTCAAGTGCATGCTCACAATAGAGGAATTTGTAAAAGTATCTTTTTCCGTTTCCTTCTATGATTATAGTAGGAAATAAACAAATCTGCCCTTACTTTACCACAATGGCAAACATCTTTGGGTGAATCTACCCTGTTGGTGTTTAAAGACCAGGCACGGGCAGAAATCGTGCCTACCAGTACATTTAATAACAGGGCACTAGAGAGATAAATGCTTTTATTTGTTACACAATTAATTACAGCTGCTCTACACATGCATAACGAGCCATGCTACGGTATTCAATATGACTACCGTAAATTCCTATGTATTACCCGCATCTCCCGTCTGACCTCCAACTCAGGAGAATCCTATAACTCGTTTCTGGATCTGAAAATGTATATTTTAGCACGGTTCTATAGTAGCAAAAATTCTCGTATTACCCTCACCCTATATAAACAAGTTTGGTATCATATGAAAGCTGTGTTTGGTTTGCGTATAACCCGTGGGTAGTAAATGGGGATTTACGGTAGTTCCCAGAGCCCTATTTTAGCAACATCTAGTTTACTGAAATATATTTTTGAGTTATTCAGCAGGAAGGATGTTCCACGTAGAGCCATGAGGCATCCATTCTCTGTGACTGTCCATGTATGGTACATGTAGACCAGGACTTGTAACTGGGTGATATCAGCAGGACGCTACATCATGTCTGTTCATAGGGAGTCAGCCATACATCTACAACTACACAGCATAGGGGGTCAGCCATAC
This sequence comes from Harmothoe impar, assembly GCA_947462335.1. Taxonomy (NCBI): domain Eukaryota; kingdom Metazoa; phylum Annelida; class Polychaeta; order Phyllodocida; family Polynoidae; genus Harmothoe; species Harmothoe impar. The sequence goes on along the minus strand of OX381717.1, from coordinate 64,724,944 downwards.
ATCTACAACTACACAGCACAGGGAGTCAGACTTACATCTACAACTACACAGCACAGGGGGTCAGACTCACAGGCCATACAACAAGTCTGTACGAAATCCTGCCGCACACCGGCTATAGCCGGCTAAAAGCCTGCTGGACCGGCAGAAAGTCTGTGTCTGCCGGTCCCAATGGCTGGCTCTCATCCTGGGCCACATGCCAGTTTATACGGTGTCTAAATCGGACCATTATTAAGGTTTTTAGAGAATAAACTAGAAAACCAGAATATTATATAAAAAAAACACAAAATTTTACAAATTATCAAATTGACCAGTAACCTCCAATCAACATCATTTAACATCTAAATTCTTGCCTTATAGTACATTTCTTGATACAAACATTTCCCCGGGATATCCGGGCCTGCAAACATTTAGCCAGGCCTGCAGAATTACAAATCTGGAGGACCGAATGTCCTGCAGGGTGAAAAACTTTTTGTATAGACTGGTTACAACTACAACTACACAACATTAAGTATGTCCGATGATTGGCACTCAAAATTTAAATAATTTTCTTAAGATTGACCCAGGATATTGAATAAGATCATACTTCCTTTTTATCTATTCTCTTCATTATTATTCCAAATTATGTTGCTTAAATTCACATCTTCTTGCTCAATAATGGTCAATGGGTGGAATAAAAAGAATCGTGCACAGTTTTATTCTCCCCATTAAAATGACACTGTAAAAGACCATAACTGAGCCCCATGAGAGTCTTTGGCGGGACTGTTATTGACCATAGTTGATTGCCCCCATGCCCTAGATATTAGACTGTTGCAGCACTCTGAACACGTTTAAGTAACATTCAGAATTTAAGGGAAAAAACTAATATAATTTAACCACTTTTATGAATTAACTCTGCCCCAAGATGATTTGGACCTGGCTGGTGTCACACAAGGCTGTAGGCCGAGTCTTATGTGACCCAGCGTAATACCTGTGCTACAGTGGCCCAGGAGGGCCAAAAAAAGTGATTTTGAAAAAAATAGTGATTTAGTAAAAAAAAAAACAGGTTTTTTTTATAAGAGATGTTTTTTCAAAACTTGACAGTTGACAGCAAATTTTTCGAGAAAAAAAACCAGGACTTTGGTCATTTCATTTTCTTAACCTTTTTGTTAAGGTGGGTCGCTACCTCTTGAATATGAACACACTGCGCAGGTACCTGCGCATATAGCTTTAATGTATCAGAATGAGCTAATATTACATAATCTGATACATATACATGCTGAATGTGCCATGTTAAAAAATTGGGAGATTTCGAACAAAATTGAGCATTTTATTGAACTTTGAATATTTGATGTATTTGTAGCCAATGATATTTGTTATTTTTATCAAAAGTTAGAACATTGAATTTTTTTACCATTAAATCATTATCTAGATTGATATAGATATCATAAAGTTACTTAAAGTAATCAAGGGTATAAATTGTAGCCATTTTCCACCCTGATTCTAGCCATTTTACACTTTATTTTTAGCTTTAAATGTGAGATTTAGACAGATTTTGCTATATTTTTTAACTTCAAAGGCCAAAAAAACTAAAAATATGCCCGGGACCCCCTATCAAAATCACTTTCATATGTTAGCAAATGATCTGAACTATTTTCTGAGAGAGTTTAAAAAGATTCTGTTAATTTTGAATACTATTTTGAGCCAATAAGGCTACAAAATAATAGCAATTTATTCCTTTTCTTTCCCGAAACATCATATTTTTACCCAGAATGCCATGGCTTACAATGGTAAAATTATTTTTGCAGTAAAGTGGAACATTTCATATTTGAAGTTTTACATTTCTGTGCATAATGGTTGATATTTAAAAAAATTATTGAAGTTTTCACACTTTTTTTCTCATTTATAGAGAAAAATTTAAATACTTTAATTTTTCAAAATTCTGTATCTAAAAAAGTAGGTCGGGACCCCCCATTTTTCTTTTCATTTTCCGATTCTATATGATTTAGACTGCATGTAGAAAAAAAATGGGGAGATTCTGTTAACTTTGATCAAAGGGTAGCGACCCACCTTAAAGTAAAACAGGTTACTTTCTTTCCAAAAATAGTTGCTGTCAACTGTCAGCTTAACAGTTGACAACGACTTTTCAAGAAAGAATGTGATTTGAAAAAACATCTTTTATCAAAAAAATGTTTTTTTTCAAAATAATTTTTTTGGCCCTCCTGGGCCACTGTACTGTGCAGCCCTAAAGCTTGATACCATATTTGACAATTACCGTTTCTGCAGTTGAGAGCACCATCCACTAATACTCTTTGTTAGAACTAAAGACTAAAGTTGTACGTACAATACAGGAAATCAGACAGATAGCCGACATTGACAAGCTGCAGCTTATTCTTCACAAGCTCTGGTACGTAACTTTATTCAATACGATACATGACATTTTCTTCCTTTAATTTAGAGAACGATTACTCATATAGAAACGGTTCATATTCAATTGTTATCATGCACCGATTGCATTAGCGCATCATGCCGAACCTTCGGGAATGTATCAACCCCATAGGGTCGTCATTATACATGTGTGCAGCCGTGGTGATACAATCGGCAGGACTGCATTCAGGTATCATGACGACCAAAGGGCTATCGTACATTGGAGCACTATGCAGCCCTTAAAGGGATCCTGTGCTACATGGGGCCAGGACCAGATTACCAAGGCAATGACAGGATAAATGTGAAGCAGCCATTAATACATGTATTTTATTTTTCATGGAATACGACAGGACCATTGCTTTAACCAAGGACTCCCGTATTTCATACCCCCATGAAATAACCCTTGGGCTGCATTTCACTCAGCCTGCTGCCTCCTGAAATACGGTCCAAGGGTCAACTCGTGAAATAACCCTGTCAACAGACCAAAACTCATGAACGTTTGTCTATGTATGTCAGGTCATTTTATGCCATCGTATAACAAGGTGGATCTTAATGTGGAATAGTCTCTACTGAAATGACGCCATATTCAGATGAGGAAAAACTCGTGAAAATGTCACACATAATTGAATTGAATTGAATTGAATTGAAATTTCTTTTATTTTAACTGCATAAAGTAGGCCCAGGGCCTGTTTGCTACATGCAGTACGTGTAGAGATGAATCTTCTTGTGATGTTAAAGAAGTACATATATATTCCCTAAGGGAAAGTTATATGTCTCTACACTTAATGAACAATTCCCAATAGGGGGTGCCCAGGTTGGGAAGTGCTCAGAAAGAAGAGTCTTAAAACTAATTTGGTAACCTATGTGGATTAAATTCTGTCCCGTTCAATGGGACAGGACCACTATTGACTTTATGATAATAGCATAAGCTGCTTATTATGATACTTTCTGGTGGGATCTAATCCCAGTATAACATATATACATTAGAATAACAGAATAGTTGGACTGGATGTTGTTTGTCCAGACACGATGTTGTGTGTCTTAGCACGATCTTCTGTGCGGTGACAAATTGTGCTAAGATATTTATAGCACATGTCACATAATGAGCAAAATTATGAGATGTATACATAATTTTTACATTGGTGTGTGGAGGGAGGGAGACATGACCAGCACTGATGTTAAAGTGCTAGGGGGCAATCAGGTAGTGCATTTGTCCAAATAAAACTTTTTGTTCCAACCCTGGAACTTGGCTAGTGTATCCAATTTTCTTGTGTCAACTGTCAAGCCATTCCAGGTATCAGGTAGTATATACTCCAAGCTCTTTCTATAGAAGGGGTCTTTGGGCCATACAATCTTAAGTAGCTTGCCATCATGCGCTCTAGTGTGGATATTTCTTTTGTCCACATTATCATCTATCTGAGAGATCCTAAATGCCGCAGCATTCAAATGCATTTTTCTTCTATCACTAAGATAATTAACCTTGGCTTTGCTTAGCAATTTGTCTATGTCCCTTTTGTCCTCATCAAGATAAAATGCTGTCTTGAGCCCCCTATCAAAAGCACTCTGGAGCTGGTCCAGTAGGGTTTTGTTAGTAGTTCCATATATAATGTCTCCGTAATCAATGACAGGGAGGATCATGCCCTTAACCACCTTCAGTGCTGAGTCGTCAGTTAGAGAGGGTCTCTCTCTCCTAAATAGATATGTTTTGAATTTAACACTTTTTAGCAGGATTTTTGTATGCTCTTTGAAATTTAGAAGATTGTCCAAAGTCATGCCCAAATACCTGTAGGAATTAGTGGTTGTCAGCGGTATGCCAGCAATTTTCAATAGGGGTTTTTGTGATTTTCTTGAGACAGCAACTGTGGAGAAATGCATGACCTTGGTCTTTTTAGTATTCAGAGAGAGCTTGTTACTTTCACACCAGACATAAACTCTGTCCAAGTCACTATTGATAATGGCTTGCAGGTTGCGGGTTGTAAGGTTTTGCTCTATATAGAGTACCGTATCATCAGCATAGTGCTGGCAAGACAAGCTTTTCAACACCTTATGGAGATCATTTATATAAATGATAAATAATAGAGGGCCCAAGACAGATCCCTGCGGGACACCACAGCTTACTTTATGTGGAGGAGACAGTATGCCATTAGCAGAGGTGGTTTGGATCCTTTCAGACAGATAATTTTGAATAAGTTTAATAAATGAGTTATGGAGTCCTAATTTAGTAAGTTTTTTTATCAAAATGATGTGATTAATCGTGTCGAATGCCTTTCTAAAGTCGAGGAATATGGCAGTTGTGGTTAACTCTCTATTGGCTGCATTTCTGATGTATGTTCAATTTGATATTTCTTTAAATAGAATACTCTTTTCCACTGCTTTGATTGACTATTCCCATAGTGATTTCCTTGACAGCGATAGTTTTTATTACTAACATATACAACAGGCGCGGATCCAGGATTTTAGAAAAGGGGGGTGGGCAAAAAGGGTCGTCTGTTTTCTGATAACTTTATATTGTTACATTTGCAACGTGAGCATTGAGATAACAAGCAGCCCAGGCGACAACATAGTCCGTCTGCTGGTCCCTCTATACTAATAGAGTAGAAAAAAAGAGTAGGAGAAGGAAAAAGAGAATGATCATATTGCGATTAGTTCTTACAGTATTTCTCTGTTACAGCAAAGTCATCAATGGTTGTGATAAAATATTTAACTTGACCTTTTTTGAGTTGTCTGATTAAGATGTGTTTTGATTTTGATTAAAGCTGTGGCTTTGCAGTAGCTATGGTGCTGAGCCTGATGTGTAGCTTCTGCTGCGGGGGCCACGCGAACCAGGACAGGCAGATCACTACATATCACCTACACCCAACTACACTCCCCCCGGCAGCCGTACTACAAGGGGAGCAGGAGCCCAGCTAAGGACCCCCTAATGCCTACATCTCACCTACACCCAACTACACTCCCCCCGGCAGCCTTACTACAAGGGGAGCAGGAGCCCAGCTAAGGACCCCCCACACGGGAGCAACATGAGGGGCAGGAGCCCAGCCAAAGACCCCCTAATGCCTACATCTCACCTACACCCAACTACACTCCCCCGGCAGCCTTACTACAAGAGGGGCAGGAGCCCAGCTAAGGACCCCCCAGAGGGGAGCAACATGAGGGGCAGGAGCCCAGCCAAAGACCCCCTAATGCCTACATCTCACCTACACCCAACTACACTCCCCCGGCAGCCTTACTACAAGAGGGGCAGGAGCCCAGCTAAGGACCCCCCAGAGGGGAGCAACATGAGGGGCAAGAGCCCAGCTAAGGACCCCCTAATGCCTACATCTCACCTACACCCAACTACACTCCCCCCGCAGCCTTACTACAAGGGGAGCAGGGGCCCAGCTAAGGACCCCCTAATGCCTACATCTCACCTACACCCAACTACACTCCCCCGGCAGCCTTACTACAAGGGGAGCAGGAGCCCAGTTAAGGACCCCCCACACGGGAGCAGCAAAGTCCCACACTGCCCCAGCATGTGTCAATGCACAGTGAGCAGGGATTTCACCCGTATCACAATTGCACCTTGTACAAGGGACCCCACAGATGAGCTCCAGTCAGTGTTTGCATGGAAGATGTTTAATGAAGTATACATCATTTCTGCCCAACTTCAGACCTTGAGCTGTAGATCTGCATTTATAGTAGAGCAACCACTTCTGATGACACTTGGTCTGAGCGATAATATGATATCGGGTTTTGAGTGTGATCTGCTTCCCCTGCCACAGCTGAGGGGTTTGGATTTGACAAAGAATAACTTCAGTGAAATCCCAACTGCACTTCTCATACTGTCTCAAAGAGCCAAGTTATCTGAACTGAATCTTAGCAGGAATAACATCCGAGAACTGACATGCATTGGTATAACTGAATCATCATTGACCAGTTTAGATCTCAGTCACAACATGATAGAGGGGGCCCCATGTTTCACTGTTTGAAGTACCTTAAGGATGGTGAATACCCTCCTCTTTACAGGCAAAAATCACAACTTCAATCACCTATAATTTGACACCCTTCCCTAGAAAATGATGTCTAGATTATATTCCATCCATCAGAATTGTTAAAAATGATGAAATTCCACCCCATAGGGCTGTCCAAAGAAAAAGAACCTAAAAAAGAAGGTTTTTGTTCCATTCACATTCCATCCCTAGCAACGGTCATTCTAAACCCAGAAATTTGAAAGGGGCATGACATACGGTCATAATGGTGTATAATAAGTAATGCTGGGGTGAAAACTCATCAAATTATAGATCATTAAATGTGTGAATTCTGCCTGTAAAGAGGAGGGTATTTCCTATCCTTAATGTAAGTCACAACTCCTTACAGGCTATACCGTGTGGTGTCTCACAGGTGGCGAGCCTACGTTGGCTAGATCTAGGGCACAATGCAATACAAGCTGTGCCATGTAGCATGGGAAACTGGTGGTTGCTTGAAGTCAGTCTCAGTTACAACCAGTTCACGCTGATCCGTGGTAACTTAGCGGTTAATCCGTATATTCAGGTGCTTAACATGAGCTACAACAGCATAACAACAGTATCCAGCTCGCTAGCCAACATGTCATAAATGATTTGAGTCATAATAGAATCACAACAATTTCATGTGACATGTCCGGGATGTTCTGGTTGGAGGAACTTGACTTGAGCTTCAATGCCCTGGGTACCGTGCCGTGTAATATAGCATCGTTGTCTTCACTAACGATGCTGAATCTGAATAACAACGGCATGAGGAGTGGGGCCTGCAGGCTCCCCTCACTGCCAGCACTGTCACATTTACACCTCAGCTCTAATAGCTTGACCTCTGCGCCTTGTTACCTTCCTACAATGGCCAAACTGACAGTTTTAGATTTGAGCTCAAATAACCTTTCCTTCCTGCCATGTGGGCTTTTAATGATGATCAAATTACAGTTGTTAAAGCTGAGTAACAATAACCTCAAATCTGTCCAGTGCCCATCCACGACAGCATTGTCATTGCGGGAAGTCTATCTTAGCCATAATTTGCTACAGGATGTGCCATTTAGGAAGTTACTATTGCCATCGCTGACAAAACTAGGCTCATCAAACAACTTCATAAAAGATCTGCCCCCAGAATATTTGCAGAATTTTGTGAAGCTAGAAGAATTCAACATTCAACACAATAGTCTCACTACCTTACACAATGCATCGTTTTATGGTGTGCGGCATCTAACCACCGTGGACCTTGACTTCAACAAGATAAGCACCATCGACTTGGATGTTTTTGATGTGCACCATCTTCCCATTCTGTTTGTGCTTTCCCTATCACAAAATAACCTTCACACACTGGATTCATGGCCCATTCTCTTGTTGCAGCACATCCCAATTCATATTGATGTTTCTGGCAATATAGTCTCACATTTCACAAACTATGCAGGTGTTAAAAACCTTTCGTGCCATGCTTTGAAAACTGGATCAATCTACATGAGAGACAACCAGGTCACTCATCTTGTAGACATGTTCCATGGGTGGAATATAAGGGTTGACAGAGACTTGGAGCGTTGTCGTGTGACGTTCATTGTGAGTGAGAATCCCCTCAGGTGTGACTGCAGAGATTACGATGTGTATCACTACACACGGCTTGGAGGCCAGGTACTAGTTGGGGCCACATGTGCCGAACCTCCAAGTCTAAGAGGCAGAAACCCTGTTTCTGTACCCTTAGAGCTCTTAATCTGCAATATCACGGACAACTGTCCGCCGGGTTGTTTGTGCACTGAGTATCCATGGTACAGAAATATCACTGTGCGCTGTAACTCCTCATATCAAGACACACAACTTCCCAAATCACTCCCAAATCTACCAGAGGTAACATACTCCTACCATCTTGCCCTACACAAAAGTTCTCTCATAGAAGTAAGTTTCAGAGCATATCTGTCAGAAGTGTCTGTAGCAGATTTCAGCATGAATTCTGTCAGACATGTGTCAATTGAAGCTCTGCAGGCCCTACGTGATGCCGCTAAGTTATACCTCAACAACAACAAGCTACAGACGCTCCCCCACAACATCTCTGCTCTTACCTTAACTCCACAAACACAGGTTCGCCTCAGTGACAATATCTGGGTCTGTGACTGTCAGGCATTAGACATCAAGGAGTGGTTTATTTCAAACTACAAATCCCTCCAGGACTTGCAGCACGTCAGATGTCACTCCCCTCACCACCTCATAGGAAGGAAAATAGTGGATATCGAACAAGCCACATTTTGCCCTAAAGACATAGGTCTACCCATGACAATGTACGCACTGATTGCAATACTTGCAGGAACTGCTGCATTGTCATTTGTTTGTGTTCCTCTTGCCTGGGTTCTGAGGCTTAAGATAAATGTTGAGGTCCATCAGAGGAAAGCCTAGGAGCCTATCAACTGGGACGAGGGGGCAGATGAGGGTAAGGAATTTGACGTCTTTGTTTCCTACTCTAATGAAGATGAGGAATACGTTGGTGAATATCTCATACCTGAGCTGGAGGCCAGTGGGTTTAAGGTCTGCTTCCATCGGGTTCACTTTCTAGGTGGGAAATCCATACTGGACAACATCTGTGACTGCATTGCAAAGAGCAAGATGATGCTTGCCTTCTACTCATTGAACTATACCAAGAGCAATTTTAGTATGTACGAGTTCACCATGGCCCTAGAACTAGATGCGCAAGATGCGACCAATCGCCTGGGGACTATTATAGACACGACCCTGGATATCCAGAACCTTCAGCTCACCCACACGACCTACTTCAGGACCAACTCCTACATCATCCGGGATGAGGCCAGGTTCTGGGACATGCTGCTCTACACCCTACCAAAACTGAAGATGGGGGCAATCATAGACGCTGATGACGGTCCTTGAACTAACTTTATATAGGCGGCATACAGACGTCCAACCACCCTAGTGTAGCCAAATAATGAAGGTCTCACTGGAGTATATCACTGTGGCTCACAATTTTAATTTTGACCAAAGAGCGAAGAATCAAATGAATGCTCCTTGAACTAACTTTATATACAGACCTCCAACCACCCTAGTGTAGCCAGATAATCAGGGCCTCACTGTGTTAAATTACTGTGCCTCTCCACAATTTTGACCAAACCCCCAAAAAAATTAATAGGTTCACTTCAGGGGTTTGGCATAGATAAGCATCTAGCAATCTCAGTCTGGATGAAAAATACCCTCAGAAATAAAGGCCAAATAAAAAGAGAAGGTGTTTCAGGTTACCCAACCCGAACTAGAAAAACAGGGCCAACTCTAGAAATCCTCATTCAATTATGATTTTTTTTCATATCTAGGCCATTTTGGGACTTTTTCAGAGTCATTTTGATAGTCCATGAGTCAATTTCTCTATACTTTTCAGGCCAAGTTAAGTAAAATTTAAAGATTAAGATATGCTCATCTACCTCTCCTACATGTAACCTGAAACATATCTTTTATTTTTTTGTATGTGATTTCCATTACCTGATTTTAACAGTTAATACAGAAGGATGCATCTATAAAGATTTGATGATAACGAATGAGAATGCTATAACGTATTGTGTTAGGAAAGGAAAGCTGACAGGTGCTCAGGCAACAGCAGTATCCCCCCATTGAATGTGTTTATTGGCTCTTTCAAAGCAAGTATGGGTCAATTCATGTAGAAAATGGTAGCATGGTGACCAATTGAATAGGAACAGAATATCATGTATTGTATGAAAATATGTATACATTTCTTTATATGTCTGAACATTACAATGTAAATTAAACGGGTAAATCCTATCCTAAATAATATTACAACCTTACCTATCACTCATGGCTACCCCTATATATCCTGAAATGTAGTGTTTTTTTGCCAAAAATGGATGAAAATCCAGTCCATCCCCCCTAAATCTACCACCCTGACTCTCCCTGGTGTCAGAACATGACACTGCATGAAATAACTGAATTATTATGCATTGAAAAATGATGAGCTGCAAATGCATATCTATGGGAATCTGATTTCAAACAATGTGGAATAATCATTTATTTGACTCAAGTAATATGTTTACTCAGAAAGAATTGATAGCTATTAGAATTGTATCTTATCAAGATAGAATGAAAATAAGATATCCAGTTCTACAAGTGATATTGCTTGAAGAATAAGGGAGAACATTAATGACAGATGACGCATTCAAATAAAGCTAATCAATATTGTAGAATTCTATCAACATACATTCATGTATACAGTAATTCAAATAATGGAAATATGAGGTAAAAATACTAAAATAGATCATTCATTATACTGCTAGATGACTGAAAACAGGCATCATGTGTTCATAATTGTTGATAAAACATTGACAGCAAGAGAATAGAAAACAAATGATGGTCATGTAAATATTTCTTGATTAAATCCTCATTCCTTATAGTAAACTTTATCCAACCCATGAATATATCTCTGTCGATTTGATGGAAGTTGAAATAACCGCTTTAGGGGCAAATAATGCCTCAAGGCTTTGTGTTGATTTGATGCACTAACGGTTTTTCTGATTGGTGCATAAAGCCAACCTTTCAGGAGTGTAACGATGCCATAATCACATCACGATGCATAAATGCAGCGCAGGCATATATATATTTTTTTTTTTGGGAAGTGGGGAGGGGATTGGACACAGCATACAGATTCCTCTTTCAGCCTTTTTGTCTTATTTTATGTGAATATTTTTCGGGGATTTTTTTTTAATGGCCTGCTCCTGCTCCGATCCTGTTGAGCAACCTGCCAGGGCTACATTCATGCACCATGACAGTAGTAGGGCATAATGTATCAGAGCTTTATGCTGCCCCCAGAGTCCTAAAGGAGCAATATCACCACTGACAGAGCTACCACACAGTAGACTAGAACAGTACTACAACTTGGAATGGGACATGCTTGGTGAATATGCTGCTTTAAAGCAGAGCAGTTCGTCGTATATCCAGCAGCTCGGCGATCTCATCGGGGATGTCGAGGTTGGCCTCAGAGTCGAGGTAGGCATGCATGTTCCTGTTGAAGTAAATACTCGTTATGGGTTTCTCCAGCCGGAACAGCCGCTTCTTCCCCACAGTGCTCCACTTCAGCAGCTCAAAGATCTTCTTATCCAGCATCTCCTTTTCCTGATTCCGTTTCACTTTCGGTTTTGGTTTCACAACCCCCTGTTCTGGTTGTCGACTCATCTTCTTTAACGGTTTAGTGTTCCTGCATTCAAACACGGATTCCGGGACATCGAGGAGGAGTTGGTTCCCGTACCTACCACCAGAGCTGCAGCGGATATTGCTGCGTATTTCAGTCAGATGTAGATGTCCGTTAGAGCGCGACACCTCTCGACCAATCAGAGTCCTGATCCCTGCATTGTCACAGTCGCAGCGTAGCGGGTTACCACCCAGCCTCAGTTTGACGTGCTGCGGTATATACCTCAACCAATGAGGACTGAGGTAAATACTGGATATCCGGTTATCACTCAGATCTATCTTCCTGGCCTGCTTTAGTTGTGCAATGGCGGCCGGGTTGACAATACGGAGCCTGTTCTGGGACAGGTCCAGGTTGCGTAGCTGTGCTGGCACCTGCCTCGCGGGCTGCACACCTAACTTACCGATCCGGTTACGGCTCAGGTCCAGGCTCTGCAGCGCTGTCAGAGACTGCAGGGTGTTACCGGGGACCTGAAATGAGAATTTGTCTCAGTGATTTATAATGGTTACATTGGGGATATTCAAGGTAGTGCTTAATACAAGGACAGGGCGCTTCTTGGGCTATATTTAAACGCTTAATATTGTTGTCCGTGATATTTGCAACTTTACGTATATATCATTTGGCCACCTAGATACTGAGTTTTGCTCAAAGACTTTTTGGACATATTGTAGTAATATGGTAGATACTATAAGATCATGATGTTTAATTCTAGTATGATATTTAGTACAATGAGTGGTGGTGCGGACTCCAGTTTTTGTATCGATACTACGGTACTAAATTAGCAATTTTCAGACCCCCGGTTAGGCCTATAAGATATCTCAAAGTTGGGGGGTGCGTCTAACACATGAGTTAAGCTTATATGCAAAGTTCTATGATGCCTTCAATGTGTGGCAGGTTGTTGCCAAGTCACAGACTAACCTACCTTTCGTAGCAGGTTGTTGCTAAGTGTCAGACCAACCTACCTTTCGTAGCAGGTTGTTGCTAAGTGACACAAACTAACCTACCTTCTGTAGCAGGTTGTTGCTAAGTGACACAAACTAACCTACCTTCTGTAGCAGGTTGTTGCTAAGTGACACAAACTAACCTATCTTCTGTAGCAGGTTGTTGCTAAGTGACACAGACTAACCTACCTTCTGTAGCAGGTTGTTGCTGAGAGACAGGCTGTAGCCTACCTTCTGTAGCAGGTTGTTGCTAAGTGACACAAACTAACCTACCTTCCGTAGCAGGTTGTTGCTATATGACAGACTGACCTACCTTCTGTAGCAGGTTGTTGCTAAGTGACAGGCTGTAACCTACCTTCTGCAGCAGGTTGTTGCTAAGTGACACAAACTAATCTACCTTCTGTAGCAGGTTGTTGCTAAGTGACAGGCTGTAACCTACCTTCTGTAGCAGGTTGTTGCTGAGTGACAGGCTGTAACCTACCTTCTGTAGCAGGTTGTTGCTGAGTGACACAAACTAACCTACCTTCTGTAGCAGGTTGTTGCTGAGTGACACAAACTAACCTACCTTCTGTAGCAGGTTGTTGCTGAGTGACACAAACTAACCTACCTTCTGTAGCAGGTTGTTGCTAAGTGACACAAACTAACCTACCTTCTGTAGCAGGTTGTTGCTGAGTGACACAAACTAACCTACCTTCTGTAGCAGGTTGTTGCTGAGTGACACAAACTAACCTACCTTCTGTAGCAGGTTGTTGCTGAGTGACACAAACTAACCTACCTTCTGTAGCAGGTTGTTGCTAAGTGACACAAACTAACCTACCTTCTGTAGCAGGTTGTTGCTGAGTGACACAAACTAACCTACCTTCTGTAGCAGGTTGTTGCTAAGTGACACAAACTAACCTACCTTCTGTAGCAGGTTGGTGCTAAGTGACACAAACTAACCTACCTTCTGTAGCAGGTTGTTGCTGAGTGACAGGCTGTGACCTACCTTCTGTAGCAGGTTGTTGCTGAGTGACAGGCTGTAACCTACCTTCTGTAGCAGGTTGTTGCTAAGTGACACAAACAAACCTACCTTCTGTAGCAGGTTGTTGCTAAGTGACACAAACTAACCTACCTTCTGTAGCAGGTTGTTGCTAAGTGACAGGCTGTAACCTACCTTCTGCAGCAGGTTGTTGCTAAGTGACAGGCTGTAACCTACCTTCTGCAGCAGGTTGTTGCTAAGTGACAGGCTGTAACCTACCTTCAGTAGCAGGTTGTTGCTAAGTGGCATTGACTAACCTACCTTCCGAGCAGGTTGTTGCTAAGTGACAGGCTGTAACCTACCTTCTGTAGCAGGTTGTTGCTAAGTGACACAAACTAACCTACCTTCTGTAGCAGGTTGTTGCTGAGTGACACAAACTAACCTACCTTCTGTAGCAGGTTGGTGCTAAGTGACACAAACTAACCTACCTTCTGTAGCAGGTTGTTGCTGAGTGACAGGCTGTGTAGCCGGGTAGACACGTTGTGGAGGCTGTGTGGGGTGAAGTGTCCATCGTTAAGCCGCATGTTGGTCAGCTCCAGGTGCCGCAGGTGTCTGAGCTGTACTAACCAGGTCTGTATGACTCCCACAAACTGTGGTGCCGCCCGCGACACACTCAGCCACTCCAGCCGCTCCAACCCACGCACCGGGATCAGCGTGATGTAGAACTGGGCGTGACGTGCGAACCCCAGACTCAGCCGGCGCAGCTGCAGCAGGTTGTACCAGGGGTTCTCCCGTATGGAGCGCAGGGGGTTCCCGCCCAGGTCTAACACCTCCAGCTGCCCTAGGTGCTGGAAGGGGAACGACCCGATTCTCTTAATGCGGTTAGCGGCCAGTCGCAGGGTGCCCAGCTGCCAGGTGCGGTAGACGCGCCGGTCACCGAACATCTCCGGGATGTAACTCAGGTTGTTGTGACTCATGTCCAGCCCCTCCAGGCTACCCTCCTTACCCTGCAAGTTGGCATTGAATCTATTTCTATTATCACTTTTTAGGTCTCACGTTTTTGACCATATTGATTTATTTCAACATTACAAATACAGTTACTATAGTGGCTTGAATAAGCGTAGGGATATCAAATAAGCGCAGGTCTTGAATAAGCGCAGGGTAAATGAGAGTATTGAAATTTAAGCCATTTGTGTATCTTGAATAAGCACAGGGGCTGTGAAGTACAGGGCATATGGTACCATTGAAAGTAATAAACGCTTACTCAAGCCACTACAGTGATATCTCCTGAAAAAAGCAGATCCTTATCTGCTTATTTCCCTCCTCATACTTCAGTCTATAAAGATGAATACTTGGCAGCCTTTGGAGCATAATCTGAGGTACTTTTTACTCAATATCATTAGCATATAATGATTACCATTTTGAAGCTGGATAAAAAGCGAGTTCTAGATGAAATATTTACACAACTTTTGCATTTTCAGAAACGTAGATTGAGAGGCTATCCGGGATACAAATGGAGTATCAATATTTATTAGGCGCTGCATGAACATTGGCATTGAAGCAACATTTTTATTGCTTAAAGTTGCTCTTTAAACGGCTTTAAGTTCAGTAAATGCTGTGTTAATATTACAGAAAGGTCAAAATGATACTGTAAACGTATATATTTTCGCTCATATATATTTTCGCGAATTGACTACAAAGTACAAGTTCACATTATTTAAATTCACGGATTTTGGAATATGGTAGCAGTGTCACTATCCCGACAAAATGTTTACTCTGTACATGTTTTTGTGAATTTTAGAATCCGCGAAAATCCCGAAAATAAGTACAGCCCAAAATAAGATACGTTTACAGTATACTGGCATTTAATCTGCTTAAAGTGTGACCTTAAGTAATGCAACATGTGCTGAAATGCTGACATCTATCTACCTGGAAGGCGTGTCTGTGCACGCTGCGTATCTGGTTATGAGACAGGTCCAGGTGGCGCAGGTCTGTAATGGCGGCCAGCACCCCGGCCGGTAGGAAGGTGAGCTGGTTGTGGCTGAGGTCCAGACTGTGGATACCCGAGTGGTTGGACGGGATCACCGGGAACCAGGTCAGGTTCAGGTGCCGGCACCGCACCAGGGGGCGCTCCGGGTTCCAGCACGTGCACCCCGCCACCGGCCGGATGTCACACGGCAGGTAGATCTGGGACCTCACCGAGGGGGACAAGATGGCCGCCAACAGCAGGACGAGGGGGAGCCGGGAGGAGGCCAGGGCAGCCATCTTAGTCTGAAAGAGGAACAGATCAAATATTGATCATTAAATCAGTAAATTAAAATTTATTTGTTTTGATACAAGGATTATTATGTAGACTTGTGACGTCACCGGGGGCGACAAGATGGCCCCCAACATGATGGAGGTCAGGGTAGCCATCTTAATCAGAAAGATGAGCAAAGATTTAATCATTAAATTTAGGTGAGGAAAGATATTTATTTGTTTTGACACAAGGATTATTTTGTAGATCTGTGACATCACAGGGGGCAAGATGGCCGCCAGAAGCAGCAGGAGGAGGAGGGGGAGAAAGGCAAGGGCAGCCATCTAAGTCTGAAAGGTGAACATTCTGCATGAACCATCCTATTTAAGCAGCTTTAAGTAAAAAGTAAAGTTGATTGAAGGCTGGCTTCCGAGCAGCTTTAAGTAACTTTAAATCGGAAAGTTCATGCAGGTTAAACAACTGATCAGTTCATTATACATGGATTTATTTAGGTGAGCCCATGGATATACTTAACTCAATTCTGGAACAATGTGGGGGAAAACTCTATATGTAAACCATATTGGTGAGGACAAGTCGTTCATGCTTAGTGAGTGCTTGAGTTTATGAGTGAGTATGTACATAAATGCATATGTGCATGCAAGCATGCGTGCATGTGTGAGTGTGTGCATGTGAGTAAGAGAGTGAGTGAGCGAATAGTGAATAAGTGAGTGAGTAAATGCATGTCAGTTAGTGAGCGAATAAGTGAATGTTGAGTGAGTAAGTGAGTTTTGAGTAAAGGGAGTGAATGAGTGAATGAACGAGTGAATGATTGAGTGAGTGAGTGAGTGAGTGAGTGAGTAAATGAGTGAGTGAGTGTAGTGAGTGAGTGAGTTAGTGAGTGAGTGAGTGAGTGAGTGTAGTGAGCGAGTGAGTGAGTGTAGTGAGTGAGTGCGTGAGTGAGTGAGTGAGTGAGTGAGTGAGTGGGTGAGTGAGTGAGTGAGTTAGTGTAGTGAGTGAGTGAGTGAGTGAGTTAGTGTAGTGAGTGAGTGAGTGAGTGAGTGAGTGTGTGAGTGAGTGAGTGAGTGAGTGTGTGAGTAAGTGAGTGAGTGAGTGAGTGGTGTAGTGAGTGAGTGGTTTAGTGAGTGAGTGGTTTAGTGAGTGAGTGGTTTAGTGAGTGAGTGAGTTGGTGTAGCGAGTGAGTGGGTGAGTGCAATACAGAGTTAGTAAGTGAGTGAGGGATTGTGTAAATGAATGGGTGAAAGAGTACCCGTGTGGAGAAGAGATTGTACGAGAAAGCAAATAAGAGTAAGCAAATCAATTTATAAGTATCTAGTTCTTACCTCCCAGGTGGGGGAGGGGGGCTCACTGTATCTTTCAGTGTAGGTACCAACTACGGAACTACAGCCCCTACTATTTGTCATTTGACAGCCCCTTGGAAATGAGTGTTATTTGCTGACATTACAGGTTTGTGATACTCCTGAAGGATCAGCACGACAACAAACTCCCATTTTAGGCCAAAAAAAAGAGGTTTGCTTCAGGTAAAATGGCAAAAAAAATGTAGGGTCGGTAGGTCGGAATTGTTATTTTTTCAACTTTTTTTTTTAAACGTGAAAGTACTACCCAGCCTCTCCGAAGACCCTAAAATTGACCAAAAAAGGGTAAAAATGCGAAAATTTCTTTTTTTTAATAGGCCTTAGCGGCATACCATTGTTAAGGGGTTATCAGTTTAGTCTGTGCTGAGTGTCTCTTTGTCCTACCTGTCTACTACAGTGTATGACACGAGTGTTGAAACATATATCTGTGTGTGAGTGATAGGCGAACACCCAGTCAAACAGAGCTGGAGGATGTAACCCTTTAACAGCAGAGTAATGCTTCAATGCAGCGTACCCCTCTGTAGGCATAATGCATGAATTCATAATCAGCAAGTAATATTAGGATTGATAATCTGACAAATGGTTGTAATTATACAAGAACGAACGCAGTGTCTTCCCGTTACTATCTAGCTCTACATTGGTGCAACATGACAACACATATAGCCTTGACGCATGACGAGAGGAATACACACACAGTGTATGTATATCCTGAGGCATCATGCTGCCCCTAGAGGGTTACACACAGTGTATGTACACACAGTACATCACTCAGGTTAAGACAAGGTAAGTGTCACATACCAGATAAGGAGTATACAACACTTCTGTACCATGGTAGACCCCCGCATACTCACACACAACCTTCACACACAACCCATAATGACTATATCGATATTATATTAATAAAAATCTTGAGGGATTGAGTGAGTGAGTGAGTGAGTGAGTGAGTAAGTGAGTGAGTGAATAAGTGAGTGAGTGAGGGATTGAGTGAGGAATTGAGGTAGTGAGATAATGAGTGAGTAAGTGAGTGAGTGAGTAAGCGAGTAGGTGATTGACAGAGTGTATGATTGTGTTTGTAAGTGAGAGTGAGTACACTGATAATAAAACCTATAGTCAGTACTGACTATACCATCATATTTTGACCCCCGTAGTCAGGGGACTATACAACTTAGTCACATATTAGTCATAAAGATAGTCAGTAGTGACTATACATGGATCACACAAATTGATGATGTCACAGGAATGTGTGCACAGGAAACAGTTAGGATTCAAATTTGAATGGTCCATGGACATCCTTTCCTAAACCACTGTTCTATGGATATCCCTGCTTGTTATATGTTATGTTACAGTTGACTATGACAACTTAAGATGTTATAGGGTGCATGAGTTCTCATGTTTGATAGAGTTATCATGGTAATTTGTTCCAATTTTGATAACATAGAAATACATGAACAGTGCATGTCTAGACTGACAGAGCATGATAGGCTTACACAGGAGCCTGTCACCTGGCCTGTCTTATCCTAGCTTGTCCCCTGCCCTGCCTTATCCTAGCCGGTCCCCTTCCCTGCCTCATCCTAGCCTGTCCCTGCCCTATCCTAGCCTGTGCCCTGCCCTGCCTTATCCTAGCCTGTCCCTGCCCTGCTTTATCCTGGCCTGTCACCTGCCCTGCCTTATCCTAGCTTGTCCTCTGGCCTGCCTTATCCTAGCCTGTTACCTGCTCTGCCTTATCCTAGCTTGTCCCCTGCATTGCCTTATCTTAGCCTGTCCCCTGGCCTGCCTTATCCTAGCTTGTCCCCTGCCCTGCCTTATCCTAGCCTGTCACCTGACCTGCCTTGTCCTAGCCTGTCCCCTGCCCTGCCTCATCCTAGCCTGTCCCTGTCCTGCCCTGCCCTATCCTACTAGCCTGTACCCTGCCCTGCCCTATCCTACTAGCCTGTACCCTGCCCTGCCTCATCCTAGCTTGCTCCCTGCCCTGCTTTATCCTAGCCTGTCCCCTGCCTTGCCTTATCCTAGCCTGTTTCCTGGCCTGCCTTATCCTAGCCTGTCACCTGCCCTGCCTCATCATAGCCTGTCCCCTGCCCTGCCTCATTCTAGCTTGTCCCTGCCCTGCTTTATCCTAGCCTGTCCCCTGGCCTGCCTTATCCTAGCATGTCCCCTGCCCTGCTTTATCCTAGCCTGTCCCCTGCCCTGCCTTATCTTAGCTTGTCCCCTGCCCTAGCTTTATCCTAGTCTGTCCCCAGCCCTGCCTTATCTTAGCATGTCCCCTGCCCTGCCTCATCCTGGTCTGTCCCTGCCCTGCTTTATCCTAGCCTATCCCCTGCCATGCCTTATCCTAGCCTGTCACCTGCCATGCCTCATCCTCACCTGTCCTCTGCATTGCCTTGTCCTAGCCTGTCTCTGCCCTGCTTTATCCTAGCCTGTCCCCTGCCCTGCCTTATCCTAGCTTGTCCCCTGGCCTGGCTTATCCTAGCCTGTCCCCTGCCCTGCTTTAACCTAGCCTGTCTCCTGCCCTGCCTTATCTTAGCTTGTCCCCTGCCCTGCCTCATCCTTGCCTGTCCCCTGCCCTGCCTCATCCTAGCCTGTCTCTGCCCTGCTTTATCTTAGCCTGTCCCCTGCCCTGCCTCATCCTAGTCTGTCCCTGCCCTGCTTTATCCTAGCCTGTCCCCTGCCATGCCTTATCCTAGCCTGTCCCCTGCCATGCCTCATCCTCACCTGTCCCCTGCATTGCCTTATCCTAGCCTGTCTCTGCCCTGCTTTATCCTAGCCTGTCCCCTGCCCTGCCTTATCCTAGCTTGTCCCCTGGCCTGGCTTTCCTAGCCTGTCCCCTGCCCTGCTTTATCCTAGCCATGTCTACCCTGCTGAACCTTGACCTACTTAAGTGTCCCTGATTTCTCATGATGGACTATATCTATTAGTCATAGTGACTACTTTAGACCATGAAACCATTAAATTCATAGTCACTTGACTATATAGCCCAAATCAGCCAATTTAATGGCTGACTATAGGTTGACTATATGACTAACTTACTATAGACATAGGTGACTAACTTGGTATAGTCGTTTTTGTTACATTCATGTGACTATAGAAACGTAGTCCGTAGTGACTAACATTTCCAGGTCCATTATTATCAGTGTAAGATTGTTAGTAAGTGACAAGTAGGAGTGAGTGAGTGAGTTAGTACGGTAGAGAGTAAAAGAAAAGGTGAGTGTGACCGTTGAAGTGTTTGAGTGAGCAAGATTGTCAGTGAATTTGTGAGGGAGTGAGTGAGCAAGAGGATTAGTGAGTGAGACAGTGTGTGAATATATGGCTGTGAGTAACAGTGGGACCAGTCTATACGAAAAGTTTTTCACCTTGCAGGACATTCGGTCCTCCAGATTTATAATTCTGCAGGCCAGGCTAAATGTTTGCAGGCACGGATACCCTGGGGAAATGTTTGTATCAATAAATGTAGTATAAGGCAAGAATTTAGATGTTAAATGATGTTAAATAGAGGTTACTGGTCAATTTAATAATCATAATTTGTAAAATTTTGTGTTTTTTGTATATAATATTCTGGTTTTCTAGTTTATTATCTAAAAACCTTAATAATGGTCCGATTTACACACCTTAAAAACTGGCATGTAGCCCAGGATGAGAGCCAGCCAAAGGAACCGGCAGACACAGACTTTCTGCCAGTCCAGCAGGCTTTTCGCCGGCTATAGGCGGTGTCCGGCAGGATTTCGTATAGACTGTGGGACAGTTGATGAAAGTGAGAGTAAGTGAGTGAGTGAGTAAAGGAAAAAGCAAGTAAATACGTAGGTATCCTAGTGAACAACACAAGCATGGATCCCCACAGTATGATTTATGCTGCATGTGTCCAACCTTTGTAGTGGTGTGACACGGTAGTAAAACCCTGCCGTCTTACCTGGAGGGCTCTCTGTCAACGTCTGTCTACATACTGTTATCTACTCACTTGTAATGCTGTAGGATATCTAGCCCTTTAAGGACGGCATGATATTTTACATTATATATATTCAGTTGTATCCCCATGATGCACCAATGCAGGGCAAGTGATTAACTCTTAGTGATGTATCATCTAATTGCAGATCATGCCGAGCGTATGAATCTGTACTGACAAGTTACTTTCCAATGTTGCATCTGTGCATTATGCAACCAAAATAGCATGGCGCATTAAAGCACGTTACAAGCTTTAAAGGGTTATTGTCAGTGTAGAGGTATGTAACAGTGTGTGTGTGTGTGTGTGGGGGGGGGGGGGGTGGCTGTGGTGGATGTGGTAGAGTGGGTGTGGAGTAAGTGCAGCCGGGGGGGGGGGGGGGTGATGGTCATGTTAGAGCTGCTGATTGAGAACCACTGACTTCTGCTGTCCTTCTGACTGATAACGCACGACTTGATAGTAACATTACTGTAGCGGCAATGTATAGGGGCAGTAAGAGAAACGCCTTGCATATATAAGGAGGGCCTTTTGGCAACGCAAGTTTGTTTAAACAATGTTCCTTAAAACCGATACTAAATACAGAGAGGATGGGCAAATTTGCCAATTGAAACGTGTTTTTATACATGTAACGGGACGTTTCTCATATCAGAAAGCCTACTCCTGATAACGAGATTTCACTGTAAAAGGTAGGTTCCCCGAGAAAAAGAAGGCCCTCCCCCAATTAAAAATGACCATCCACTCCCTAAGCTAGAAGCAGTAGGAGTAACATGAGGGCCTATTTGTAGCAGTTATATAGACGAACAATGTCGGAACCCTACTCACAGTTCTTATTGTTGAAGCAGTGGTTACCGCATGTTGTTGTTGTTGTCAGTGTTGTTGTTGTTGTTGATACACCAGTAGACTGTGCTGGTACTGTTGTTGGTGTTACTGCCGATGCTGTTGCTGTTAGTCCATGTTGTATGTTGTACCTTTTAAGCAGTATACACATACAGTAGGGCCCTAACAGTAACAGTAGCAGTCAGCGGGTCCCTTATCCTACATGGTGACAGCTCTACGTGTTGTGGCGGCACATGTGTGTGTGTGTTTAACCATAGAACATACAGCTTCTATGGTTTAACCAGTATTTACAGTACGGCACCCAACGGTAGCAGTGAACCTACAGTTATGGGTACCTCATCCTAAATGGTGACAACTCGAGTTATTGTGGCGGCCCATCCCGGGGGGGGGGGGCAGTCACTCTTTGATGCGAGGTACCAACTGCAAAACTACAGCCCCCCCCTATTTGGTCATTTGACAGCCCCTTGAAAATGTGCATTATTTTTACAGCCCCCTATTTTCTTAAAGGTCAGCTGACAGCCCACCTCTTCCATTTATAATGAGGTTATTTTGGAATAATATAGATAACTTAAGTCATGTATGAGATTTAAGGATTCATTTTCTCTATTTTAATTGTGACAGCCCCTGTTTTAGTACTTTTCAGTCATTGACAGCCCCTAATTTTTTACTTTTATGTGATTAACAGCCCCCCTTTTTTCTTGCTTCGGCGCGCGCACAGCGACAGCTCTTCGGGGTCGTTACCGCAGTTGGTACCCATTGCTATACTGAGTACCCCCCCGGGCGGCCCATGTGTCTGTCTGTGTGTCTGTGTGTGTTATCTCTCCCTGACAGTCATGACGCTCCTGTCAGCGTCTGACGTTCTACGTGACGTGACAACCACACGTCATGATGACGTCATGGGGGCGCGGCTGGTACCCATCTGTTGGCAGGAAACACGGCAACCAGTTACAGTCACGGAGTGAGTCAACCCTGGGAGCAGCTCAGTTCATGTAGTAGATGTGCACAAGTCCCATATATATTTGGTATTAAGTCGTGACCTATGAATATATGTGCCTCCTTTAATTACTGTCTCTTCTGTCTCTGTTTCCGTTTCTCTTGTTCTCCCATTGTTGGACTTGTTATTGTCCTTTTCAGTCCCTGTCACTATGGATGTCAGTCTCTGTCCGTCTCTGTCTGTCTTTGTCTGTATCTGTTAGTCTTTGTCAGTCTCTGTCAGTCTCTGTCTGTCTCTGTCTGTCTCTGTCTGTCTCTGTCTGTCTCTGTCTGTCTTCGTCTGTCTCTGTCAGTCTCTGTCTGTCTCTGTCTGTCTCTGTCTGTCTCTGTCAGTCTCTGTCAGTCTCTGTCAGTCTCTGTCAGTCTCTGTCTGTCTCTGTCTGTCTCTGTCTGTCTCTGTCTGTCTCTGTCAGTCTCTGTCTGTCTCTGTCTGTCTCTGTCTGTCTCTGTCTGTCTCTGTCTGTCTCTGTCTGTCTCTGTCTGTCTGTATCTGTCTGTCTGTCTCTGTCTGTCTCTGTCAGTCTCTGTCTGTCTCTGTCTGTCTCTGTCTGTCTCTGTCTGTCTCTGTCTGTCTCTGTCTGTCTGTCTCTGTCTGTCTCTGTCTGTCTCTGTCTGTCTCTGTCTGTCTACCTCTGTCAATCTCTGTGTCTATATTCTATGCCTCTTTCAGTGTCCCTCCCTCTGTCTCCCTCTTCTCAACATCGCTTGCTGAAAACTGAAAATTAGTTATCATCAGAACAGTTACATGGGCATTTAATACTCACAAACCATACTGCTTCATGTAGGGACTAAACAAGTCTAGTGTAATGTTAGTTTTAGTTATGACCGCATGTTGGCGCCACCCTGGTTCCCAATCCTCCATGTCAAATGTGGATGTGGCCTTAGTCCGTCCGTAACAGGCTGTAGGGGCCGTGGATGTAGTCTGTGTCAGTCTGCCCATCAGATGGCAGGCTGGCAATCTTCAGGGGTATTCTATTGCATAAGTGAGTTGGGCCAGCTTGCATGGGGGAATTCCCTACTGTTGACGATGTCGTGGAGTACACTTAAACCCTTTAAGGACCGCATGATGCTTTAAAGTCAATGCGGCATGTTCGTTTGTCGTCATGATGCATTAATGCAGTGCCGGTCAGTGACTCACTGCCGCTGCATTTATGCATCATGCTTACAATTTGGGAGTGTTTCAACCCCATGGGATCGGCATTCATGCTGCCCTGCCGAGTTACTCATCAGAACCGCACAATGCATTTAACACGACCAAGTACCGTAGTAGCTTGAAAAGGTATACCTACGTTTATAAATTTTGATGTCACCATTACCCTGCATTTATACAAGACATGCACTTATTCAAGATACAAAAATTCCCAAACTCTCATTTCAATTCCCTCGTTTACCCTGTGCTTATTCAAATCCTGCACTTATTGCAATATTGGAGACCTATGCGCTTATTCAAGCCTGCCTTTAAGGGAATAATAGGCTTAACCTTTGGGGTCTGTGTGACATGACTCGGTGGGATGGAGACAGTGCCCGGGGGTTAGACTAATTACGACTCAGCATTACGCGGTATTACTCAACGTTATGATAACATCCACCATAATGCACCCTCTGAGTAACGCACACGTTAACACTCTAAGGACGCGTGTCGGTAAAGATGACATTGGTCGTCATGATGCACCAATGCAGCCCCGGCGAGTAACATGCCGACCCTCTGGGAGTGTCTCAACCCCGGAGGGACGTCATGATGCTTGAATGCAGCACTGGCAAGTTACTCCAGGGCTGCATTCATGCATCATGACGACCGAGGCATGATGCATGAATGCACTATGCCGTCCTTAAAGGGTTAACCCTCTAAGGGCAGCAGGGTGATTTTTGTGTAAATGCAGGCATGGTGAGCAACTTGCCAGTGCTGCATTCATCCATCGTGACGACCCTACTGATTTACTCACGGAAGATTTGCATGATGCACTAATGCAAACTACTCGCTCGGACTGCATAGGTGCATCATGAACAAACATGTTGCCGTTCAGCAACATGCACCATCCTAAAAGGGCTAGATGATTCAGCGTTATTCACAATTCATTTTCTTTGGTTTTGCTTTTTCCCAACTCATTGTTGCGTGGTCATTCATCCGGTATAACCCCATTCATGTTTGTAATGAGCCTTCATTCTCATTTCATTATTGAAAGAAATATTTTTATCCGTCCCTTATTAGAATACTCGCACATTCATTACTGCGGTGTTTGCTCTCTCCTTTTTTGCTTGTCAAATATCAGGTATTGTGTAATAATTTTAAAACAATATGCCGCCGAGGAGGGAGAGGCATGGACAAAGCGCACATTCTAGTTGTCTATACTGGGTATAGATGGGGGGTCCCCATGTCGCATGTCGATTTTAAGAAATGGCCATGTCATATGTCATTAAGGAGAAAAGCCATCAAGCAAAAGAATTAAGAGGCAGATAGAAGGTAATAAATTGGGGTTTTGGGGCCGCAAGCCCCAGGAACATTTAAGAATTTGAAAACCCACAGGGATCAAATTTGAAGAAATTGTTTGTAGCCCACTTCACCGTATATGGGATTTTTTTTTCATGTCACTAAGCTCCATGTCACATGTCGATTTAAAAAAATGCCCATGTCACATGTCCCTTAACTGGCCATGTCCCATGTCGATTTTAGGGTCTATACCCATTATACTGTCTATGTGTATACATGTACTACTAGCACCATACCACTGTGCCCGTGTATGTGTATCGCAATATATCATGGGGAAAAGGTTAAAGGAAATAGCCGTCCCCAAAATAACACGCCCTCCCTCCCCCAGGACCCTCCCCCAGGACCGATATAGCACCCAGGCTGACAGCAGTAAAAGACGGGGGTGGATGGCTAAATTCGACACGGCGACATGGCCATTTCTTAAAATCGACATGCGACATGGAGCTTAGTGACATGAGGAAAAAAATAAGTGACATCACATAGGGTGTTTCTTAAAATCGACATGGGACAGGACAGGTTCTTAAAGGCGACATGGGACATGGGGATTTAAGTGACAGGCGACATGGCCATTTCTTAAAATCGACATGCGACATGGGGACCCCCCCATCTATACCCCCTAAAAGGCACGTTTCACGTTATATACTCAGGGAATTAGATTTAGTGCTCACGATATAACCACGGGAATAGCATTAAAAGACGCTAGACCTCTGCCTTAATTATAGCAATGGTAATATTTTCTACGACCCCCCCTTCCACTGTAGATAATCCTTTCTGAATGGAGCCTCAAAAATTATATTGATATTATGCTAGATTAAGAAAGAAATCACTCTACCCTACAAATTGCCAAAAGTTGATTTAGAGACAACTCTATGAAACACTGTATCAGTATTCGGCCTAGGCCCTAACCCCAGCTCCCATTGGGAGCCACTCACTGCGGTCACGTGACCCAGTACCGTGAGCTGCTCTCACGTCGTGACGTGACGCCCCCGTGCGGCAAACCGCGGAACTACGTCATACAGACCACAGGGGTCACACGGGGGTCACACAGGGGTCATGTAGGGGGTCATAACGGGGTCATAACGGGGTCATACGGGATCATAACGGGGTTACTATAGTTCTAGGAGGCAGTTCATAGTTTTCATATCCCAAAATGAGAAGGAAAAAAAGGAGAGAAAATATGAAATGGGACATGGAGGGGGAGAAGCGATGAGGGTGGGGAGGCGGGCTGGGAGGGCAGGAATTATAGGGCCCTAGACGGGGGGGGGGGTAGCTGTGTCACTTGTCGATCCTAAGAAATGCCAATGTCCCTTGTCGATCCTAAGAAATGGGTCTTGTCCCTTGTCCATTCAGAGGGGTAGGTTTGTCCCTTGTCGCCAACCCTCAGCATTCCCTTGTCCCTTGTCCATAAGGTCTAAAGCAGGGGCTTGTCGCCTTGTTGAATTTACCCGTCTGGGGCCCTAATTATTGGATGGGAAGGAGGAAAGAAAGGCAGGGGTATAAGGATACAGGGACCCAAGGGTAAGTAGGGGAAGGGAGTGAGACAGACGTGTAAAGAGGAAGAGAAGCACACTCTCAAGCAAAGATAGCGAAGGGAATACTTTATTTTTGTTCGAGAAGCTGTAGCCCGATGTAGGGCCGATTAAAAGAAAGTTAATAGGTCTGAAATATCAGATGTATTGGATATGTATTTTCTCTTGTTTGTGTAATTTTTTTTCTCGATGGCTGCAGATTGCGAAAAACTTTCAGGAAAAGTTCCTCTGTTATCAAAAAGCATCCAATTTATAACTTGAAAAACGTCAGGTATTATTTCGCCAATTGTTTTGTCAGATATCAAAATCAGAAGAGACGCTATTAAGATATGAGGGTATAGGGAATGTGGCATCTTTTGCCATCAATGATAATTGCACATAAAAAGGTTAACCCTTTCAAACTTGCATCAAGGCTGTTTGCTATTTCATCGCCATGATGCACAACATGTATTGGTGCATCATACCGATCAGGTACATATTTACACCATAGGTAGAGAACAATACATTCATGTAGCACTGGCGAGTTACTCACCAGGGCTACACTTATATATCACGACCATACATCAAAGGGACAAACGGGCTCTTAAGGGTGAAAAGCACAAATAAAATTGCTACTTACTTGTTACAGGCTTAAAGCCATCCTAGGACCATCTGCAGACTATGCCATTGCCGCGTAGCTTGTGACTGGCATAACGGTAGTACTTGTAATTGTCATTGACGGGGATAAATAACATGTGGCCTATACTATGTCTAGCACAGCGTGCTGCTTAGAGGTATAGGGGTGTCGGGAGCAACTTGACTTTGGCGGGCCATGGCCACACTAAACAAAGTCAGAAGGGTGCGGGATTCCGAGCGTTAAAAGCGATACACTGAAAAAGTTATTTGGGGTCTGGGGGCATGGACCCCAAGTAGAATTCTGAAAAATTAGAGATTATTTGGTTCATTTTAAGGTCAGTTTGTGGGTATTTCTTTATATAACTATAGAGTAATGACTATAACTCATTAGCATTTCCAAAGTTGTTTTTTTGAGGGGGGGGGGGGGGGGGGGCAGAAGACACTCTGCCCCCCCCCCATGTCTAGCATTAGGAGGGGGGGGGGGGTATGGCCCCCCTAAGCCCCCTGTTCCGACACCCCTGAAAGGCATCTTTCCTTGTTGTTGGCCAATAATTATGATTTGTTCCACCAACCAAACCAGCCCTACTACCAAAGCAGTGCCTGGTCTCCCTCTTTAAAAAAAGACCAGCCGTTTTTTTTAGTTCATCATTCAGAGAATTACTGCAGGGTTTTAGAACAGAATCATAAAACCGTGTAATAACAACAAAATTTATTTAGGCTAATATAGGCTAATTTACATATATTTTCATACCCCCTGGGAAGGTGGTGTAAAAAAAAAGGGGTCCATAACGTAACAAAACGTCCATAACATACAAAATCAGTAATGTAAATTTTGTTTTATAACACCCCCTTGAACAACAGCGTAAAAAAGATTCATTGTAACCTGCTCTCTTTGCGCTATGATTTTACGTTGTGTTTTGTACCCCCAGCTGTAAGTTCCCAAATAGGAGTGGAATACACACCTATTCTAGGCCACGTTGCCAATCTACTGCTTTACCATATCATCATTTCCTACATTATCATCCCGATGATTACTCTGAAAAAAAATGTGTCTGTAAATTCCAAATGAACATGCAAAAATGAACATGCCTGACATACTTATCACGGAGTAATGATTTTTTGTATCATATGTTAACAAATGTTATGCCGCGTCTCGAACGCGTATTTTGTTAATAAACGAGTCTCGAGAGGGCTCATTGAAACAAAAAAAATACATTTTCGCTAGACCTCCACATATATCCCCACATTTATTAGATACATGTTTGGTAAGTCTATGGCAATTAAAATTATATACAAATTACGGAGGTAGATCCGCCAAGGCCAATAGGATTAGGAAGGTGTGGTATCAGAATACGTGACGCAAACCAGTGTTATCAATTAGACGTTAGATACGGTATAAGATATAAATAAAGCCCACTGCAAGTGACAGAGTGGAAATACGTCTGTGACTAGAACTGGTCACTCTGCGTACATCGGCATATTGTTACCATGGATACTTTGCTGGTACCCATTCACCTATTAATCTGAAAATTGTGAAATAACGATAGACTAGGTCTATGTGTTTTATAGTTCCCTCCACTGCCACTGGTACTGCTGCTGAGGCGCTGGGTTATTAAAGATTGTACTTTAAAAGTTAAACTACTAAGTTTGTCTGGTTACTACGGTTACAGCAGAGCCTGTAATGACATCCTAAATCACACCAATCCCCATTGGATCTAATTCACAGGTGAGATGAGGCAAACTTTCAAGATGGCGTAGCATACATTGTACCACACCCCAGTGGGCACAAAATCCAGTTCAACATTGAATTAACGTTGAATCAACATTGAATTAACATTGACAACCAATTATCAATGTTGATTCGATGTTCTGTGCCCATTGGGACTGAGCCCTCACCTGCCCCCCTCCCAGTGTTAGAAGTCGGCACCATGTGTTACTCTCCTATACGTACAGCGGTAACTAAGTATAGTATTAGCTGTAGTAGTGACAGCAACTAGGTTTGTATGTGTGACCTTAGTCTGACCTTTGTGACCTTGCCGTGACCTTATTAGGTCAGGTTAATGGTCTGAGTCTTCAGGGACGATTATAGCGTCCAGACAGGGGGAAACAACCCATAGGGGCTCAGGGAAGGGCACTTAGGGGGAAAGAATATATGGATGAAAAAGGGAAAACATTATGTATCTAGGAAGGAACATGCATATAAAAATAGCCACTGAAGAGAAAAGTAGAAAAAAAGGACAAACAAAGATAAAATACCTAACATAGTTTAAAACATCTTATTACAATCGATATTCAGTAACATTAAAAATGAATTGTTTTCCTTGCTGTACCATAAAACCTCCCGAATAGGCCGCGGCCAGTACGTGATTCAGATGGCTGGTGCGGCTTATAGGATCGGCACAAAGTGAGAGTGCGGCTTATATGAGAGGTTTAAGATGTGTATTAAAGTACTACACCAGCCATAATCAGAACCCCTGTGCGGCTTATAGGATTCCCCTGAGTTAGGGGGCGGCTTATACGCAAGGCTTTACAGTAGTTATTTTAATAGAAATCCTATTCACTTCCCCAAAATGATACAAAATTCTCATCTACTGTTGCTGCCATACTCCATTTATTGCACAAATGAATTTATTACCAAACGATCAGTGGAAATAAAGATAATAAAAACCCAGGAATGGGACTTTAATCGAAGCTAGTTCAATTTTGACACGTGACAACTCGATTGCTTCATGCAAGCTTTTGACAATAGTAGTCTCTGTACATTTGACGCCATCTTTAGCGACCAGCGGCTGATGTATGACTCTTTGTAAGCTCCCTGTCTGAGTCTACCACTAAGTCTGTGGTAGGAGAGTGACGCCCCTGGTAGAGGCTAGACCTGATCAGAGACGACTTTGGTACAGAACATCTCCTCACCAAGAGCTGATGTGCTTCCCGAATTGCACAACAGAGGGCAGCAGGCTGTAAAACAGTAAACCATTCTGAGCATGAGTCTAAGGAGGAATATGCTCTCTGAGGGTATCCTGACAGTGTAGAGAAGTGGTAATCCCCACAGCTGACATTAAGATTCTTTCATACATGAAGATAGAACTAAAGAACTCTGTATCATGAAATATCTTTGTTGTGTCCCAATGATAGAACTAAAGAACTGTATATAATGAAATAACTTTGTTGTGTCCCAATGATAGAACTAAAGAACTGTATATAATGAAATAACTTGGTTGTGTCCCAATGATAGAACTAAAGAACTGTATATAATGAAATAACTTTGTTGTGTCCCAATGATAGAACTAATGCAGCATTTCGCGGCTATCAGTATTAGCCAAGGATCCACTGCTGTGAGTTTGCTGTGAATGTTGTCGTATGAGAGGAACTTGCGAGAACACTTGCAAAAATCAAAACTTTCTGCTAATTTACTCGCAGGCCTCACGCCTCTCGCGACAACATTGTCACAGGGACTGACAGCAGCTGATCCACCGCTGGAACATTCTGTCCATGTGTACTCGCGCGTGTATGACTTGCAGCAAAATCGCAGTAAATTCACAGCAGTGGATCACCACCTATTGCCCAAGTAGACATTATTTCCTTGATTTCCTAGGCACATATCCCCATCATTGGACATCACCCCTCATCCTGCAAGAACACCTTGAATAACAATTTAGAGAAATAAATAAGCTATAATTGTTGATGACTTAAGTCATGAATCCACACAATTATACTTTCTGCTGATCTGGGAATAGTTTATTTCATCTGGGAACTACGCCCTCAGAAAAGTGAGAGTCATTGTTGCTAAAACTACCCTCACCTGAGAGTACTGGGGTAGTTTTAGCGACAATGACTCTCACTTTTCTGTGTGTGTATATACCCTAAAATGTAGACATAACCTTTATATCAAAGGATGTTAAGGAACCTGGGGTGATTTTCTTATGTGTGCCCATCAATGCAAATATATCAATGAACTTTCAAAATGTATCTAATTCAAACACAGAGGCCCTTAGGTGGATGCTTTTTTGGAAGTAAAAAACTCGTATTCCCCCGCAAAAACCCAAAATGAAATATTAATCATCAACCATATTTTTCTTGAAATATTCTATCTCAGCTTCTATAGCAACTTTTGTAGGCCTATTATTAAGCTCAATTACAAAGCTACTAGCCATATCAATACAACAGGCCCTGTGCCTATACCCCATTATAGTCAGTGTGCTATACAGATAAGGTCTCACAGTCATAATTAATCCCCCTGACTGCAAACACACACAGGGAGGCCACAGGAGCCTGATGAAGTGAGGCCCATTTATTACAGCAAGGTAAACAGTGTGGTGAGGCCTGAAGGGATGTCCCCTAGTGGGGAACAGACACACTACAGAGTAGTCATGTTACTAGGCATAAAGCAGTTGTTAACTCGGATGTAATGATACATCGAGGCTCCACGTTTTATTTGATACACACTGTAAGAAGTAAGTACTGTACACCTACAGCAAAAGTTGCTGGCAACTTTTGTTCCAGTAGATTTTGCTGTAGGTGCACAGCAACTGACTTGCTGTACATGTTCAGCAACATCTACTGTAAATTCACAGCAACTTCTACTGTCAATTTACAACAACTTCTACTGTACATCTACATCAAAAGTTGCTGGCAACTTTTGTTCCAGTAGATTTTGCTGTACATGTAAAGCAACTGGGTGCTGTAAAGTTACAGCAACTTCTACTGTAGGTTTCATATTATTGTTGTCATCAATTTATCAATTAATATGCATGCATGGAGAGTACTTTCCTGCATAATAGTTCAATTTCAACTAGGATAATACACACTACACAATGTAATGGCTTAATCCTGCAATAATACAGCTGAACTGTATGGGATGCCAGCCTTTTCCCAGTCCAGGCACTTAAGGATTTTAATTTTCCTTCTAATGTGGTGTTTATTCTATACTTTTGCTGTTTTTTGTATTATTCAACACAATTATGCAGATATCAATACACTT
The DNA here is from genome assembly GCA_947462335.1 of Harmothoe impar. NCBI lineage: Eukaryota > Metazoa > Annelida > Polychaeta > Phyllodocida > Polynoidae > Harmothoe > Harmothoe impar. Next base: position 64,692,473 of record OX381717.1, on the reverse strand, counting down.
TATGATAACTGCATTCAGTCTCTCACCCATTCTTATTCTACAATGACTTCAGAGTTTGTGAGGCTTTATTTGACTCGGGAAAGGGTTGGGTGGAATAATTACTACAAAAATGGTATACTGCTGCCACCTAGCGGCAGAAATCCACAGCACAATGTATTGTAAATGTACAGCAACATTGCTGGAGATCCAATTTACATAATGCTGTAATTATACAGCAAATAGTGCTGTAATACCAACTACAGCAAAAACTGCTGTAAATGTACAGCATATTGTGCTGTTTAAATACAGTAACTTTTTACAGTGCAGGTACCAGCTATGCATCATACTGGCCCTTCATAAGGCTATCACCCGAGTAGAGTCATCAGTAGGGATGAATGCAACACATGAGAGTTACTCAGCAGTGCTGGGTAGGGCTATAGTGTATTAAAATGTGCCCATGCTTAGTCAAGAGTTGCTTTAAAAGCGCTTTTCGACTTGGGTGGAGAAGGGGGGGGGGAGAGGAAACTCACAGCTGAATGTGCTGAAGATATATTCGGTGGTCTTCTGTTCTCTTTTTGTGATGTGTCTCTCTCTGCATGTAAATGTGCGGTAAAAATATGTGCCTACACTCTAAGAACAGTCTGTTATGTTTACACACTTATCAACACACTTTTTTGCGGGCACTTTTAACATACATTTTGGTGTAACACACTACCCACTGCACACTAGTACTTTTGCCAAAAGTGTGTTGATCTAAAAGGTGTGTGGCAAATATGCAGGGGCGGATCCAGGAATTTTGGAAAGGGGGGGGGGGGCGTGAAATGGGCAATGTACTGGGGGGATTGAAAAAATTTACATTAAAATATACAGGAAAATAGGCGGGGGGGCGTAGCCGGGTCCGCCCCCCCTCTGAATCCGCGCCTGATATGTGTGTGTAACTCCTTATGCATGTTCCCACAACACGCTGTTCTTAGAGTGTAATATCTTTTCTGTGTATATCTGTCTTTATATATCTAAATCAGTCTCTCTGCCGTTCTGATCCTCTATGCATTTCCTTTGTATGCCTGTATTGACTCAATTTTTCACATCAGTCTTTCTCTGCTCCATCTGATTTCCCTCGTGACTTTATGACAACAACAACACAGTCCTCACAAGGTCTCTACCACTCCCTGCTCCCTGTTTCACGCAACCCTACTTTATATTCAAAATATGGCCGACCCTACATTTTTTCCCCAAATTTGGGGGATTTCAAATAATATTTTATGATTTTTTTTCTAGATTTCCAACTACATACCCTGATTCCTTTTGGCCTCAGCCTTCAACTGCGGCCAGCATGAAAAAAAACACGTTTTTATAAGTCAACATTTTTCTGCAACACAGGAATATAGTTCTCAAACATTCATAGACGTTTTGTTGGTTTCAGTCAGCGATATATGATTCATTTCCAAATGAAGGTCACAGAAAGAAAAAGGGGAACAAAATATTTCAGAATCAGTATTACCTTAAACACATCTATTACTTTATCTTGGCCTAAGACACAAAACAACCCTCAGTGCCTTCGTAATTTAGAGGGAAATCTATCCTCTGGTTTTATGTCACATTTGGTCAAGCAAGCGTCCTACCATCCTCGTCAGCAAGTCCGCGCGGATCTGCCTCCTACAAAATGTCTTCCTAATATAACAAGGTTTCCTCCTAATTCACTGCCCCTCTCCTATGTTTACCCCATCTCCCCAACTGCACGTGGAACCCTGCACACTGGAAGTTGTTTGCCGCATATGCACATGCTTACAACATGGTCAGCTTCCGGTCCCTAGGCAAACAGTTGTAATGGATTATGGGATGGCTTGATTTCCTGCCCTTTGTCCTGTTCAGATTCCTGCCACAATGGTCTTCTCAATGGTACCCAGACCTACTCAAACTCCGGCAAAGAGTAGGTAAGGGTCCCGCTGGTACCTAGTCATTTACAGACTCCTACTATAATGGTGCTGATGATATATAGTCTCCTTACAACAGCTCTGGTGGTATCTAGTCTCCTACCATATGGGTCCCGGTGGTACCTAGTCCTACCTAGACTTCTGCCACAACTAGGTGAGGGTCCTGGTGGTACCTAGTCCTACCTAGACTTCTGCCACAACTAGGTGAGGGTCCTGGTGGTACCTAGTCCTACCTAGACTTCTGCCACAACTAGGTGAGGGTCCTGGTGGTACCTAGTCCTACCTAGACTTCTGCCACAATTAGGTTAGGGTCCTGGTGGTACCTAGTCCTGCCCAGAGGCCTACCACAACTAAGTGAGGGTCATGGTGGAACATAGTCCTACTCAGACTCCTGCCACAACTAGGTTAGGGCCCTGATGGTACCTAGTCCTACCTAGACTTCTGCCACAACTAGGTAAGGGTCCTGGTGGTACCTAGTCCTGCCGAGACTCCTGCCACAACTAGGTGAGGGTCCTGGTGGTACCTAGTCCTGCCCAGACTCCTGCCACAACTAAGTAAGGGTCCTGGGGGTACCTAGTCCTGCCCAGACTCCTGCCACAACTAGATGAGGGTTCTTGTGGTGCCTAGTCCTGCCTAGACTCCTACCAGGTCCTAAGCATAACCCAGTCTCCTACCTTAACAAAATGGCTGTCGGGGTCTAGACAGACATGGTTTGTAAATACTCTGTTCTACTTGACCTGAATAGTTATGATTAATGGCAAAGAACAACCCCTTTTATTACCATCTATAGTGGATGGTTTAGCATGAAATCAGCCTGAATCTGCACAAAGTCTTAATATAAGAGAAATAAAGCGGTCTTTATAAGGACCATGGGAGATATACAGGGGCTGAATATCATCGTTACTGTAAATTGCTTTACCAAGCAAGAAGCCATATACTCTCATAGCCAGATTACGAGCCCCACTCATTTTCTTTTCACACAAATGCCCAGTCGCTTCATCTCTGTATCTGTATGCCATCTTCCTTCCTTTCCCTATCACCATTCTGCCACTCCCGTGTGTCTCTCCACCACAGCTTCAATACAGACAATGAACCTTTACACTGTGCACCCATCACCATTTGCGGCAGGCCTGGTGGGGATAGCATGATATGCCGCCTACACTGTAACATGGATAGACGTGCCCCACTATGCGTGTTGTCTCACACTCTCACATTTACTGATAACCGGGGATTGGTAAATGCCCATAATGGTACAATTACATCAGCTTTACCAACTAGTGCTCAGGTTTTTGGTCCCTACATTTCAGGGGACTAGTAGTTTTGAGGGTTTCAGTTGAGGGCTGGCCTCATATACAATGGCTAAGATCTTTACTGTGTGATTCTTTGATGGAGGGTCTAGTGATTGTACGCTGTGTCTCACGAACTAAGGAACTTGGGCCAATGTTTTCGTCTATGACCTGGTGCAATCTATGACCGGGTGCAATTTATGACCAGGTGCAATCTATGACTGGCTTGAAAGAAAACGGTTTATTTAGGGCAGATGTAGATAGAAATTGAAATAAAATGAGTGATATAAATTTAAAACACCCATTAACATTTTCCACCATTTACATCTTCATCTGCCCTAAATAAATCAGTTTTTTTTTCAAGTCGGTCATAGATTGCACCCGGTCATAGACGACAACATTGGCCCAAGTTGGTGAGACACCGCCTGTATCTACAACACAGCTAACACAGTGTCAGCTGCAGACCTGCCCCTCCCACCATTACAGGATGGAGCATGGCTACACAGAGCTCTATATAATAGGATGGTCAGTAAACCTAAACTCCAGCTGGTCACCTCCCATTGGACACTACTACAGGGGGTGAGCGAGACAGTGGAGAACAGAGAAAGAGAACAGAGAGAGAGAGACAGAGAGAGAGACGGAGAGACAGAGAGACAGAGAGACAGAGAGACAGAGAGGCAGAGAGACAGAGAGAGGAGGGACAGATAGAGAAACAGAGAAAACACAGAGAAGTTGACAGGAGCAATTGAGAGATAATACTGAACAGACCAAGAGACTGCTAGAATGCAGATGTTATTTATAGTAGAAAGGTGTCCAAAGTAGAACAGTCATTGTGCAGCTGTATGAGTCTCATATGGCACCATTACCAGTGGCCAAGTCTGTGTTTACCCATTTACTGTGATACACCATGTGTATGCCATCCTTCAACCAGTCAATAAGGCTATCCTCCAAAACCCCAATTTCACTTAGCCTCACTTATCTATATGATGTATGGCCCGTATATACCACCCCCACATGGAACATGGATCTGCAGCCATGGCCTCCCTCCTCCCTCCCTGTCAACATTGCTTAATAGGGCCCATATATATGTGTTTACTTGGGCAAGCTGATTAGCCCACACTGGGTTTTGGTCCTTTTTGTCCAGGGCTACCAGTGGGAATCCAGATGGGTCAGCCCAGATTCAAAGTGCCCAGCCCTAGCCCAGATTTCTCACACACTTAAAGAAAAGTACAATGTTTCGAAATATTTACAATGTATTTATGAAAAAGAAAGTTTTCATGGGCTGACACATATGGGCTCCCATATGGTAGCCCTGGACAAAAAGGACCATAACCCAGATATAGGCAAGCCCAGCTGGCCCAAGTAAAACACATACGGGCCCTGCGGACCAATGCTGACTGGGCTAGTACACAATCTGTTTCTGCAAAACATATTCAAAATGCAGAAGCCAGGAAGCAAAAACTCTGGGTGGAGTAAAACATCCAATTCTCGACCACAAACTATTTTACTCCATCCCTCACTTATCTGTTCTGCCACCCACATGAAACATCCCGCCCTAGCCTGTTACTCATACTCCTACACTTGCAGTGAAGCATCCCGCCCCCGCCCGTAACTGATATTACTGCACCCCACAGTGCCGCAACAGGAAGTAGGCTGCTGCTGATGGCTGCTGTGCATGCTGGGAAGCACTCAGGAGTCAGTAGCCATCTTGTCAAGAGTGAATCAGCAGATTTAGAAAATCGATTTTGATATGAGGATAGATTGTCTTTTTTACTGTGGTGCAGGGAGTTTTGTAAACAAACTTAATGTTAAAAAGTTCTATGGGTGTCTCGTTGTGTTACAATTACTAAATCAGGGGGGTGTTGCAGATAATAATTCATGTTACAGATTCACTAGCGTTAGTGCATGTTTTTATGTTATAAAACTTCTTTTCAAAAGTGCTGTTGAAATTAGCCTAAATTAGCGTACATTTCAAGGCATTAGCTTAAATTTGAAGATATTAGCCTAAATATTAAGTGTTCATTAGCATTAGCGTAATTTGTTAAATAATAGAGTAAATTATTAAAAATCGTTAAGCATTAGCGTACTTACGCTATTTGTTATGCTATTGTTTACGCTGTTTTTCTGTAACATTGATAATCTTTCAAATTAGAGCATGACAAATTAATGGCATTGGTGACATACTTTGTTGAAACCTACATAAAATGATGCATGACCCGAGAGTCGGATACAGAAACCACCCACCTCGGTGCCTGTATTATACAATATGCATGTTCAGGGCCATTACCCTTTACAGCTGGGCCGGTGACATGTATATGTAATCACACAACACATGTTGTAGCACTACATCTGAACCTCTGTCTATGGTAAAAGACACCCACGTCACAAACAGATTTATACCCTTCTGCACCTCCTGCGCAAACAACCGAACGGTGACAAAATCAAATTTTCTGAAAGAAAAAAACTTTGCTTCAGGAAAGGTAGTTTAAAGTGAAACTGAAGGTTGATATTGATGCTCACTGGCATTCATTTTGTATGAGATTTCCAGAGAAAGCAACAGGATGTGAACTAAATCTGGGAGATTTAAACATGCTTGCTGGTGTAATATCATGGTAGATTTTGTAATACATCACATGTAAAATTGAACACCTTTTATGATACTAGAAAATTTACTCAGTGAATAAAAATAAACTATTAAGTATTTGTTAACATGTGGGAAACGGGTGCAACTCCAGTGAGAAAAGAAAAAAGGAAACAAAATACAAACAGCTGTCAGACAAGTGGTAGCCGGTCATCGCGTGCAGTGCCTGCACAGAGAAAAGAGACAGAGTCAAAAGGGAGTCCAGGTTGCATCCAGAATGACTCTCCTCTCTAGAGGGAGTCATATAGCTCACTCTTTGCCCCAGGTGACTCCCTTAGGTCAGCCAGAAAGTCACCTGGGCTCCCTATGGCGACCTAGACTCTCCTCAACAGGGGGGGGGGGAGTCATTCTGGAGGCAACCTGGACTCTCTTTTGACACTGCTTCTTTTCTCTGTGCATGTTATATTGAGTAATAATACCCAGCTATTATGTTTGGCTATTATATTAGAATGCATAGTAGTCGGAAATATTTATTGCGTTGGATTGTTTTATTTCAATGATAATATATCATTTAATTCCTTAGTGTACTACACTGATATTTTTATCATCAATATTGTTAGTTTCACATGTTCATTGGTCCGTAGAGATGTGATATTCATATTGACATCTTATTTAAGGCAGGTATTCATAGACATTTCAGGAAATAATTAAAGCATTTTTTACATCTAAAATAACATGTACAAAGGTATCAGGATACTCACCACACACGGAAACATTCAACTCCGGTGCCATGTAAAACAACATTATACATAAATGATATCTAGAGATGATAAGAGAATAAAAAAGAAATATAATAAACTCCGGCACGCCCAATTACCCATGCTATGGTGAGAGTGTGGGCAGACAAACAGACATAAATCCAACATGGCGGCCTGCTGTGTACGCCCACACATACACAATGTCCGGGTCTGCCCCCCTCTTACCCCTTCCACCCAAATGATTAAAAAAACATATAAATATGTATACCAATTTCCCCTAACCATAATTACTCTCCTATGTTCCAAGATGGATCTATCCCTTCCTCCCTTACTCCCTGCCTCCCTTCCTCCCTCCTCCCATCCTCCCTTCCTCCCTCCCTTCCTCTGTCTCTTTCTACCTTGCCCTCTTCCTCCATGCCCTCTATTGTGTCTCTCAAGTATAACTTATAACACTGACCCCCAACCTGTCAATTTGCTGGTTCCCGTACATCACCAAGCTGCCTACCCCCTGTGAGGTACCAGCGGAAGCCTACAGACACATGCAGGGTGTAGTGATATGTGAGGTGGTGATAAGGCCTGTGCTAAGTTATAGGGGTAGACCTGCCATTCCTCAGCAAGGATCCTGATGGTGCCTAGTCCTGCCCAGGCTACTGCTCCAACTAGGTAAGGGTCCTGATGGTATCTAGTCCTGCCCAGACCTCAGCTACAACTAAGTGAGGGTCCTGATGGTACCTAGTCCTTCTCAGACCTTTACTACAACTAAGTGAGGGTCCTGATGGTGCCTAGTCCTGCCCAGACCTCAGCTACAACTAAGTGAGGGTCCTGATGGTACCCAGTCCTGCTCAGACCTTTACTACAACTAAGTGAGGGTCCTGATGGTACCTAGTCCTGCCCAGACCTCAGCTACAACTAAGTGAGGGTCCTGATGGTGCCTAGTCCTGCCCAGACCTCAGCTACAAGTAAGTGAGGGTCCTGATGGTGCCTAGTCCTGCCCAGACCTCAGTTACAACTAAGTGAGGGTCCTGATGGTACCCAGTCCTGCCCAGACCTCAGCTATAACTAAGTGAGGGTCCTGATGGTGCCTAGTCCTGCCCAGACCTCAGCTACAAGTAAGTGAGGGTCCTGATGGTGCCAAGTCCTGCCCAGGCTCCTGCCACAACTAGGTAAGGGTCCTTATGGTACCTAGTCCTGCTCAGACCTTAACTACAACTAGGTGAGTGTCCTGATGGTACCCAGTCCTGCTCAGACCTTTACTACAACCAGGTAAGGGTCCTGATGGTGCCTAGTCCTGCCCAGACCTCAGCTACAACTAAGTGAGGGTCCTGATGGTACCTAGTCCTGCTCAGACCTTTACTACAACTAAGACAGGGTCCTGATGGTACCTAGTCCTTCTCAGCCTCCTACTACAACTAAAGGAGGGTCCTGAAGTGAAGGCCAGGAACTTCTTCACAACAATTATCACTTATTGAGTATTACACAGGGATTTCTGTACAATTCAGGATTCGATTGGAGGGAGTTTGTAGAAAGATAAAGATGTGAATATGGATGTACAGATTCTCTATAACAACTCTGTTTTGTTTGGGATTAATAGCCAGGTTTAGATCACAATGTATACGGCAACATGTACTTATACAGTAATGCTATAGGATGGACTAGATGTTGCCGTACACGTTACAAGCGGGCATATACATGGCTTATATCTCCCCCTGTACCCTTTTCCTCTGTCTATCTGTCTCTGTATCAGTGTATGTTTTAGCTCCACTCTGTATCTGTGTGTATTACCCTCTAACCTGCACCTCTCTCTGCCTATCTCCTATCTCCTCCCCTTGAAGTGCTTTATCCATGTTTGTTGACAGACCTGCCTACACCTACACCCTCTACACCGAACCTAATGACGTCCAGGAACCCCACACCACCAACCCACCTGCTGCACTCCAAATGTACCCCTATCTGCAGATTGTGGTGTATCCGTGATGATTGATACAGGGGTAGACACTAAAGCTGGCCCGGGAGCCAATGGCCCGTAGTTTTGGGTCCGGGCCATAGTTTTCAGACTATTTACCTTGCTACGGGCCTGGGTAGCCTGTAGCAAGGCCCTAATTCTGCTCTACATGCCAGTTTTTACGGCTTGTGAATCGGATCATTATTAAAGTTTCTAGAGAGTAAAACATTTTACTGTGGGCCCTGAGAAATATCCGGGCCCACAGAATTAATCCCGGGCCCACAACTTTCAGAAGCTGCGGGCCCGGGTGGCCCATGGTCTAAAATGTTAGTGTCTACCCCTGCTGATACAAACTGAGGGGTGAGTCAATAATGCCAACAGGGGGGATGGGGGGGGAGGGTACTAGAAATACCTTTATATTGGGGGGGGGGGGACAACAATTAAAACAGTCCATTTAAAAATTTACTTCTGCATAAGTAGTATAGTATGTATCGGAACGGGACTATAGTTAACTACTGTTTATTACTCAATCGACCTGCAGCCAATCAGAAGCCTCCATTTGACCGGAAGTGACGTCACATGTCCATATAAGGGCATACCGGAAGTGACGTCACGTGACCTTGACCTAGTTAGAGGTCAAGGTCATGACACAGCCAATCAGAGGCTTCCATTTGACCGGAAGTGACGTCACACGTCCATATAAGGGCATACCGGAAGTGACGTCATGTGACCTTCACATGTCCATATAAGGGCATACCGGAAGTGACGTCACGTGACCTTGACTTAGTTAGAGGCTTCTGATTGGCTGGTACACCGGAAGTGACCCATTATGCAAATGAGGGGACTACTTCCGGTCAAATGGAGACCCCTGATTGGTTGGGTCATGAAGAAATGTGTCTCTTAATTTTTTTTGTTTAGGAAGTGATCGACTTTAGGATCACGTGACCGGAAGTGACCTGATGAGTCACGTGACTAGAAGTGACGACGACACATGCTTTAATTAGGCGATCAGCAGCGACTGGAGGAAGTGTCACTTTAAGAGGACACGCTAGTTAATTGTTATAATTTTTTTTTACTTACTAATAAAAGAAGACGTATGAAAATAAAACACAACAATAATTTTATTTATTTTTTTATTTTCTTTTTTTCAATTCTAATAGCGCACGTCATCTTTCTCTATGGTGTAAGTGTCCATTTTTGGTTCGTACCACTTTGAAATTTCTATTTACCGCAAGGAGAGTTTTTCGTTTGCGAAAACATCTAAGAAGACGACTGGTTCTTTAGGGTTTTGTTACTTCTGTACACTTTTTGCACGCCATCTCTTTTTTTGGGATTTTCTTTCACTGGTGCTGCTGACTCGATCGTAGCAAATGTAAGTCTTAGGGTTGAGACTTAGGATCCCGTCACCTTCCCACGCCGTTTACATAAGCCCCGAAGTTCTCAGATCGTGAAGGTAACGTCTCTCACAACATCCGCCGGGCGGCGGACACCATTTTCACACTTTTTTCCGTTTTATCTTCACGAAAAGCTCTAAGTGATCGTCACACACCGATGTCGGAATCTGCTTTCGTTTCTTTCTGAAGTATGTCTCTCTCAGGCGAGGTTTGACTACACAGAGGCAAATATCAGAGGCACCCAATAGCGCTAATTCTACTCTCAGACAAGGGTCAGGCACTGCTGGACTATAATAGATGGGTCAAGGGCTATTCTAGTGAGGGTCAGGCTACGCCTGACATTCAATAACAAGCTGGACTTTGGCAAACTTGCTTGAAAGTCTGACCATGCGGGATCCTCATGCCATAGTCTGGCAATGCTGAACTCTCGGGAGAGTATGCTGGACTCTTGCTGACCAGACTTTCAAGCAAATTTGCCAAAGTCCAGCTTGTTATTGAATGTCCGGCGTAGCCTGACCCTCAGTAGAATAGTCCTTGACCCATCTATTATAGTCCAGCAGCGCCTGACCCTTGTATGAGAGTAGTATTGGCGACATTGGCCGACTCTGATATTTACCCGTGTGTACGGTGGGAGGAGGGGGTTCACAGCCACAGCTTGCGCTTATAGAGCGCTACTAGCGGAGGTCTGGATGAGGAGACTACGGCGTTTGTCTTAAAAAAAAATAGCCATGGCACATGTCGATGTCGCTTAATTATGCTCATATCTCATGGCAATTTTAAGAATTGCTCATGTCACCTGTCACTATGTTTTTCAAGCTTCATGTCAAATGTCACTAGGTCTCATGTCGAATGTCGATGCTAAGAAACAGACATGACGTCATCTCGAATTTAGCGGTCTACACTACCGCTGCTGCTGCTGCTGCTGCTTGTGCAGCTCGTGCAGCTGCTGCAGCTGCTGACAGCTGCAGCTGCTGTAGTTGCTGACGCTGTCACGCATTTGCTGTTGACAGATGCTGCTGCTTGTGCCGCTCGTGCAGCTGCTGCTGCTGCTGACGTTGTCACGGATTCCGCTGACAGATGCTACTGCTTGTGCTGCTTGCGCTGCTCGTGCAGCTGCTGCAGCTGCTGACGATGTCACGGATACTGTTGACAGATGTGGCTGCTTGTGCTGCTTGTGCAGCTGCTGCTGCTGCTGACGATGTCACGGATGCTGCTGACAGATGCTGCTGCTTGTGCTGCACGAGACTGAGTAGCCGCTATTACTAATGCTACTAATACTAGTATGAGAAAATACATTTAGTCAGTTGATTAAATCAAGGAGGTTTTCTGACTTCAGTGGATCGTTTAGCCATCGGCCACGGGCAAAACTTGAAACCATTTTATACATGGGACAATTGGCAGAGTCGAAACGTGTTGGTACGATGGGGTCGATCATGTTCATCATCAGTTCAGGCAAAGGAAGTGTGTCGACAGCACGCGAAAACTTCATGTCTGAATGTTTCAACACAAGGCCTTTTATCACACTCACACAGCTGCTTTGAAGAGTGAATCCTTGACCAAACTTGTGCTTTTCCAACACAGCTTTGGCCTCTTTCTGTGCAGTAAGGGATCTCTCTTTCGGGTTCATCTCAGTGCTGTCTAGCATGTCCTCAAAGTCTTTAACATAATGTTCCAACGGGCTACAAATGATGGACTCCAGATCATCGTCCGCATATGTCGTCTCCTCGCACCATATTGTGTCTTCGCTTGTTTCGAATTCCGTCATTTTCTTGACAATCTCCTCCTGAGTGCCTTGCATATATCGAAGCTCCTTCAAGGAGTTGATAACTTGTATGGCGAAGACTGACAAACTTGAAGGAATTTCACCACAGTCAGGCCAAGTATACGGAGCTAAGAAAAATAGCTCTAACAAAATCTTCTCCCTCTGTCCAAATGAAACTACTGTTCCGATGAAGTTGAAGCATGCTTCTATCCATTGCTCCTTGGTGACGTCCTTCCAATGTTTCTTTACCTCACATGCATCATAGGGCACTGTTTCTCTTCTTGCTTCAAGTGGGAGTTGCTTTTTCTTTCTTGGACTCATTTCGAGAGGGTTTCGATGCTCTGTAGCGTCAACACTTTCATAAATAAAGAAAATAGCAGAACTAATCATCGTAACGTGCTGAGCGACCGTACAGTGGACGATGCTACGAAGATGGAGGGCGGGTGGAGAAAGTGTGACGGGTGAGAGTGGCGTTTCACTCCTTATGTACCCTGTCCTAGATAAGCCTCTTAAACGGCTGAAAAGACTCTCTCAGTACAGAGCTTCTACCGCAGGTGGGTTTAGACTTAAGCAGCTTAGTTCACACACGTGTCTGTTAGAAAAGCTACTTGCACACCTGCCTTCCCTTTTCACTAGTATTCACCCTCTGCCGACTTATAAGACACCTATACACTCCTTCTCGTGAAATCTATGGAAGATGATGGAAGGACCACCGACTAGATTTTCTTTGATCAGAGCGTGGAGGACAGCGTCGAAGGGAGGGAACGTTGTGAACACAGCTTATAGGTTTTGCACTGCATAATACTTCCAATTTAAGCAGCTTTAAGCTTTGCTTAAACATAATTAAAGAAGGACATTAAGCATCTTTAAGCAACTTTAAGGAAACTTGTCAGCAAAAATCAAAGAACCAAAAGTCGGAATTTAATCAACCTTTAGTCATGCTTAATGGCCTTCTTTCCGAGGGTCTGAAAGCTGATTAAAGTCTGATCAAAAGCATGCTTAAAGCTACTTAAAGAAGGACTTGGAATCTGCCTAAAGTTGCTTAAAGAAGGACTTGGTTTTGCTTAAAGTTGCGTCAATCTGCTTAAAGAAGGAGTTGAGGTTTGCTTAAAGCTGCTCACAGGTGGTTAAAGGAAGACTACATTTATTAAAGAAGGACTTTTGATTTGCTTAAAGCTGATTAAAGAAGGACTTTGGGTTTGCTTAAAGCTGGTAAAAGTCAGACATAAAGTTGATGACATTTCTTATGTCTGATTAATTAATACAATAATATTATTACCTGTGAATTATAATTGGCAGGAAGGTTGCTGTAATTTATTTAAGGGGATTCTGATTTGGGGATTTTTTTTTTTTTGGGGGGGGGGGGGGAGCGGGGGGTGCCAGCCATTGGCATCCTCTTGATGGCTGGGCAGTCAGGTGGGCAGATGGGCAGATGGGCAGTCGGTCTGGCAGAGCTTCAGCAGGCAGGAAGTAGTAGGTGTGTCCAGTAGCCCAGGTAGTGGTGAAGTGAGGAGCACCCCATGCAGGTCCCCCATTATAAGGGGGGTGCTGTCACGGTCACGTGACCGCCACGAGACCTCCCTCTGATTGGCTAAAGGGGGTCATGTGACCTCTGTTGTGCACTGAAGCGGATCAGTGTAGCATTGGCCGTCATTGGGTGCGGATTGTGGCGCTTCTAGAAGGGCTAGGGAGTCCTAGGAGGACTCTTTGGAAAGCCCCCGGGACTCCCAATATGCCCAAGTGTAAATCTCACTGTGCTTCAAGTCGTCCTGGAGCTACAGCTCTAAACGTGTATTACAGCTGAAGGTGCCACAAGCACTGCCACACCTCTCCCCCAGCTACCTGTACCTCGAGGGTGCGCACAAGGCATCATATGGCTCCCTCCAGGCGGCTCTATATTGCCACAAACACGGCCACACCTCTCCCCAAGCTACCTGCACCTCCAGGGTGTGCACAAGGCATCATATGGCTCCCTCCAGGCGGCTCTATATTGCCACAAACACGGCCACACCTCTCCCCAAGCTACCTGCACCTCCAAGGCCCGGGCAAGGTGTCATATGATCCCTCCAGGCGGCTCTATAGTGCCACAAACACGGCCATATCTCTCCCCCAGCTACCTGCACCTCCAGGGCGCGGACAAGGTGTCATATGCTCCCTCCTGGCGGCTCTATGGTGCCACAAACACGGCCACACATCTCCCCAAGCTACCTGCACCTCCAGGGCCCGGGCAAGGTGTCATATGATCCCTCCAGGCGGCTCTATAATGCCACAAACACGGCCACACCTCTCCCCCCAGCTACCTGCACCTCCAGGGCCCGGGCAAGGTGTCATATGATCCCTCCAGGCGGCTCTATAATGCCACAAACACGGCCACACCTCTCCCCCCAGCTACCTGCACCTCCAGGGCGCGCACAAGGCATCATATGCTCCCTCCAGGCGGCTCTATAGTGTCACAAACACGGCCACACCTCTCCCCCCAGCTACCTGCACCTCCAGGGCGTGCACAAGGCATCATATGCTCCCTCCAGGCGGCTCTATAGTGTCACAAACACGGCCACACCTCTCCCCCCAGCTACCTGCACCTGCTGGGCGTAGAGAGGGGATGTGGAGTCACGTTTTGTCCACAGGCCACAAAGTGTCCACAGGTCAATGAAAGACACAAGTTGGTGCTATTAAAATCAATTGTGTTTTCACTTGGAGTATAATTTCTTTGCTACATGGATGTGTTCACCATAAAGGCAACTTTAGGACCCACCTAGACAAGAATTATCAGTTACAGTTTATTATGGTATAATTGTAGGCTACATCTTATTCTAATATGTACTATGTATCACCAACCTGGGAGATTCAGTCATCTAATCATATCTCTGTTAATGAACTTACTAGAACTAATAATAAACCTTGCAAATTTCTTGTCTGAAGAAATAAATTAAGTTTCTACAAAAAGTTTGATAACGGGTGTGGACACTTTGTAGCATGTGGACAAAATGTGACTCCACAGGGGACTTAAAAGACGATTAAAGTTGCAAAAAGGCAGGCACTGCTTAAAGAATATTAAAGCTGGTGCAAGGTGCTGGTCCTTCTTTAAGCAGCATTAAGCACCTTTGCGGATCTTTAAACTAGGAATTAAAGTTGCAGGAAAGTAGATACTGCTTAAAGTAGGTTAAAGTATGTTAAAGGTGCTGACAAGCTACGGCTCCTACTTTAAGCACCTTGACTGCAGCTTTAAGCACGGACAAAAGGGGTTTAAACTTGAATTGTTATGCAGTGTTGGAAGAGGACCTGTAAAGTCAAACTGGCGAGAGAGATCTCGTCTTTCAACATGACAATGCTGCGATCTTGGAAAAAATTAGCGTGATTTTTTCAAAAGCTTCTATGAAAAGTTTGACGTCTTCGTTGTTGTAGTGGATCAAGTAATCTCTCATAGTTTGCATCTTCTTGTCGTACTAAACTTTCTGACATGTGGCGTAGTCGGATTTCGACCATTTTGACGCCCGTCAGTTCGCTGTCAAAAGCCGATCTCGGTGGCAGGGTTCTGTTTACCAGTTTCTTGGTATACGTCATCCATTCGTAAGGAAAGCGACTTTTCTCTTCGTTTCTGGTGAAAGCTCGCAAATAATTCGCGTAGCTGTAACCAAGTGCCAAATAGTTGACTACTATGTCCAAGAAAACTGTGTGTAAACCGTCAAGTATTGATTGCTTCTCTTTATGACGCTGAATTGTTGGTTTCTTCGGTCTCCGGAGGCAAAGAACGAGTGAAGGCGTATTTTTGATCAGGTTCAAGTCGTAACGCTCCGAGTTGAAGCTCACGACTGGAGCTTGACGGATGTATCTCAGAAGCTGCTTCTTCAGTTGAACTAATGGTTGTCTGGTGTGAGCTGCAGCGAAGCCGCCTGGAGAAGGGGTGAATGTCGCTTCCTCCAGCAGGAGAGCTTCACCTATCGCCACATGTAACTTCGCTAACGTTGGTAGGTAAAGTTCTAGCACAGCTTTCTTGATGACTTTGGCATTCTCGTTTATGTGATTTTAAACTCGGTCTAACAAGGGGTTGGAATCTGCGTCGGATTCTCTGACGTACACCGACCCCTCCTACCCCGGAAAGTCGGATGCGACGCTAGCCGACAAAGGGACGTGATCCCACAGCAGGGACACGTGTTCAGTCGACGGTTCTCTGCACGGTCTGAAGAAAGCCTCGAAATTGAAGGTAATGTTGTAAGGGTAGATTCTGGAATGTCCGTCGGGAGGAAAAGTTTCACGTGTGGCAGCGGGACAGAACTGACGTAACAAATTTGAAGCGCGCTTGCTGGTGTTGTATAAGTGAAAGGAAATGTGGCGGAAGACGCAGAGGTTGTCCCTGTTGGGAAAATCTAACACAAGGCTTCTCTTTCCAACTCGACCGTCCTGCCTGTTCCTACCGCCTATGGGAAAACCCCCAGGTCCCATGTAAACGCAAATGTTCAAAATTAGTAGGAAAAAGAGCGCACCGCTTGGTGTCAGCGTCGCAAAGTTTCCGTACTTCCTCGCAAGCGACGGTGTTTTCCATCTTTGAGAGGAGCTCTTCCAAAGTTTCTGAATTAGTTATAGTAGGGAGCGGTTGTAATGAGAGTTGCGTTGTTCTGGGAGACGTGAAAGTAGCGCAGTATGTTCTTGTCTTCTCTGTGTTGTAAGAGTAAGCCTACCGAGAAACCCACTTTTTATCATTGTGTGAAGCGGATTGCGACGCATAGTATCTACAGCGTCACTCAACTCGCCGGTTGGTAGTTTGACGTTTGTTACACTCACGCGAGTCCCGTGCATCCTGACACTCGTTCGTATTGCAGGCCAATTCGCCGTGAACGTTTCCTCACCGTTCGGTACAGCGCATGTACGTGGAGGGATAGTCACCTCGTCCAGAGATTCGCGTCGACAGGTGATCTTTTCAGCAATCGACATCGCCGCATAGAGGGCAAAACTTAGGTATTGTTCTTCATTTTTCTACGGGTCACTCGTGATTGTACGGTCTTTTAAAAATTTTGAAACACTTTTCGCAAACGTCCTGCGTCATGTTTTTCTTTTTTTTTTGTTTTTTCACTTATTTACCAATTATTAAAAAAAATAAAACGTTATTTATCACTTCGAATACTAAACACCTCTTACCACACGATACTATTAGCATAGTGAAAGGTGACTGTAGTCTAGGATCGAATTCAACAGATGACCATCTTACTGCAGGGATCAGACAAGAGTGGTCAACACTGGAGTGTCACAGCTCACTTTTATGTCTTTGGGTACAGCTGCATACAACCCTTGAACATACATTGCGACGTCGCTGCGACCCATGTCGTCTTGCAACACTTTGCCATGTCGTCTTGCAACACTTTGTACTTCCAAGCTCTCAGCACTTCATAGACAGGGTTCTTCACAGTCCTGTCAGAAGGCACAGGTTGAGAGATGAAAGCTACTTCATGAGAAGTCAACCCTAAGTAGATCCCTATGGTCTTCCAGTCTCTAGGGCAGAGCTCAGCTAAAAGAGAGAAATATTTCTGCACTTTCCACTCCATGTCTCCACTCTCTAAGCCATCCCACATGTCATGCTTGTCCATGTACTCACGTGAGAATTTGATGAGGTCCATACGGTAAGATTCTTCCAAGGCGGCGGCTAGGTCCTTCCACCTAGTAGTACAACTTTTCTGGTACCAAGTAGTGAACATTTCTCTAGCTTGAGTTATGACACTTGTCTCACAACTGAGATATCCCATATCCTTCAAGTTCACTTCAAGGTATGAACCTAACCGTATGTAATCTGATGTCGGCAACTTACTACTTATTTTCAGTAGCATAGCGTCTGACAAGTATCCTAACGGCTCTGCTTTGAAGTATGATGATACAGGTACTACTGCAGCAGAACCAATAACAGGAGCAGCGTCTGCGCTGGTATCCGACGACTCGTTGTCGGAACAGGGCAACCACACGACTTCGTAAGGTGGTGGTGAGGGCAGTCGCCACGGACCGGACGCGCTACCAGTGGAAATGAGGTCGAAAAACGGACTGTGCGCCCGTAGCCCTTCGGGTTCCTCGTACGCCACGTCGTCAGCGTCGTTCTCTGTCTCACCCTGTTGCTTTAGGGCATGTATGTCTACTACGCGCTGCTGGGGCTGAGTGTCCGAATAGCTGTAAGTCTCAGCGCGAGCGGCGTTGATGGCGTCGGTTGATGTAGCGGTGGAGAGGTTCTGTGCAACGTGCTGCGTGTCAGTACTAGTAGCGGCAGTCGCAGCAAGAGGTGTAGCAGCAGCAGCAGCAGCAGGTGCAGCAGTAGCAGGCGCAGCAGTAGCAGGCACAGCAGCAGCAGGCGCAGCAGCCTCAGCAGGCGCAGCAGTAGCAGGCGCAGCAGTAGCAGGCGCAGCAGCAGCAGCAGCAGCAGCAGCAGCAGCAGCAGCACTAGCAGCACGAAGATCACCAGCAGCCGCAGCAGGCGCAGCAGTAGCAGCAGCAGCAGCGTGCTTAGCAGTAACAACCCTCGCGAGTGTAACAACATCGCTACCACGACGACTACTACTACCACTACTACTGCTGCGTGCGCTCGCTACAGCGGGAGGGTGATAAGACCAAGCGGTTGCGGCGGTAGTCTCAATTTCAGTAGCAAGAGGAGACGCTGACGCTAAACGATCACCGTTCTGCGTACTCTTCTTGTTCTTGAACTCGATTAGATCCTTGGACGACACTAGTTGTTGTGTTTTGCTCATGGTGGTGACTGTAGAGAGCAGCAAAAGACTAAGTGAGTGAATGGGTGTTTCCAGCCCCCTTATATACTCCTTCTCGCTTCTAGAGCTAAGCTACTTACGGCTCTGTTCAGCTGCCGCCGGCTGACCAGCGGCCATTCACAAAGAGAAACAAAAAGACTTAAGGCATGACGTTTTCAGCTGGATCCCTTTCCCCCTCCCCTTTGAGAGATCGACTGACATGAGCTAAGCTACTTACTGCCTTATTCAGCAATTCAACGTGCGTTAGCTGTATAAAGGATTAAGCAGTTGCTGCCGCCGGCTGACCGGCGGACATTCACAAAGAGAAACAAAAGACATAAGTCATGACGTTTTCAGCTGGATCTCTTTCCCCCCTTTTTTGAGAGATCGACTGCCATGAGCGGGCGGTGTACCGACTGTGCTAATTCAACGCGCATTAGCTGTATAAAGGATTAAGCAGTCATGAGCTTAGAGTGTGTATACAAAAAACTACAGGAGGCGTGTGGTGTGAAGCAGGACCCCCTAAGACGGGTGTGTCTGTCTGTGAGTTGAGTCGTGTGCATGTGGTGAGCGACTTAAGTGTAAAACAAAAAAAATCACCGCCTCCTGCCGTGGTGAGTAGACTGGCCGGCGGCGGCCGGCTAGTTCAATAGGGGTGACAGCTGACTAAGGCTGTGCATGAAAATCCGATTTCACCTGACCTCTGACGTTTGTTACAATGAATGCCAAAGGGGGAGAGAGTCGTCCTCAGGTAGGGGGTAGGAGGTAAAGCTATGGATAAGGAAAAAACACCATTTTCAGCTGGCTTCCACAGATGGCGATGACATACCCCTCGTCATCTAAGCTCTTAAGAAGCTCTTAAGGAGCGGAGCGGCTGCTAGACAGCTGGGGTGCTGTTGGAAATAGGATTAAACTCCCTCTGTATAAAAGCTCTGATTTCTGTTGGAAAAAAACCATATCAACTCTGACCACAGTAACGTCTACTACCACCACCACCAGCACCACCGCCGCCGCCACCGCCGCCGCCGCCAGTCACAGCTGATCGCCTCATTAAAGCATGTGACGTCGTCACTTCTAGTCACATGCTTCATCAAGTCGCTTCCAGTCACGTGATCCTAAAGACCCTCACTTCCTAAACAAAAAAAAATGAAGAGACACGCTTCTTCCTCTCGAGAGGAAGAAGCGTGTCTCTCGATTGAAATCTTTTCTTTTCTTTTTTTCTTAAAAGAGACAAACGCCCCTTAGAGTGCCCCCCCACCCCCCTAGAGTGCCCCCCTCCCCCCCTCCCCCCCCTCCCCCCCCCCACCCGCCCCATGCATCCTAAAAGCGCCCCCCTCCCCATGCATCTTAAAGGGGCCCCCCTCCCCCCCTCCCCTCCCCTCCCCTCCCCTCCCCTCCCCTCCCCCCTTATACACTCTAAAGAATGCTTCTACCTAGTTCAATAAGTCACTTCCAGTCGCTCGTAAAACAATAAAAATGAAAAAAAAACTTATATCGTAGTGTTTTTTATTAGTTTACCGAAACCTCCTCCTTCTCCTCCTCCTCTCCATCTCCTCCTCCTCCTCCTCTCCTTATCCTCCTCCTCCTCCTCCTCCTCCAAAAAAAATCACATTTTAAAGCGCGTGACCCCTTAAAGACGCTCATCTCTTCATTAAGTCGCATGACGTCACTTCTTCTTCTTCTTCTTCTTCTTCTTCTTCTTCTTCTTCTTCTTCTTCTTCTTCTTCTTCTTCTTCTTCTTCTTCTTCTTCTTCTTCTTCTTCTTCTTCTTCTTCTTCTTCTTCTTCTTCTTCTTCTTCTTCTTCTTCTTCTTCTTCTTCTTCTTCTTCTTCTTCTTCTTCTTCTTCTTCTTCCGGTCACGTGATCAATCAGGGCACTTCCGGTCACGTGATCCTCAATGAGGTCACTCACTTCCGGTTGGCCATTAGGTCATGTGACATCACTTCCGGTCACATGACTCATCAGGTCACTTCCGGTCACGTGATCCTAAATTAGGTCATATGACGTCACTTCCGGTCCCCTAAGTAGGTCATATGACGTCACTTCTGGTCCATAAGTAGGTCATATGACGTCACTTCCGGTCACGTGACCAAATGGCGGCCTCTGATTGGCTAACTAGGTCACGTGACGTCACCACTAATCCCCTAAGTAGGTCACTTCCGGTCACGTGACCAAATGGAGGCCTCTGATTGGCTGCAGGTCGATTGAGTAATAAACAGTAGTTAACCATAGTCCCGTTCAGATACATACAATACTACTTGCATATGATTCAGATGATTCTTTTTGTTTGCATTACTTTTGACTAATAGAAGGGGGGTGGAGTTCATAAAGATTACTGTCGTCTGCAAACAAGTGGTCTGTTGCCTTATCCTGGGCCAGGAGTATGCACGTTGCAATGCATATAAAAAGAAGATTACTCTTGTTAATTTAGTTGTCTTAAAGTTACACTATGGCTTATAAAACACCCCCCTACGCAGGCTGGGGTTTGTTACACGGGGGTAAACCAGAACAGATTAGACCGAAATAAATGCAGCTTCTAGGGACTTACCCCACGCCCAGGGTACTCCCCGGGTGCAGATACAGACCTAATAAAACAGTGTACTAGATATCTAGAAAACTCTTCAAGTAGCTCTCCTGGATTTCCTGGATTTCTAGGCTGCAGGTTTTATCCTATAAAGTTAGCTGGCTAGAGGGGAGAGCGGTAGAGAGGCAGAAAGAGACACAAAGAGAGAGATAGAGAGAGGGCGAAATGGCAGAAGTGAGAGGAGATTTAAAGGAGAATACTCAGGGATAGAGATATTAACAGGTAGACAGACAGAACAAGCGTATCAGGCATAGGTGTATACACTCTAAGAACAGTGTGTTACGTTTACACACTTATCAACACACTTTTCTGCAGCCACTTTTAACACTCATTTTGGTGTAACACATTAGACATTACACACTCTTTGACAAAAGTGTGTTGATCTCAAAGGTGTGTTGTAAATATGTGTGTGTAACTACTTTTGCATGTTCCCGCAACACACTGTTCTTAGAGTGTAGATAGAGGGAGAGGTGTAAAAGGGGAGAAAGCAGAGAGACATAGCTATCAATGGATAGATCAAGACCAAAATAGCAAGGGAAGTAAAACAAAAACATGAGAGAATTCCCGGAAAATGATATGAGAGTGGTTGCTATGGAGAAGGGGCCATTCCTTGGTCCATGTTCAGTTAGGTGTGTGCTAAAGATGTGGTAACATTTAACCTGCACTCCCCAGCCATATTACTCCTCCCTCCCAGTGCTAGAACAGGGCAGTCCCTCACACATATCTGTCAGTGCTAGAACAGGGCAGTCCCTCACACATATCTGTCAGTGCTAGAACAGGGCAGTCCATCACACATATCTGTCAGTGCTAGAACAGGGCAGTCCATCACACATATCTGTCAGTGCTAGAACAGGGCAGTCCCTCACACATATCTGTCAGTGCTAGAACAGGGCAGTCCCTCACACATATCTGTCAGTGCTAGAACAGGGCAGTCCCTCACACATATCTGTCAGTGCTAGAACAGGGCAGTCCATCACACATATCTGTCAGTGCTAGAACAGGGCAGTCCATCACACATATCTGTCAGTGCTAGAACAGGGCAGTCCCTCACACATATCTGTCAGTGCTAGAACAGGGCAGTCCCTCACACATATCTGTCAGTGCTAGAACAGGGCAGTCCCTCACACATATCTGTCAGTGCTAGAACAGGGCAGTCCATCACACATATCTGTCAGTGCTAGAACAGGGCAGTCCATCACACATATCTGTCAGTGCTAGAACAGGGCAGTCCCTCACACATATCTGTCAGTGCTAGAACAGGGCAGTCCATCACACATATCTGTCAGTGCTAGAACAGGGCAGTCCATCACACATATCTGTCAGTGCTAGAACAGGGCAGTCCATCACACATATCTGTCAGTGCTAGAACAGGGCAGTCCCTCACACATATCTGTCAGTGCTAGAACAGGGCAGTCCCTCACACATATCTGTCAGTGCTAGAACAGGGCAGTCCCTCACACATATCTGTCAGTGCTAGAACAGGGCAGTCCATCACACATATCTGTCAGTGCTAGAACAGGGCAGTCCATCACACATATCTGTCAGTGCTAGAACAGGGCAGTCCCTCACACATATCTGTCAGTGCTAGAACAGGGCAGTCCCTCACACACATCTGTCAGTGCTAGAACAGGGCAGTCCCTCACACATATCTGTCAGTGCTAGACCAGGGCAGTCCCTCACACACATCTGTCAGTGCTAGAACAGGGCAGTCCCTCACACACATCTGTCAGTGCTAGACCAGGGCAGTCCCTCACACATATCTGTCAGTGCTAGAACAGGGCAGTCCCTCACACATATCTGTCAGTGCTAGAACAGGGCAGTCCCTCACACATATCTGTCAGTGCTAGAACAGGGCAGTCCCTCACACATATCTGTCAGTGCTAGAACAGGGCAGTCCCTCACACATATCTGTCAGTGCTAGAACAGGGCAGTCCCTCACACATATCTGTCAGTGCTAGAACAGGGCAGTCCCTCACACATATCTGTCAGTGCTAGAACAGGGCAGTCCCTCACACATATCTGTCAGTGCTAGAACAGGGCAGTCCCTCACACATATCTGTCAGTGCTAGAACAGGGCAGTCCCTCACACATATCTGTCAGTGCTAGAACAGGGCAGTCCCTCACACATATCTGTCAGTGCTAGAACAGGGCAGTCCCTCACACATATCTGTCAGTGCTAGAACAGGGCAGTCCCTCACACATATCTGTCAGTGCTAGAACAGGGCAGTCCCTCACACATATCTGTCAGTGCTAGAACAGGGCAGTCCATCACACATATCTGTCAGTGCTAGAACAGGGCAGTCCCTCACACATATCTGTCAGTGCTAGAACAGGGCAGTCCCTCACACATATCTGTCAGTGCTAGAACAGGGCAGTCCCTCACACATATCTGTCAGTGCTAGAACAGGGCAGTCCCTCACACATATCTGTCAGTGCTAGAACAGGGCAGTCCATCACACATATCTGTCAGTGCTAGAACAGGGCAGTCCATCACACATATCTGTCAGTGCTAGAACAGGGCAGTCCATCACACATATCTGTCAGTGCTAGAACAGGGCAGTCCCTCACACATATCTGTCAGTGCTAGAACAGGGCAGTCCCTCACACATATCTGTCAGTGCTAGAACAGGGCAGTCCCTCACACATATCTGTCAGTGCTAGAACAGGGCAGTCCCTCACACACATCTGTCAGTGCTAGAACAGGGCAGTCCCTCACACATATCTGTCAGTGCTAGAACAGGGCAGTCCCTCACACATATCTGTCAGTGCAGGGCAGGCGGTGGGGTGGTTATGTGTTACTCTCCTATCAAGATCTAACCATGGAGAGGACTGACAGAGTCCACCATTCACACTGTACATATATGTCACACATTAAGTAAGTTCTATGGCTGCAACATGGTTCTCTATGTAATTGGGCCTATTCTAAATGAAATAGAAATAAACAATATAATGAGCCCTTTAAGAATTGCATGTCGCTAAAAGATGAACTTGTTGTCATGATGTACCAATGCAGCTCCTGCGAGTAACTCGCTGGGGCTTCATTGGTACATCATGACAACCTTTTTTAAGGGTCTAAACGCAATAGAGTCAACATGAATGAAGCACTGGTGAGTATGATGCATGAATGCAGTGCTGGCAAGTTACCAGGTTGGGGCCGGGACCATGTTATTAGACGTACTGAATACATAGTACACCCTTAACATTGAGTCTGTACCAAGATTATGGCACTGTGCACCATCTTGGGCTGTACCATAATCTTGGTACACCTGGCGTGTTCACTGGACCATGGCCCTTGCTCATGCAGGTAAATGGGCCAATCACAGCCCAGTACTCATGTACCTTACCTGTGGTTACTGGACTGTTACCCTTATCTGTGCATGTAATTAGTGGGGTCACTGGGGTCATAAGTGGGACTAGGGAAACCACTCTACTATTTCATACTTATATTTACATTATATGGCTTATTTACTACATTATCAAACATCACTGATTGAGGGGTTGCCCAGACACAGCAAAGTACCAAGTTCAAGGTCATTTGGCTGTTACCAGAGCCTTTCTTCGGAAGGATTTGGGAACGAGAGTACACACTGTCTGGCATCCACTGAGTGGGTTCACTGGCTGCATTAGAGATAGAGGCAGCTGGTAGCCAGCTTGTACACCTTAGCGGAGCCTTCTGTGGGGGCAGCCATTTTGGTGAGACACAAACTCTCGTGCCAATTCACATCATAAGAGCGAGATTTCATGAGATTCTTATTGTCTATTGGAATCTTATCAGTGTTTTCTTGGGGTAGATGGTGGAGATAATGGCCAAGCTGGGAGAGATTAGGGCTGCACAGGTGTTAAGTAGCTACCAGACAGGCTCCACTCAGTCAAGGCTCAGTGACTGCCTTCACTCTCCATACAGATGTTTCATCACTCTCCAAGCAGAATTAGATCTTTTAATTCTTTTATATTTCAGCTTTATGAAAGGAAATTCAAAGAAGCTGAATTGGTAGAGGCATACAAGATAATATTCTGGTGCCATACATGCAGAAACCATATACTAATTGTGTATTGACCAACAGAGATTAAAAGTGGACAACTCATTTTGCTAGTGGACCCTGGTTTGTGGCATCTACCCCAACTTCATATATTGAAGGATAAGAAATACACTATGAGAAGTGGGCAAAGTAAACTATACAAAGATATTGATGGACATTGTGATGTTTTTGTTCCTTTTTGTGATGAAGCAGCATCCTGCCTTCTGCACATGGCACCCAATAACTTCAGAAGGCAATATCCTGGGCCGGGTGGGATGTCACATCTAGAAGGGTGACTTTAATAGGCCAAATAAAAAAAAAGTTTTGTTTCAGGTAACATGGGATGAAACTTTAGGGTCGGTAGGTCGGATTTTTTCTTTTTTTTTAAAACTTTTTTTTTTTAACATTACCCTAAAATTGACCCAAAAAAGTATGAAAATGGGAAGATTTTTTTCAAAATTTTTGAAAACCCCCAAAAAGTGTAAAATTATGAAAATGTCTTCAAAATTGCATAAAAAAAAAGTAGGGTCGGCCCTGTTTACATAGGGTCGGTCGGGTGACCTGAAACAAACCTTCTTTTTTTGGCCTTATAGGAGATTTATGCCAATATAAAATACTGTAGACTCGGGTTGTATGTGGATGATATAAAGCAGAGATTTACTGGGAGCGAGTGAGAGTCATGCATCCTCTCATGGTAATGAACTTTCAGGAAAAGAATGGTAAGAATGAAAGGGGGGCAGACAGGGGGTTGTGAAGCTGACAGCAAAAAGGTGTCTGGTTAGGGAATTATGTAGAAAGGGGTGAACAGATACTGGCGAGATCGGATAGGGGTGGGATGCAATTTGTTCCTGACAAATGTAGGGATGACGGCTAGCTTGGATATATATAATGATTCCGCCAGAAGTGGCGATTTTAAGATTACGCATGGAATAGGCAGCGTCTAGTGACTAGGCAGGTTTGTCCCTTGTTGCATTACTCATACTCCTACACTTGCAGTGAAGCATCCCTCCCCGCCCATAACTGATACTACTGCATCCCACAGTGCCACAACAGGAAGTAGGCTGCTGCTGATGGCTGCTGTGCATGCTTGGAAGCACTCAACAGTCAGCAGCCATCTTGTCAAAAATTGATCAACTGAACTAAAAATAAATTTTTGAGATTAAGAATTATAAAAGTTTCATCTGTGAAGCATTAAGAGGTCTTCTGCATGTCTCTACATGGTGATAGTAAATGGCAATGGCAATGGGCCAGAGCTGTTTATTTTACAGTTAAAAAGACATCTATCAAATCAATATCACAATGAATGGACTGTGTGACATAAAGGGTATTAGAAAATAAACCCAAACCCCTTCTGGATTAAGGGAGCAGTGGCAAGTTTAGTTTGGGTTCCTGCTTGTCATGTTTATCCTTTCATTGATATACCAATCCTGACAGTTATGACTGTTTGTGCAGATCTATGTCATGAACAACTTGGACACCTGCATTGAAATCTCTCATTGCATTACATCACCTAAAAACACAGTGGTCCTTTCATGGGACCCAAATAATGCTATATACAGAAACCACCCACCCCAGTCCCTGCCACATACTACATTCATATTCAGGGCCATTACCCTTTACGGCCAGGCCTGGTAACATTTATATGTGATCTGATGACACATGCTGGTACATCAGTTCTTCCTCCCACAACAGCTACGTCAGCTATTATGTGATTTGAGGCTTATAATCAATAAAGTCACTCTAAACTTCCCAGATCCCCATATTAAATGGAACAACAAAACAGGGGAGTAAACCTGCATCGAGAGCAGCAGGGTCCACAGCAAGGTCATGTTAAGTAAACCTCATGGAAAATACAAAACAACAAAACCTTTGATGGACAGTCTTAGGCCAAAAAAAAAGGTTTGTTTCAGGTAACATGGGTAGAAAATGTAGGGTCGGTAGGTTGGATTTTTTTTTTTTTAACTTTTTTGCATAAAAAAACGTAGGGTCGGCCCTGTTTTGATAGGGTCGGTCGGGATACCTGAAACAAACCTTCATTTTTTTTGGCCTTACTAAAACCAACACAATATTTGAATTAAATAGATTTATATTTCAATTTGCAGGATAATTTCCCCTAGGAAGCTACAGACGGTAGCACTGGCCACAATCCATCATTAAGTCTTACTGTGGGGGTTAACTATTTCAAAACATGGACCAAAGATGGCAGTGGCTCTCAAGGGCAATCAGAGGCAGAGGCACAAAACTGTAGCCTCCCATTATTATGCCATAGTTATATGAGAATAGTTACTATGAAAATGGTTTTGGTTTCTTCACAGTGGTTTGTTTTGATGTTAGAATACAGCACAACTGATAACTAGTGACTAGAGCAGAGATAGCACAGCCGACATTCTACCCCCACAACTGTCATGTGGCTTGAGTCATATTAGATCCCATTGTATTGAGTACAACAAAGAATGGAAGTAAATGTACTGCCATTCTGAACATTCCATGTCCCTTGTATTTTGGTACGTATACAGACAAATTGCACCAGTTGCATCATAGAACAAGTGCATAATCAAGACATCGTGATAATTATGTCGGTTAGTACTTAAAATCAGCTACGCTGAGTACTACCCTTATCATCATTGACAGTTTATTATTAACTTAAAGCATGTCTGTCGTGTAAACCTGGAATCTCTTATAAATTCAATCATGCACCGTGATGAGGAGCAAAAAGGAAACAGTCGTTTTTATTAATGTTGTCAATAAATGATTAAAACACCTCCCAAAAAATCTGATGACTGGCCATATTACAATATATGTTACAGTATATTGTAATGCGAGGAAAAAAAAAAATATAAAACATGAATTATATTCAAACCAGTAAAGGCAGTTGAAAGTGAAACTGAATGGTTGTCATGGATACTACCTGGTATTAATTATTTATGTATGGGATTGCAGGAGAAAACAACCGGATGTGAACTAAATCTGTGAGATATATACATGTCTGAACAGCTTTTATGTTACTAGGTTATTGAATTTACTGAGCAAATAAAATCATAACTCTAAAGTATTTGTTAACAAGCATTAAACAGATGAAAGTCTAGTGGAAAAATAAAGTCCAGATGCAAAGAGAACCACACAGCTGTCAGACAAGTGGGGACCAGGTCACCCAGTACAGTGACCTACTGTTGTCACTGAAATTGTCTTTCTTTGCCAAATCTTGATGAAAACTGATGATGAGAAATGGACAAGATTTGTCATATTTGGTATCAAATTAAAGCTTACAATGCCAGCAATGCAGTGGTGTAGAAATAACATACATTTTCTCTTCTTTCAAATATCAATTAATTTTTAACCAATAAAAATTTGAATTTTGGCCACAGAAAAACGTAAATTATCCAATACATTTTGGCCTGTGAGTAAAAGAGAAAAAAGAGAAAAAAGCCTCCCTCGTCAGATTTCTCACACTTTTTTCCTGAGTGTCCTATCTGTAGTGTGTAAATGTCTGCAAATCCATCATGTGTTGTGACAACATGAACAAAGGCACCAGGACACACATCACACAAACATTCAACTACAATTCCATGTAAACTAACATCATACATGAAAAATAATCTAAAAAAAACATAAAAACAAATGTAAAAAAAGGGTCTAATCACCAATACTATGATGAGAATGCAGCAGACAATCACCCACTGCTATAAACACCCACACCTGTTCATGGTTTTGCCACCAGGGGCCAGCAAGTTCAGCTACATCCTGGTGTAAGTAATAGCAGATTAATCTTTCCTGACACATGGATCCGATTCGTCCTATCCTTTCTTTTAACACGGAAATTGGAGATGGTCATCCAGAAGCCTCTGGTTGAATCGACACAGAATCAGCCAGCGGTTTTATCTTCCCAGAGACATGGAGAGACAGATCCGACTCTTCCTATCCTTTATTTTATGTTACAATTTTACCCATCTGACCCTTTTTCTTTTACCCTCAGCCCCATCCTCATGCAATTGCTTTCTCTTGTAAACCCTTATAACTCTGTCCCTCCAAGCCCCCTCCATACCTACCTTCTATAGCTCTCACTGTAACTCTTACTATGAGTCTTACTATGTCACTGAGAGCCCTGTTGTTCTTGTTACATTTAAAATCCAAACTCATGGAGGTTTGGACAGGCATACAATGGCATTTAGAGCCTATGCCGAAATAAAAATAATTTGACTAATAATTCGTGCTAAATTAATGACAGCACTGAAGGTGTAGGAATCCCTTAGGGGGAACCCCTTTGTAAAATGAAGGCTCCGTTCCCCCAAGAGGCTGAGGCAATTATCTGATTAAAGTTGGAACACTTAACAAGGACTCAACACATGACAGTACAACACCACATAAAACACACAACCCACCAACTGTGAGTATGAAGGCAAAGCCTTGGTATAATAGGAAAAGGATGAGAAAAAGCACAATGGTCCTGGGTCCTGCTAGTATTAGATATGTGAGGTGTCTGAGCTCAGTCACAGAGACCGCATATTCCCCGACCAGAGTCCAGCTGGTGGTACTAGATCCATTATATTTACAATACCAATGTACCCTATGTGTCATCTTTCTCCATGCATGGAGAACGATGACACATGCATGCATGGTCACAGTGTGGTTCAGTCTCTTTCCCTGCTGCCCCTTTTTACTACTTGAAGGCCAGGATGACCAAATGTTTATACTTAACTTTAGGTTGGTGTGTAGACCAATAATTTGTCTGAGTGTAGTATTAGGGTAAATTGAGGGTGCTGATTCCTAATCCACTCTATGTCAAGTGATATCTGTGCCGCGACAAGGTCAAATTTAAGGTCAAAAGTCACGATTTTATGTAAAAATGAGTCTGAAATGAGTACACATTTTGAAACATATACAAAAATATTAAAGGTGAAGCTTATTAGTTTCATGTAAGTAGTATTGTATGTATCGGAACGGGACTATAGTTAAGTACTGTTTATTACTCAATCGACCTGCAGCCAATCAGAGGCCTCCCTTTTGGCGGGAAATTCAAAAGCAGCCAATGAGAGGCCTCCCTTTTGGCGGGAAATTCAAATAGGTCACGTGACCGGAAGTGACCTACTTCCGGTCACGTGACCTTTGGGCGGGAAATTCAAATAGGTCACGTGACCGGAAGTGACCTACTTAAGAGGGTCACGTGACCACCATGTTGGCGGGAAATTCAAATAGGTCACGTGACGGGAAGTGACCTACTTAAGGGGGTCACGTGACTACTAGGTTGGCTTTCAAAATAAGTCACTTGAGATTTTGATGGATAAATAAATTTAAAAAAAGAAAAAAAAAGCAAGCTGAAAAAGCTTGCTAAAAAATAATTTAAAAATGCGGCTCTTTTTTTCTAGGAGGGGGGGGGGGGGAGAGGGGCACTCTGGGGGGCACTCTTTAAGATGCATGGGGGGGGAGGGGGGGAGGGGGGGAGGGGCAGGGTTTTTTAAGAGTGAGACTCGCTTCTCTGCCCTCTCTAAAAGAGAGGGCAGAGAGGCGAGTCTACTTACCATGAAAGGTATCATGATTGCGTTTATGATGATGTGCATCATGATGTGACTATCTTACAACCCTATGAGAAATAAGCAAGACATGGGCGTACTTACACGGGCTATTTGTAAACTAATTTCTCTTGAATCTATTAACAGCTCACATTTTTTTCTTAGATGACATCTGACAGCTGCTTGCTAGGCTAAGATATTGTTAAATAAACAACTTGGAAAGCTAATTACAGTTTTCTGGCTTGAAATATAGTCTTTCAACAGACTTTTTTTCTCATCTTACACAGAGGCAAATATCAGAGACACCCAATGGCGCTTAAACTGCTCTCAGCCAAGGGTCGGGCACTGCTGGACTATAATAGACGGGTCAAGGACCGTTCTACTGTGGGTCAGGCTAGGTCGGACATTCAATAACGCGACTTTAGCAAAACTTGCTTGAAAGTCTGACCATGCGAGATCCTTATGCCCCAGTCTGTCAATGCTGTCCAGACTTTCAAGCAAGGTTGTCAAAGACCTACCTGTCATTGAATGTCCGACTTAGCCTGCCTGACCCTCAGTAGAACGGTCCTTGACTCATCTATTATAGTCCAGCAGCGCCCGACCCTTGTATGAGAGGGGTATTGACACCATTGGCTGACTCTGATAATTCGCCTGTGTGCACGAGGGGAGGAGAGGGTTTACAGCTTGCGCTTATAGAGCACTACTAGTGGAGGTTTGGATGAGGAGGCTATGACATATGATGTTTGTCTTAAAAAATAGCCATGGCGCATGTCGATGTCGCTTAATTATGCTCATATCTCATGTCGATTTTAAGAATTGCTCATGTCACCTGTCACTGTGTTTTTCAAGCTTCATGTCAAATGTCACTAGGCTTCATCTCGACTTTAGTGGTCCACACCGCTGCTGCTGCTGCTGCTGCTGTCGGTGCTGCTGCTTGTGCTGCTTGTGCTGCTCATGCAGCAGCTGCTGGCTGCTTGTGCTGCTGCTGCTGCTGCTGACAGATGCTACTGCTTGTGCTACTGCTCGTGCAGCAGCTGCCAGCAGCTGCTGAAGCAGCTGCCAGCAGCTGCTGGCTGCTTGTGCTGCTGACAAGGTCATGGGGGCTGCTGCTGACGATGTCACGGATGCTGCTGACAAATGCTACGGCTTGTGCTGCTCGTGCTGCTTGTGCTGCTGAAGTCGCTGCCAGCTGCTTGTGCTGCACGTGCAGCTGCTGCTGAAGCCGCTGCTAGATGCTGCTGCTTGTGCTGCACGAGACTGAGTAGCCGCTATTCGGCGTTTCACTCCTTATGTACCCTGTCCTAGTTAATCCTCTTAAACGGCTGAAAAGGCTCTCTCAGCACAGAGACTCTACTCAATGTAAGAGATCAGTTAAGTAAGTTTTCACATGCCACCTGACTACTGCGGGAGGGTTTAGACTTAAGCAGCTTAGTGCACACACGTGTCTGTTAGAAAAGCTACCTGCACACCTGCCTTCCTTTTTCACTAGTATTTACCCCCTGCCGACTTATAAAGCACCTATACACGCCTTCTTGCTTCTAGAGCTAAGCTGACTGGCAGCTATTTTAAAAGAGAATACTCGTTACCTGTATAACGGATAAGGGGGTTATGAGATTAGCGTGTGTATACAAAAAAAAACAAAAAAAAGCTACAGGGGGCGCGTGTCTGTCTGTGAGGTAGAGACCATGTGGTAAGCGACTCAAGTGTAAAACAACAGCACCTCCTCTTGTCGCAGTGAGTGGTGTGGACGGCGGCTGGCTAGTTGAATTTAAGCGTCAGCTTGAAAGATAAGGCCAAATAAAAAAAAAGGTTTGTTTCAGGTCACCCGACCAACCCTAGCAAAACAGGGTCGACCCTACGTTTTTTTTTAAGCAAGTTTGAAGAAAATTTCATATTTTTATACTTTTTGGGTCATTTTTAGAATTTCCACGGAGGATGGCTAGTACTTTCATGTTAAAAAAATGAAATAAAATAAAATAAAAATCCGACCTACCGACTCCAGTCTTTCTGCCCATGTTACCTGAAACATACCTTTTTATTTTTTTTTGGCTTAATCCGTTCACGGGCTGGCGCGTCACACCTGTCGTTAATCACCCCCTGTAGTCTTTGTATACACAGGTGACTCGGCTTTATCTCTTCACCAGCTATAATCCCATATACATGTACCGCACGTTACACTCGTTAATTCTCTTTTCATGCTGATGGATTAAGGGTGGAAGGGTTCAGGTGAAAAGCGATTTGATTCTCTCTGGAAGAGGGTTGGAGCTCTAGGTGAAAACAAGCTTAGAACATCCAGATTAGCTGCTCTCTCGGCTATATAAAGAGCTTCATTTTTTCTAATCTCTGCCCACTTCGTCTTGTTGTACACTATCAGTCACGAGGCAGACGCTGGAAGTAGCAGATGTTTGCAGTATGGTTTACACAGAGGTTACCTGCTAATAGGATTTTGTCAGAATAGGGTGAGTTGCTATTAAAATGAACATTTAAATGGGTTGTTAATATAGTATCTGATGTTAATGAGCTAACACCTAACATTGAGGATTATGACCTCCCAGAGGGGCGTCTCGCCAAATTCTCCAGTCTTGACTATAGTCTTAACTGTCTAAAGACTGTGGAGCACGTTAATGGGTGGTCTCCTTACTAATTTCACTTGACCAGGCCGGCAGGGTCAACTAGGCTAGGTAATTACAACTACAAGGGCGGCTACTCAACATGCAAGTAGACCTACTACTACGAGATTGTCTTTTGACCACTCTGCCGCCGCCTGCTGGTCTGGCGATTACATGCTCTAGTATAGTTCTCCGCTCTTTTCGTCAGATGACGCCACAATAGGGTTTTTGTACATTTCCACGATACTCGCGAACATTTTAAACGCATAATGAACTATAATAAGCAACAAAGCACACTTCTAATATATTGAATATAAGAAACATGTCAACGTTGTGTATTTCTGATAGAATGAGGCAGATTCTTTGAAATATCAACTAAACTATAGTGAGATTGAAAATACTACACCATATCTAAAGCGATATAAAAGCTATATAAAGTCAGAACCTCTGACGGATCGGTAGGATCACTCAACCATTCGTCCTCGAAAGCAACACAGGGTTCCCGTCCAACAGGACTTTGAGCCTTGACGCTTTTGAGGAGGTTTGATCTCATGCTGCTTAACATGTGGTGTAATTAATCAACACCGCGGCCCCTCTTTAGGGGCCACACAATAAACAAAGAATAAAAAAGGGTAGGACTTAGGTTTAAAGTGAATCTCCCAGGATTTTGGCGAGGTCGACAAAGGAGGAGATAACAGATTAAACTGCAGGAGACTATACGCAAACCTTGATACTCTCAGAGGGGGAGCTCCATATTGCGGACCTGTGGTCAAGGTAATTACAACCACAAGGGTGGCTACTCAACATGCAAGTAGACCTACTACTACGAGATTGTCTTTTGACCACTCTGCTGCCGCCTGCTGGTCTGGCCATTACATGCTCTAGTGTAGTTCTCCGCTCTTTTCGTCAGATGACGCCACAATAGGGTTTTTGTACATTTCCACGATACTCGCGAACATTTTAAACGCATAATGACCTATAATAAGCAACAAAGCACACTTCTAATATATTGAATATAAGAAACATGTCAACGCTGTGTATTTCTGATAGAATGAGGCAGATTCTTTGAAATATCAACTAAACTATAGTGAGATTGAAAATACTACACCATATCTAAAGCGATATAAAAGCTATATAAAGTCAGAACTTCTCACGGAACGGCATCTGCAACAGATCACTCAACCATTCGTCTTGAAATGCCACACAGGGTTCCCGTCCAACAGGACTCTGAGCCTTGTCGCTTTTGAGGAAGGTTTGATCTCATGTTGCTTAACATGTGGTGTAATTAATCAACACCGCGGCCCCTCTTTAGGGGCCACACAATAAACAAAGAATAAAAAGGGTAGACCTTAGGTTTAAAGTGAATCTCCCAGGATTTTGGCGAAGTCGACAAAGGGGTAGATAACAGATTAACCTGCAAGAGACTATACGCAAACCTTGATACTCTCAGAGGGGGAGTCCCATATTGCGGACTTGTGGTCAGATCTATCCCTTCTAGGGGGCAGGTTGCATGTCGTAAATGTCTACTACAGACATTGGGATATATTGTTAATCTTACTCTAGGGTCTCCATAATTAGACCCTGAATCCGTTGTTAAACGGGTGTGAGGGGGTGGTAACTAATACTTATGAGATGTTAGCTTAGTTCATAGTCTCCTTACCAATTTTCACTTGACCAGGCTGGCAGAGCCAACTAGTCTAGGTAATTATAACCACAAGGGCGGCTACTCAAGATCTAAGTAGACCTACTACTACGAGATTGTCTTTTTGGTCCTTCTGCTGCTTAGTTATTACATCCTCCAGTCTAGCTCGCCACACCCTTTGAGCAGCACCACCATTGCCTCGGTAAAAGTGTAGGGTGTGTGCTTTCCACCTTCAGGTATCCATAGATTCGATCACTATCACCCCCCTTGAAATGACTTCAGCTGTTAATTAGGGCGTAAAGCCACCACCCAAGTCCCTGTCAAAAGATGTGAATAACGAAACGCGCTAGTATAGTTCTCCGCTCTTTCGTCAGATGGTGCCACAATAGGGGTTTTGTACATTCCTACGATGCTCGCGAACATTTCAACGCATAATGAGCTACATAGGCAACAAAGCGCGCTTCTAATATATTAAAATATAAAAAACAATTCAATATTGTGTATTTCTGATAGAAATGAGGCGGTTTCCTTAAATACCAACTAAACTATAGCGAGATGAAAAATACCACACCATATCTAAGGCTTTATAAAAAACTATAGAAAGTCAGAACCTCACACGGATCAGCATTCTGTTTGCAACGGATCACCCCTGACCCACTGGTCCTCGCATGCCACACACGGCTCTGCCGTGTTTGAGCTTTGAGGTATCACCCATCAAGTGATCCATGCCGCCCAACATGAAGCGTAATTAATAGCTGCTGTTGCATAGCACAGTGGCAGCATCTAACTAACTCTAAAGAGTTAGTCGGCCCCTCTTTAGGGGCCACACAATAAACAAAGAATACCCTGAATCTGGGACCTGCGGGCGAGGGCCCCAACTGTGAAGTCATTATTGGCTACATTGGTAATATCAATTAAAACTTTAGACAACACCCACCTTAAGTATCATTAACGGACAATATCAATGAACTCAGCATCCGCCTGGTTACCACATTTAGCACCAATTTTACAACTCACAGGGGCCACACTAGCCTCACCGCGCTTTTTATTGCTCTGCTGATTTCTCCAATCCAAAACATGAGGTATCTAGTCTAGCTGTGAGCTCATTGGGCCAAACAAAAAAATAATCCGTGTTCAGGTAACATGGTCCAAAAAAAAATAGGGTAGGTCTACGTCGCCTAAGGCGACGAAAGCGCGTCAAAGCGTTTACAGGGTTCGAGCCCGTGAGCTGCTCCTTGGGGCTGCAAAAAACGCTTAGACACTGAAATCCCATAGGGAAAAAATTTTGGGTTTTTGGACTTTAGGCCTTAATTTGAGGGTGATCCCGGGCTGATAGAAAAATAATTCTTGGACGAGCGGATAGCTCTGGATCTCTTTTTATCTAAAACAGCGAAAAATTGATTATGGTTTCGCCGCAATTCATCCGACGGGGGGTAATCAGCCCCCCCCTCTGCCAATCAAGGCAGTGAATCTTGGCGACCGTGCGATCACTCACGGCCACCGCGACGAACCGACAGAAGAGATCGGCATCTTAGTATGATTCGTGTGACCTACTTAGAGGCTCACACGGTGGAGGTGTGTCCGGCGTTCGGCGCGCTGATTGGCTACTGGTGGGAGGCGCTGTGCCGCGTCAAGAACTTAACCTATTTGGGGCGGCTGTTAAAGGCGCACTGAGTTGAGGTGCACCTTTAAGCAAGAGCGCGATCCGGCCTAGTCTTGCGGACCTCTGTTTAGAGAGTGTAGCAAGCGGCTATGTCGCGCTCTCCAACCACAGGCTTAACAGTGGTCCGCAAGACTAGAGTGCAAGACGCGTGCACACACAGACCGAACAGACACACACAGACCCACACACCCACACACTCCTATCAGTGAGACGTCTAGCAGATTCGGGAGAGGCGACCAGGGAGGTACTCTCGGCTAGCGGCCACTAATTGCCTGTTTAGATAAGGCACAGAAACAAGGGTGATGACAGACTACGTGTTCAAGCAGCCAACATGCCCTGACACTTGATAATGGGTGTGGACCGCTAAATTCGATATGGTGACATGACCATTTCTTATAATCGACAAACGACATGAGGTCTAATGACAAGTGACATGAGACCCAAAAAATCATAGTGACAGGTGACATGAACATTTCTTAAAATCGACATGGGATATGAACATTATTAAGTGACATTGTCATGTGACATGGTCATTTTCTAAGATCGACATTCGACATGGGGACCCCCTATCCAGAGCCCCTTGATAGATGACAGCTGTTGTGTGTAAGAAAAGTGTATGCCTCACAATCAAAAGATGATAAAAGGCTTTATCCCACTCGATGTGGGTTTTGAATCAAATATCAAGGGATCAAATATCAGATCGATATTTGACGTCGTCAAGTGATATCTGACGTTGTCAATCACTTTTACTATGTAGTCAAGGTCGTAAAAACAGAGCCCCCTGATTGGTCAACAGCATGAATGAAAGTTGCATCTCAAACTTTTAATACTCGGTATGGGGCCCCGTGGGGCTGGGACCAATATTTGCAATTTTCGGAAATACTGTCGAGAATTTCTAGATGGAAACACTTTGTCTGGGGTAATTTGACCTCTACTCTTCGATATTCAAGTAATACTCAAGCTATTCTGACTCTAAACATGAGTAAAACGGTCATTTACCAGCGTTATCGGCAGCGCCGACATCAACAACTGCTGATCTCCCTTGGTTACATGACCCAGCTCCGTTTCTAAGGCCTCATGGATCGGGGCCCTGAAGGGGGATCTGCAGAGGCCCTATATCGGGCCCTAGATATGTACATTATATTAATATCTCATAACTTAATTTACTCTAAAATCTTTTGATAGTTCATAACCTTGACCCTTATCTCCTTTTCTCGCGGGATAAAGATAGAATTTGGTTGTTGGCGTGGCCTCTCGTGGATATCTGCTCTTCTCCACGGCACCTCTCGAGCCCCCTGCGGGGCCTCTAGGGGCTGCTAGACGTCTCTCTGCTATGTAGTGTGGGATGTAAAAGAACCCTTGTCTCGGTAAAAGGGCCAATAGATTCGATCACCATCACCGCTCTTGAAATGACCATAGCTGTTAACTAAGGCGTAAAGCAACCCACACACCCACACACCCACACACCCACACATTTTTCTGTATGAGCCTTCAGACCTCAAGCTGCTCAGTGTACGGGACTAGGTTTTGTCATAGGCCCTACGGACGCTACTCAAGGTAAAAATAAGAGAGCTGTCTCACCATGACATTGGGCTGGCTGTAGTTTTTTATGTTTCGGTACCTACAACCAAAACAGCCAGTACCCGCCCCAGGGCTTCATGTCGCACGCGGGAAAAGTATAACGGTGGCGCCAACTGTCGGAATAGCGGGTACACTACGTCAGTAGTTCTTTTGTTCTCCGCTGAGTGACTGGGCGAAATGTAGTCGGTAGCTCTATTTTCTGTGCACTGTTCTGTTCATTTTCTACACTTAACACTTAAATAGACCGCGTGTTTGTACAAGCTAACCGTTTTTATCAGTGCAAAAATTAAATAAGCATCGGATAGAACACTAAAAAAATGAGAAAGTAATCCAGCGCTTAGTATAAGGCACCAGTTTTATCATGAGACACCGAAAGTCTGGTTTTTTTAAGGTGGATAAGACAGTCGACTGAGAGCTCCAAACTAACCAAAAACGTACCAGAGGGAGAACGTACCCGACAGGGCAGGGGCCTTCTACACCCCGGCTCTGATTGATGAGCAAGCGACAAGTGCTACAGAGGGCCTATTCCTCTTTTGAGGTGGGCCCGAAATTGAACAAAAGAATAAACTCAAGAAAAAGCCTTAGGCTTAAAAGAGTTGTAGATACTGATTTTAACGAAGAAGTCACATTCATTAGTTTACAAATAGCCCGTGTAAGTACGCCCATGTCTTGCTTATTTCTCATAGGGTTGTAAGATAGTCACATCATGATGCACATCATCATAAACGCAATCATGATACCTTTCATTGTAAGTAGACTCGCCTCTCTGCCCTCTCTTTTAGAGAGGGCAGAGAAGCGAGTCTCACTCTTAAAAAACCCTGCCCCTCCCCCCCTCCCCCCCTCCCCCCCCCATGCATCTTAAAGAGTGCCCCCCAGAGTGCCCCTCTCCCCCCCCCCCCCTCCTAGAAAAAAAGAACCGCATTTTTAAATTATTTTTTAGCAAGCTTTTTCAGCTTGCTTTTTTTTTCTTTTTTTAAATTTATTTATCCATCAAAATCTCAAGTGACTTATTTTGAAAGCCAACCTAGTAGTCACGTGACCCCCTTAAGTAGGTCACTTCCCGTCACGTGACCTATTTGAATTTCCCGCCAACATGGTGGTCACGTGACCCTCTTAAGTAGGTCACTTCCGGTCACGTGACCTATTTGAATTTCCCGCCCAAAGGTCACGTGACCGGAAGTAGGTCACTTCCGGTCACGTGACCTATTTGAATTTCCCGCCAAAAGGGAGGCCTCTCATTGGCTGCTTTTGAATTTCCCGCCAAAAGGGAGGCCTCTGATTGGCTGCAGGTCGATTGAGTAATAAACAGTACTTAACTATAGTCCCGTTCCGATACATACTATACTACTCCTAATGATATAAGCGATATAACCATAACTGCAGCGATATAACCCAAAAATTTACCCAGACTTTTAGGCCCCTGCTCACCATACAAGGGGGTTGCAATTGGCATTATTTTTTTCTATTTTTTAGTTTTTAATTATTAAAAAAAGAATTACAAATAAAAATGGTTCTAAATGACAGTGGAGTAGGCCTAGAGTTCTGAGGAAACGTTGGGCAATATTGTTATTAGGTGCGCGATATTACCCGTATTTACCCTAAATAGGTCTGAGAGAAAAATAATTAAAGCACAATAAATCTTCACCCGGAGTGTCCCATTCCCCCCCCCCCCCCCCCCCCCCCATATAGGCCTAGTCAAGAGTGTCCCAGTTCTCCCTGCAATGAGTGTCCCAGTTCTCCCTAGGTTGAGATTTTTAAGCAAAATGTTAATACAGTTCAAAATATGCTTAACTGTGTTTTTGTAAGTAGCTGGTCATTTTGCCATCTATCAATGCTACATAATGCAACACTAAAATATTTTCTCATCAAAAGGTAACACTACGTAAATTTAGTTGTCAGAGACCTGAAAAAAACCCTTAAATAGGCCTAGGGGAAGATGGGGTAATACGGGCCATGGGGTAATAAGGGACACTCTCATTTCAGACTGATATTTTTACTGAAAGGTAACACTAAGAACTCAGTTTGGGTTTTATAATTAAAGGTAGGCATCAGATCATATGTATTGCAGTATTTATTATGTTGTTGCAGGAATTATTATTTGAATTATAGGCGGAAAATAAAATTGAATACCTGGAATATTGAGGGCTGACATCTTGATTAGTACAGCATAATTAGACATATCATTATTCATGTAAGCCCCTAGTTTGAGCAAAATGGTAATCTTTTTTCTGGTTTCAGGTGCTAAGGATAA
>OX381717.1:64494062-64652062 GCA_947462335.1 Harmothoe impar | reverse complement strand
AGTGTGCAGTGAGGGCGACTAACCTGCCTGTCTCACAGCTGCATCTACACAATACTAAGGCTGTCACATCTACCGTAAACTGTAAGGGGTACTAACCTGCCTGTCACATCTACCGTAAACTGTAAGGGGTACTAACCTGCCTGTCACATCTACCTTAAACTGTGAGGGGTAGTAACCTGCCTGTCACATCTACTGTAAACTGTAAGGGGTACTAACCTGCCTGTCACACAGCTGCATCTACACAATACTAAGGCTGTCACATCTACCATAAACTGTAAGGGGTACTAACCTGCCTGTCACATCTACCGTAAACTGTAAGGGGTACTAACCTGCCTGTCACATCTACCGTAAACTGTGGGGGTACTAACCTGCCTGTCACATCTACCGTAAACTGTAAGGGGTACTAACCTGCCTGTCACATCTACCGTAAACTGTAAGGGGTACTAACCTGCCTGTCACATCTACCGTAAACTGTAAGGGGTACTAACCTGCCTGTCACATCTACCGTAAACTGTGAGGGGTACTAACCTGCCTGTCACATCTACCGTAAACTGTAAGGGGGACTAACCTGCCTGTCACATCTACCGTAAACTGTGAGGGGTACTAACCTGCCTGTCACATCTACCGTAAACTGTGAGGGGTACTAACCTGCCTGTCACACAGCTGTATCTACACAAAACTGAGGCTGTCACATCTACCGTAAACTCTCACGCAGAAGGCTGTGTCTCATGAGATTGTAACATTTGGATAGTTTTTGACTGGGTGACGTCTTTGAATAGTTGACATCTTACATCGGCAAGATTTAAACAGTTGAATAGGGGCCTATTTAGAAAGAAATGCTGGGGGAAAGTTAATATATATTATTTCGTTCCATTGAGCCTTAAGCAGACTCTTTTATTACAAAGTATTACATATGACAAGCAAATGTGATTTTTGCATTTGTAACTGAAATAATAATTATGATAGAAGTATTTGTCCATTGTGCATATACTCACATTACAAATTTCCCCGCATTTCCATGTAGAAAGCCAGTCAAAGACGTCACCTGGTCAAAGACGTCACCCAGTCAAAGATGTCACCCGGTCAAAGACTATCCAATTGTTACAAAGTCGTGAGATTGAGCCAGAAGTCACAGATAGTGCGTGAGTCAGATCGCAAGTGCGGCTTATAGGATTGGCTCAGAGTCAGAGTGCGGCTTATATCCAAGTTTTTGCTGATATAGCACAGTTCTTAAATCATCATAATCAGATGGCCATTGCGGCTTATAGAATCGGCTCAAAGTAGGGGTATGGCTTATAGGTGAGTTATGTACGAGAATTTACGGTAGCGCCTTACATGCCAGTTACGAGAATTAGAAATGCTGCATTCCACATCCCCATTAAATACAATCTTCCGTCTGTGATGTCATATAATAAACAGCATTTTTAATACATACGCTGTAAAAAATATCCCGTAAAAAATACAGTGAATCACTGGCATCACTGAATGCCGAACGTTTCCCGTTTTTTTTACGGTCACCATATTTTGCTTTCCCCCGTAAATTTTACAGGCCTTTCCCGTTGTATTTTTACAGTGATTCACCATTATTATACAACGATTCTCTGCTATTCAATGATGATTATAATTGTTTCTGGATTCATTGTTGTATATTTCATAATATCATCTTAATTCCAGGCCTACATATATATATATATATATATATATATATATATATATATATATATATATGCACTAGGCCTGAGAAGCATAATTGAATCTAACACAATTATGTATGTTTTTAGTTGATAGCATCCACTAAAGTCTCTCTATCAAACCAAGCTGCCACCTGGTGAGCAAACTTTTAATGTGAGATTCACTGTAATTGAAAAAAAAACATAGTTTCACTGTACCGGTTTACGGATGTTCAATGTAAAAGTAATAAGTTTTACAGTGTCTCACCGTAAATCACAATTACGGTGATACACCGTGAAATTTAGCATCGATTCTCCGTAATTTCAACGGAGATTTTTTACAGTGTACGGGATAGGTAATTACATTTGAACATATTTTAGGTAAAAAGAAAACAGCGTTGTGTGATACCAATGGTCAAACTAATGGTACCCGGTAAGCCATGTACACAAACTCCACAGTCATTGGCCTTTGTCTATAAATTACATATAATATCCTGTATCTGCTTTTCACTCCTATACAAGAGAATATTTCTTCGTCCTCCCCATCCAATCGGGAGACACCACGTGACGGCCTAGAAGGACCCCACCTCCCTCAGATCTCCATCACCCACCTTAACCCCTCACACACTTTTTATGCATTTTAATTCTTTAATTACACATTCTTAATGAATTGATTCCCCCCTCCTAAAGGTCAGTCGGCTAATAAACCTGTGGACTTATCTCAGAGTCATTTTCAAATCTGTGCATGAAAAATATAACAAGGAGTATAATTAAGTTAATATAATGAAGTCAAAATGAGGATAATTTTGTTGCCATGATGTATGTCCTATGGGGGACCCCATTTTGAAGTGGCCGGAAGTGGGCGTCACCATGGTAACGCAGTGCCCCCTGGGATGTAAGACGCCCCCTGGGGGGATTTATCGTAATGAACATCTCCCGGAGGAGGCATTATTTAGTATGATAACCGCCCTCCCTCCCCCACAGGAGAGCGGACCACGCTCTGCACAGACTGCCTTCCACTCCAGGCACCAGACTCAATCTTCATTGTACTGACCATAGAGAAGAGGGGCCTGAGTGGAGGCAGCTTGGGAGCTCATCTTATAACGGTTGGATTGGGACATTCTGGCACACCTACTGGCTGAGAGAAGGATAGGCATGATGCACCAATGTATTGGCGATAAGTTGCTACTGCATTTTTGCATCATGCAACGAATGATGTCAGGCAATAAAGAGTTAATATGAAGCGCCAGGGATCATGCTGTCTTGACAGGTTTAAAATGAACCAGAAGGCATCATGCTGCCCTTGAAGGTTTAAAATGAAGCATGAGACATCATGCTGTCCTTAAAGGGTTAATAACTTATACCTGAGTATCAGAGCTACCTAGTCGGTAAAACATCAAAATAATCACTCTCCCTATAAATACCTCATTCACCTTTAACTACTTATTAAAAGGAAACTACCCCTAACCAATAAAAAGAGAGTACCCTTCAGGGTCTCTTCTACTATTTCGAAAAATCCCCCAAGGCCTGTTACAGAGTGTCTGCATCTTTCATTGCGCGTCTTAATCCGGTTTAAAGAGGTGGTGATTTCATTAACGGTCATTCCGCATTCACTCAATATTTCAGGGTTAATCCACCTGGGGAGGCTGTGTTTATTCAGGCCTTTTTGTAATCCCTTCCCGCCCGTCCCTGGGTTTAAGGTTAATATTCATATTGGCTTCCTATTTCAGAAATCCCGTCCTCGGGCACTCAAAACCTTTTTGTTAAACTTTCAAATTTGAAGTTTGTCATTTTGTACAAAGCTTATTTGATTAATAACATCTAAGCTGTGCAAAAATACAAACCTATGTGCCTCTCCCTATGCATCTAGGCTGTGCAAAAATACAAACCCTATGCTTTGTAGATATGTATTGACATGTCTACAATCTGCATTTGTGGAAGGTTTTCAGTCAATCATTCATTCTTGCCACCAATGCAGTACTGTTGACCAGTCTACCTTTGAAAGAGGCAAGCAATTCTCACAGCATGCCGTGGAACCTTAATGGTCATTGTAGATTGAT
The DNA here is from genome assembly GCA_947462335.1 of Harmothoe impar. Classification (NCBI taxonomy): domain Eukaryota; kingdom Metazoa; phylum Annelida; class Polychaeta; order Phyllodocida; family Polynoidae; genus Harmothoe; species Harmothoe impar. Next base: position 64,648,332 of record OX381717.1, on the reverse strand, counting down.
CAGGGATTAAGGGTGACTTAACGGTACGCAGACTAATCATCATCAAATGCCGCTTGGTCAATGATGAAAAGAGAGTGTCTGGATTGAAAGTAATAAACCGTTCCAAGGATGATGTACGGCCACTGCTGTGGTACAATATGCATGTATTCAACTTGGCAGTATTAGATGTCATGCGGTTTTATCAAGTTGTATTTTTAAAGAAATTTACCACACCATTTTGCCATACAGTAACAGTAACATGTACGGGGCCCCTGTGTTACCAGTTATGGTACAAAGTAACCATGGTAACATGACAACATGAGAAGCCAGAGAGTGACTATAATACGGGCAAAAAAACACCATTATTCTACTTGTTTGTTTTACACCCAGGACAGCAGCTATTGCGGCACACCAGCCCTACCAGAAGGATGGATTTCTTGCAGGGGGGGGGGGGGGCAAAAAACATTTGGACTCCTCCAAGCCAAGATCCAAGAGATGTCCCCCTTTTAAGAGAAGGTGAATTTAAAATCATCTAGGAGGGGGGGAGGTGGGGCAGCGTGCTCCTGCAAAATCCACTACCCCCCATATTGTAAAAGGAACTCTTCCTTACCTAGAAATCTGTAAATACTTCTGAGAAACTACATACTCTTAGACATGTCTGGCCATGTAAGGGCCTGTTTCCATGAGCCGATATGGATGCTCTATCAGCCGATAAAAGTACAAAATAACATAACAAGGTACAGTGTTGGGTGTCTTTGTTCTGGGTGTATTATCCGATAGTGTATCCTAATCTGCTAATGTTTTTTTAAACCTTATGGTAGCGGGTTCCTGATACTTTAATATTACCATTACACACCTGACCACCACAGAGCCCCTGACCAAACTAAATGACACAAACCTCTTTGTTGTACCTTACTCACCCTCTAATGATAAAATGTTGCCTGAAAGCAATATTGATTTATTGTCATGATGCATGAATGCAGTGCAGTTGGGTAGCGCACCGACACTGCATTGGTGCATCACCCCAACCGTTCAGGAGCATCTAAAGGTGATCGCTTCAGCATGATGTATGAATGCTGCTCCGATGAAATACTTGTTGAGGTTACATTCATGTATCATAACAACAAAGGGAAAAGCAGATTATCGCTTTAAGGACGGATGCTGCTAAAAGATGAGTTACTCGCCGGGGCTGCATTGGTGCATCATGACGACCCTTCGGGAGTATCTCTATACCCCTTAGGGTCGGCATGATGCTTGAATGTAGCACTGGCGAGTTACTCGCCAGTGTTGCATTCTTGCATCATGACGACCAAGGGAATGCTGCATTAAGGTATCATGCCGTCCTTAAAGGGTTAAAGCACCGTGCGGTCCTTAAGGGGTTAAATAGGTCACGAGGTGGCACAGGTGGGAAGCCTCATTTACCCGGTCGCAGCGATCAATAACCGGTGTTTTTTGTGTAGTAGTGTGGTAGTAATATGATGTGTGTTTTGTCATGTTTAAGCATGTTGTGTGGGTTTGTTGATGTAGTGACTGGTTGTCATGGTGTTAGGGGGAGTAGTGTACATGTGTAGTACCGGACCCCCACCCACTCCCTGACATGGTATTTATTCACTACTGCATGATGCGGATATGGTGTAAATATCACGTAGTTGCTACACACCTCTTACAGGCTCCTATTCATGGTGCATGGGGCAACATTTTAATAAGTCCACTGAGAATTTTCTCTTTTACTCTCCTTATAGCTTCCTGCCATGCATTCACTTCCTACCACTAACATTCTCACCGTCTCCCCTCTGTCTCCCCTCTGTCTCCCCTCCATCCCCCCTCCATCCCCCCTCCGTCCCCCCTCCCTCTCCCCTCCCATTCCCTTCCCTCCTCCCTCCCCCTCCCTCCCTCCCATCCACTCTACATTTCCTCTTCCTCTCCTCTGTATTTCCTCTCCCTCCATCTTCACTCCCTCTCCCCTGTCACTCTCCTCGCTCCCCTCCCTCCCTCTCCCCTCCGTCTCCACTCCGTCTCCCCTCCGTCTCCCCTCACTCTCCCGTCCCTCTCCCCTGCCTCTCCCGTCCCTCTCCCGTCCCTCTCCCGTCCCTCTCCCGTCCCTCCCTCCCTCCCTCCCCCCTCTCCCCTCCCTCTCCCCTCCCTCCCTCCCTCCCTCCCTCCCTCTCCCCTCCCTCCCTCCCTCCCTCCCTCCCTCCCTCCCTCTCCCCTCCCTCCCTCCCTCCCTCCCTCCCTCCTGTCCCTCTCCCGTCCCTCTCCCGTCCCTCTCCCGTCCCTCCCTCCCTCCCTCCCTCTCCCCTCCCTCCCTCCCTCCCCTCCCTCCCTCCCTCTCCCCTCCCGTCCCTCCCTCCCGTCCCTCTCCCGTCCCTCTCCCGTCCCTCTCCCCTCCCTCCCTCCCTCCCTCCCTCCCTCCCGTCCCTCTCCCGTCCCTCTCCCGTCCCTCTCCCGTCCCTCCCTCCCTCCCTCCCTCCCTCTCCCCTCCCTCCCTCCCTCCCGTCCCTCCCCTCCCTCTCCCCTCCCTCCCTCCCTCCCTCCCTCCCTCCCTCTCCCCTCCCTCCCTCCCTCCCTCCCTCCCGTCCCTCTCCCGTCCCTGTCCCGTCCCTCTCCCGTCCCTCTCCCGTCCCTCCCTCCCTCCCTCCCTCCCTCCCTCTCCCCTCCCTCCCTCCCTCCCGTCCCTCCCCTCCCTCTCCTCTCCCGTCCCTCCCCTCCCTCTCCCCTCCCTCCCTCCCTCCCTCCCGTCCCTCTCCCGTCCCTCCCGTCCCTCTCCCGTCCCTCCCTCCCTCCCTCCCCCCCTCCCTCCCTCCCTCTCCCCTCCCTCTCCCCTCCCTCCCTCCCTCCCCCCTCTCCCCCCTCCCCCCCTCCCCCCTCCCCCTCCCTCTGTGTGAGTCAGTCGTGCCGTGTTAACCCTTGTAGTGGAGCGTGTATTGGCCGTATCCTGACACTAACCCACTTAGCTGCTCAATACAAACACGGTTAGTGCCGCACGGGAGGCCATGGGTCAACACCGTCTGCAGCGCACCAACTGGTTGTCTCAGCATACTCCTGCATCTTACTGTCTCTCTGCTCCCTCTCCCTGTCCATGTATTTCTTTCTCTTTATTTCTGTCCGTCTCCCTGTCTCTATCTCTGTCTATCGCTGTTTATCCGCTGTTTATCCCTGTCTGTCTCTCCCTCTATATGTTTGGCTTTCTGTCTCTCTCTGTTTGTTTATGAGTTTCCATTTTCTCAGTCTACTTGCCCTTATCTCTCTCTCACTGCTCTCGTCACTGCACATAGCTGGTATGCTGCGAATATCAACATTTATATTCTTTCTCATGTTTTGATACAAAAATATTGAGGCAATATTGAGACTTAATTTGTCCCGAGCAGTGCCCGTGCCTGTAGACGAGTGGCTCTGATATTCTCCTCCTCCCGCCCCCTTACCCCGACCGGCCTGTCCTGGGGCGGTACTGCTGAGTTGTTTATGGCGGGGTGGCTTGACTGGCCTTTATAAATCTGTCTCAGCCTTAGCTGGTTTATTTGCCTCCCATACCGTGAGTGGGGCACTGAGCGGGCGACTTGTGTCTAACGAGATCTGGCATTTACCAGACTGTACCACCCGATGACTACCAGACTGTACCACCCAATGACTACCAACCCCAGACTGTTCCACCTAATGACTACCAACCCCAGACTGTACCACCCAATGACTACCAGACTGTACCACCCAATGACTACCAACCCCAGACTGTACCACCCAATGACTACCAACCCAAGGCTGTACCACCAAATGACTACCAACCCCAGACTGTACCACCCGATGACTACCAGACTGTACCACCCAATGACTACCAGACTGTACCACCCAATGACTACCAACCCCAGACTGTACCACCCAATGACTACCAACCCCAGACTGTACCACCCGATGACTACCAGACTGTACCACCCAATGACTACCAGACTGTACCACCCAATGACTACCAACCCCAGACTGTACCACCCAATGACTACCAACCCCAGACTGTACCACCCAATGACTACCAACCCCAGACTGTACAACCCAATGACTACCAACCCCAGACTGTACCACCCAATGACTACCAACCCCAGACTGTACCACCCGATGACTACCAGACTGTACCACCCAATGACTACCAGACTGTACCACCCAATGACTACCAACCCCAGACTGTACCACCCAATGACTACCAACCCCAGACTGTACCACCCAATGACTACCAACCCCAGACTGTACCACCCGATGACTACCAGACTGTACCACCCAATGACTACCGACCCCAGACTGTACCACCCGATGACTACCAACCCCAGACTGTACCACCCAATGACTACCAGACTGTACCACCCAATGACTACCAACCCCAGACTGTACCACCCGATGACTACCAGACTGTACCATCCAATGACTACCAACCCCAGACTGTACCACCCGATGACTGCCAACTACAGACTGTACCACCCAATGACTACCAGACTGTACCATCCAATGACTACCAACCCCAGACTGTACCACCCAATGACTGCCAACTACAGACTGTACCACCCGATGACTACCGACCCCAGACTGTACCACCCAATGACTACCAACCCCAGACTGTACCACCCAATGACTACCAGACTGTACCACCCAATGACTACCAACCCCAGACTATACCACCCAATGACTACCAGACTGTACCACCCAATGACTACCAGACTGTACCACCCAATGACTACCAGACTGTACCACCCAATGACAACCAACCCCAGACTGTACCACCCAATGACTACCAACCCCAGACTGTACCACCCAATGACTACCAACCCCAGACTATACCACCCAATGACTACCAGACTGTACCACCCAATGACAACCAACCCCAGACTGTACCACCCAATGACTACCAACCCCAGACTGTACCACCCAATGACTACCAACCCCAGACTATACCACCCAATGACTACCAGACTGTACCACCCAATGACTACCAACCCCAGACTGTACCACCCAATGACTACCAACTACAGACTGTACCACCCAATGACTACCAACCCCAGACTGTACCACCCAATGACTACCAGACTGTACCACCCAATGACTACCAACCCCAGACTGTACCACCCAATGACTACCAACCCCAGACTGTACCACCAAATGACTACCAGACTGTACCACCCAATGACTACCAACCCCAGACTGTACCACCCAATGACTACCAGACTGTACCACCCAATGACTACCAACCCCAGACTATACCACCCAATGACTACCAGACTGTACCACTCAATGACTACCAGACTGTACCACCCAATGACTACCAACCCCAGACTATACCACCCAATGACTACCAGACTGTACCACCCAATGACTACCAACCCCAGACTGTACCACCCAATGACTACCAACCCCAGACTGTACCACCCAATGACTACCAGACTGTACCACCCAATGACTACCAGACTGTACCACCCAATGACTACCAGACTGTACCACCCAATGACTACCAACCCCAGACTATACCACCCAATGACTACCAACTACAGACTGTATCACCCAATGACTACCAGACTGTACCACCCAATGACTACCAACCCCAGACTGTACCACCCAATGACTACCAGACTGTACCACCCAATGACAACCAACCCCAGACTGTACCACCCAATGACTACCAGACTGTACCACCCAATGACTACCAACCCCAGACTGTACCACCCAATGACTACCAGACTGTACCACCCAATGACTACCAGACTGTACCACCCAATGACTACCAGACTGTACCACCCAATGACTACCAGACTGTACCACCCAATGACAACCAACCCCAGACTGTACCACCCAATGACTTCCAGACTGTACCACCCAATAACTACCAGACTATACCACCCGATGACTACCAACTACAGACTGTACCACCCAATGACTACCAGACTGTACCACCCAATGACTACCAACCCCAGACTGTACCACCCAATGACTACCAGACTGTACCACCCAATGACAACCAACCCCAGACTGTACCACCCAATGACTACCAGACTGTACCACCCAATGACTACCAGACTGTACCACCCGATGACTACCAGACTGTACCACCCAATGACTACCAGACTGTACCACCCTATGACAACCAAGCCCAGGCTGTACCACCCAATGACTACCAACCCCAGACTGTACCACCCAATGACTACCAGACTGTACCACCCAATGACAACCAACCCCAGACTGTACCACCCAATGACTACCAGACTGTACCACCCAATGACTACCAACCCCAGACTGTACCACCCAATGACAACCAACCCCAGACTGTACCACCCAATGACTACCAGACTGTACCACCCTATGACAACCAACCCCAGACTGTACCACCCAATGACTACCAACCCCAGACTGTACCACCCAATGACTACCAGACTGTACCACCCAATGACTACCAACCCCAGACTGTACCACCCAATGACTACTGACCCCAGACTGTACCACCCTATCACTGCAGTCTTCAGACTGTACCACCCAATGACTACAGTCTTCAGACTGTACCACCAAATGACTACCAGACTGTACCACCCAATGACTACCAACCCCAGACTGTTCCACCCAATGACAACCAACCCCAGACTGTTCCACCCAATGACAACCAAGCCCAGACTGTACCACCCAATGACTACCAAGCCCAGACTGTACCACCCAATGACTACCAGACTGTACCACCCGATGACTACCAAGCCCAGACTGTACCACCCGATGACTACCAGACTGTACCACCCAATGACTACCAGACTGTACCACCCAATGACTACCAGACTGTACCACCCAATGACTACCAGACTGTACCACCCAATGACTACCAACCACAGACTGTACCACCCGATGACTACAGACCGGGGATGGTTACAAGTTGGTCTGCATGATGTCCCTTGATGGCCTCCACCCCTTCTCAGCAGGTTCTGTCTCAATAAAACTGAGTTATGACAAACATGATTCCTTGATGTTGGTTCTGTGCCCTTGATTGTTGCAACTTTCAGAACAGTTTTCCAGAGGCCACTTAACGTCACCAGGCCTCTTCCCCACTGCTTATCTTTGCACAAAGACACTTCTTCCTAATGTTGATCTCTTTACTGACCTAGAACGCCTGCTGAGCTGAGTCAAATCTGATGATGCTTAGAGTCACAACCTTTGTATTAGTGAGTGACCTTGTTAGCCACTCAGCCATTCCGTACTGGGCTCCAGGTGTGGTGCACGTTATGAGTGACAGACACACCAGGCTTCTACCAGTACAGTGGTCCTGTCTACCATATGTCCACAATAAGGTGTTAGGGTCCTGATGGTAGTGTAGGGGCTAGGGTTATACGGGGTTCATATGGCGGGTTCTGTTGGATGCTGTGTTGCCAACTCCGTCCGAACCCTTCTGCCCGACGCCAGGTGGTAGCACCTGTCTCGGGCTAGGGGTATGGGCAAAGGTCACTATAGGCTTCCGGTCTGCGTGTGCACGCGCAGGCTGGCTGCCTATATATAGCCAGCATCCAATAGGACTCGTCGGTCACTCTGGATCCACGCTTGGACAGAGGCCCTGCGATCATGACGGCTACGAGCCTACTGACCAGCTCCGAACTCTATAGGGAGTTCGGACTGATATAGCTTTGCCTGTCTAGGTTACTGAATAAACATTTGATTCGCAACCTGTACACTTGATCCGAACTGTGTCGAATTTTGTTCTTTACTTAATAATATACCAGTATTATAGAGGACAAAGTCTCGTTTATTACAGTAGCAATGCAATGTTGTCTACCAAACAGACTACATAAACCATCTGGTATAAATAACTTTAAGCAAAAATCTTTTCAGCAAAGTTCAGCAACATAATTACTTGCTCAAAGCTACTTAAAGAAAGCATTTAATCAACTTTATTTTTTGTTTACCATTGCAATCCAACATCCAACTGTGCTTCACCTGAGATAAGGGTGGTCTTATCATCGAGGTCTGACTGTATTTCTGTTCTGGACATGATGTGCTGAGATGTTTGAAGCAAGATTTATTAAGTCATTCAGCAATATAACTCTTGATGTGTTCTGGGACACTCAATCATATTTTGATATGTAACTAACAAATAGTGCTAGATAGGTCATGACTCACAACACAAAGCAAAGGCCTTTAGTCAATAGTCTGCAAAATCTCCATTATAATGATTATGATGCATCTGGAAGGAGAAAAGACAGGCCAAGTAGTGCCTATCTTTCCCAGGATAAATAAAGAACATTGAAATGAATATAATTAAATTTAGGAAATACAAATGGCTAGGGGGCATTCTAGACCTACCACATTAGTAGCACCGCCTGGTGGGTAAAGCAGGAACTACCTGACCATTAGTGTAAGTAGTAGAGCCTCCATAAAGTACCGGGACCCTCACCGGGCAGCAGGGTGCTGCACTGTATGATGCACTCCTGGTGTCATGATGCATGAATGCAGCAATGGTGCTGCATTCATGCATCATGCCGACCCTATTGGGTTGATACACTGCCACATGGCTGGCATGATGCAGCAACATAGCTCCGGGCGTATAATGTATTGGTTTATCATTAAGAAACACATACCTGAGCGCTGAGGGCATGATGCCATCCTTAAAGGGTTAAAGCACCATAAATTACCATAAAGCCGCATAAAGCCCCATGCATGTCCATAAAGCAGGCAGGAAGGCGGGCAGCCAGTGCTGCCACCCAGCAGGCACCCTGCCACCTCCAACTACCCCACACCTGGGGGTTACACCGTTACCATGACGACATGTTTATGGGTCTGCTACAAACTACCGCCAGACATGCAGCTAGACTACAGCAGGAGGTACGTGGGTCAAGCTGCTGTGAGGATGACATGACAGTTTACTGTAGGCGGCCATGTTGTATACAGGTTAAGGTGCTGTAAGGATGACATGACAGTTTACTGTAGGCGGCCATGTTGTATACAGGTCAAGCTGCTGTAAGGATGACATGACAGTTTACTGCAGGCGGCCATGTTGTATACAGGTTAAGGTGCTGTAGGATGACATGGCGGTTTACTGCAGGCGGCCATGTTGTATACAGGCTAAGGTGCTGTAAGGATGACATGGCTGTTTACTGTAGGCGGCCATGTTGTATACAGGTTAAGGTGCTGTAAGGATGACATGGCAGTTTACTGTAGGCGGCCATGTTGTATACAGGTTAAGGTGCTGTAAGGATGACATGGCGGTTTACTGTAGGCGGCCATGTTGTATACAGGTTAAGGTGCTGTAAGGATGACATGGCGGTTTACTGCAGGTGGCCATGTTGTATACATGTTAAGCTGCTGTAAGGATGACATGGCAGTTTACTGTAGGCGGCCATGTTGTATACATGTTAAGCTGCTGTAAGGATGACATGGCGGTTTACTGCAGGTGGCCATGTTGTATACATGTTAAGATGCTGTAAGGATGACATGGCAGTTTACTGCAGGCGGCCATGTTGTAAACAGGTTAAGGTGCTGTAAGGATGACATGGCGGTTTACTGTAGGCGGCCATGTTGTATACAGGTCAAGCTGCTGTAAGGATGACATGACAGTTTACTGCAGGCGGCCATGTTGTATACAGGTTAAGGTGCTGTAAGGATGACATGGCGGTTTACTGTAGGCGGCCATGTTGTATACAGGTCAAGGTGCTGTATGGATGACATGGCAGTTTACTGTAGGCAGCCATGTTGTATACAGGTTAAGCTGCTGTAAGGATGACATGGCAGTTTACTGCAGGCGGCCATGTTGTATACAGGTCAAGGTGCTGTATGGATGACATGGCAGTTTACTGCAGGCGGCCATGTTGTATACAGGTTAAGGTGCTGTAAGGATGACATGGCAGTTTACTGTAGGCGGCCATGTTGTATACAGGTCAAGGTGCTGTATGGATGACATGACAGTTTACTGTAGGCGGCCATGTTGTATACAGGTTAAGCTGCTGTAAGGATGACATGGCAGTTTACTGTAGGCGGCCATGTTGTATACAGGTCAAGGTGCTGTATGGATGACATGGCAGTTTACTGCAGGCGGCCAGGTTGTATACAGGTTAAGGTGCTGTAAGGATGACATGGCGGTTTACTGCAGGCGGCCATGTTGTATACAGGTCAAGGTGCTGTAAGGATGACATGGCGGTTTACTGTAGGCGGCCATGTTGCATACAGGTCAAGGTGCTGTAAGGATGACATGGCAGTTTACTGTAGGCGGCCATGTTGTATACAGGTCAAGGTGCTGTAAGGATGACATGACAGTTTACTGCAGGCGGCCATGTTGCATACAGGTCAAGGTGCTGTAAGGATGACATGGCAGTTTACTGTAGGCGGCCATGTTGTATACAGGTTAAGGTGCTGTAAGGATGACATGGCGGTTTACTGTAGGCGGCCATGTTGTATACAGGTTAAGGTGCTGTAGGATGACATGGCAGTTTACTGCAGGCGGCCATGTTGTATACAGGTTAAGGTGCTGTACGGATGACATGGCAGTTTACTGTAGGCGGCCATGTTGTATACAGGTTAAGGTGCTGTAAGGATGACATGGCAGTTTACTGCAGGCGGCCATGTTGTATACAGGTTAAGGTGCTGTAAGGATGACATGGCAGTTTACTGTAGGCAGCCATGTTGTATACAGGTTAAGGTGCTGTAAGGATGACATGGCAGTTTACTGTAGGCGGCCATGTTGTATACAGGTTAAGGTGCTGTAAGGATGACATGGCGGTTTACTGTAGGCGGCCATGTTGTATACAGGTTAAGGTGCTGTAAGGATGACATGGCAGTTTACTGTAGGCGGCCATGTTGTATACAGGTTAAGGTGCTGTAAGGATGACATGGCGGTTTACTGTAGGCGGCCATGTTGTATACAGGTTAAGGTGCTGTACGGATGACATGGCAGTTTACTGTAGGCGGCCATGTTGTATACAGGTTAAGGTGCTGTACGGATGACATGGCAGTTTACTGTAGGCGGCCATGTTGTATACAGGTTAAGGTGCTGTAAGGATGACATGGCAGTTTACTGCAGGCGGCCATGTTGTATACAGGTTAAGGTGCTGTAAGGATGACATGGCAGTTTACTGTAGGCAGCCATGTTGTATACAGGTTAAGGTGCTGTAAGGATGACATGGCAGTTTACTGCAGGCGGCCATGTTGTATACAGGTTAAGGTGCTGTAAGGATGACATGGCAGTTTACTGTAGGCAGCCATGTTGTATACAGGTTAAGGTGCTGTAAGGATGACATGGCAGTTTACTGTAGGCGGCCATGTTGTATACAGGTTAAGGTGCTGTAAGGATGACATGGCGGTTTACTGTAGGCGGCCATGTTGTATACAGGTTAAGGTGCTGTAAGGATGACATGGCAGTTTACTGTAGGCGGCCATGTTGTATACAGGTTAAGGTGCTGTAAGGATGACATGGCAGTTTACTGTAGGCGGCCATGTTGTATACAGGTTAAGGTGCTGTAAGGATGACATGGCGGTTTACTGTAGGCGGCCATGTTGTATACAGGTTAAGGTGCTGTAAGGATGACATGGCAGTTTACTGTAGGCGGCCATGTTGTATACAGGTTAAGGTGCTGTAAGGATGACATGGCAGTTTACTGTAGGCGGCCATGTTGTATACAGGTTAAGGTGCTGTAAGGATGACATGGCAGTTTACTGTAGGCGGCCATGTTGTATACAGGTTAAGGTGCTGTAAGGATGACATGGCAGTTTACTGTAGGCGGCCATGTTGTATACAGGTTAAGGTGCTGTAAGGATGACATGGCAGTTTACTGTAGGCGGCCATGTTGTATACAGGTTAAGGTGCTGTAAGGATGACATGGCAGTTTACTGTAGGCGGCCATGTTGTATACAGGTCAAGGTGCTGTAAGGATGACATGGCAGTTTACTGTAGGCGGCCATGTTGTATACAGGTTAAGGTGCTGTAAGGATGACATGGCAGTTTACTGCAGGCGGCCATGTTGTATACAGGTTAAGGTGCTGTAAGGATGACATGGCGGTTTACTGCAGGCGGCCATGTTGTATACAGGTCAAGGTGCTGTAAGGATGACATGGCGGTTTACTGTAGGCGGCCATGTTGTATACAGGTTAAGGTGCTGTAAGGATGACATGGCGGTTTACTGCAGGCGGCCATGTTGTACCCTTGTTACCATGGTGATAGGGGACAAACTGCCAGTAGACATGCAAACATGCTTACAGACGGCCATTTTGTAAATATGATGTAGGGTGGTAATGGGCCATTGGGTGGGGTGTAAATGTGCTATGGTTATTATGCTTCAATGTAGACCCCAACATACAGTAGCAGTGACCTAGTGGTAATGACCCACATTCTATGCACCAATCTCCCGGAGAGGTGAGCACCTTCAGGACTTTGGCCTAAAGCTTTATAAAATGACATAGAGGATATACTAGAAAAAAATGTATTTCCCCTCAAAAAGTGACATTATGAAACTAGATTGAGGCAGTTGCACACTACATTGGTATCTCAATAGAAATTTACGACATTTTGGAAAAAAGAGTAAGGTTTACAGCACGGAACGTAAAACCTTATTTGAAGCAGAAAAAGCGTAACATGCATAGCATGTGAAAAACAGGAGTGTTATCTACATCATGGTAAAGCAGTGTAAAGAGCTGGTGGAGATACGTGAATAGCTTGTTGAAAAAGGCTTTACGACCCTTTATCAGGGTTTATACCTTTGGGCCATTGTGATCCTGCCATATAACATGGTTATATGGGGAGCCTTGCAGTGGGCATCCCAGCTAACAAAAAACATTATTTTACGTCAAAATAACGTTTTAAAACTTTATATAATGTTATGCCATATTAAAGAGCCTTAAGGGAGTATTTCATTGATGGAATTGGCCGTGATTTTGTCCGTCGGAAAAGATTCGCCCATAAGTTTACCATTATAGACTTTTATCGGATGACGGGATTACGGCTGACCAACATCGATGGAATACTCTCTTTAGAGAAACGTTATATAACGTTATTTAACCAATAATCTATGGATAACAGGCACACGAGGGCCTATATGCGTATATAACGCCCGAGGTGCAAAGCACCGAGGGTGTTATATATGTATATAGGCCCGAGTGTGACTGTTATCCATATATTATTAGGTTTATTATATGATTTTTCAACTCAAATGTGTTTAATTACCTTAAATTCGTCCTAATTTGGCCATTTTGAACGATATCTAAGTCTTCTTGTACAGAGGGTGCAGTCGCCATGTTGTGGAAATCTTCAGTAGGGGAGGTGAGGAAAAAGGAGCCAGGTGCGGGGAGCGGTCATTATTTCAAATCCAATATACCCTCAGTGTTAACTCATACGACTGTACTCCCGCGTCGCCACCTGCCGTTTTGGTTACTAACTGCTCCCCTCTATACTTGAATATAGGCAGCGTTTTCCCAGCGGCGTACCATATCTGCTGTGGCCGAGCGGTTAGCGCGTCGAGCTCACACGCCGAGGGTCCCCGGTTCGATCCTGAGCGTGGACGACGTTTTTGATTTTGACATCCCACCAACCCTGGTCCCTCATTGGTGGAGCCTGCCCACATCATGTTTTCAATCTCCAACACTGAGTCCAACATAGAATTTGTAAGGGGGCCAGCTTAGGGCGCGGTGCAAGCCTAAGTTATAACCAGCGTTTCCCAACCACTGTACCATGGCCAGATAGGCATGGGTGCTAGCGTGTATGCCTCACACACCAGAGGCCCCCGGATCGAATCTGGGTGGAAACGTACCATTTTTAAAGTGCCTATATGTATGTGAAAAAAGATCCCTAGAATTATTTTAACGAATAGGTAAGTAAATTCCAACTACTACCTTTATAGTAAAAAAAGAATTAAAAAAAGAAAATTGATTTTAGGAGAAGTTATAACAAAAAGTGTAAAAATTGCTGTATCTCTGTTAATATAAGAGCTAGAGGGCTGAGAATGTGTCTGTAGACTTCTTGTTTTACCCCCTTCATCTGTATGGCCAACATGGTATAGTGGATAGGGCGTCGGACTCACAGTCTTGCGGCCCCGGGTTCGATCCTGCTACGAATTGCACAATTTTAACTAAGTCGAAATTTGGAACTAGCAGTGCCTGTTATCGTGTGATAACAGAACTGAGTTATCCAAAAAAAGCACGATCAGAGCCCCAATCGTATAATAAATAATGTTATTAAATGTTTTTATATCTTATCTTTAATCTTTTAATTTAACAAATCATAATCATCTTCATGATATTCATTAGAGTTGTAACTACTGTCATCCACGGGGATTGCATCATGCGATGTACGTACCATTCCTGCAAGAGGCTCTTTGTATGGTTAAGGACTGTATGATGCTTTCATGCATAATGCCCATTTGGTGTAAATCGGTATCATGAATAGGGAGTTTCTCGCCAGGTCTGCATTGGTGCATCATGCCAGCTGTCAGTTACTCTTAGGCACTGACTCATTGGTGCATCATACCAGCTGCGAGTGGCTCTCCGGCACTGCATTAGTGCATCATGGCACTGCATTGGTGCATCATGCACTGCATTAGTGCATCATGCACTGCATTAGTGCATCATGGCACTGCATTGGTGCATCATGCACTGCATTAGTGCATCATGCACTGCATTAGTGCATCATGCACTGCATTGGTGCATCATGCACTGCATTGGTGCATCATGGCACTGCATTGGTGCATCATGCACTGCATTGGTGCATCATGCACTGCATTGGTGCATCATGCACTGCATTTGTGCATCATGCCATCTGCGAGCTATTCTCCAGCACTGCATTGGTGCATCATGACCTGTATATCTCTGACTCTCTCCCCTTCTCCCTCTTTACGTCGCTGTATCTGCCTGTATCTACTCTCGCAGGGAAAACCTGTAGCTATATCATTATTCAAAGACGCAGTCTTCTCCTGGTCCTCCTTGGCCCCCTTCTCTTTTAACGGTTCTACGGTGCTGCATATATCAGCCCATCAATCACTCTGCCCGCTCGACGCATCCCGGGGGAGTGGAGGCTGCGTAGTAATACAACCACCGTCCACAAAGTAGTCCCCATGTCTGCCCCTTGTAGAAGGTACAGCATCCCTCACTCCATTCCCACCCTAGGTTACCTCTTCCACAACCATAGTGTTTCCTCTTCTCCCGAACAACGTTTACCCCATTTCCCTGCTATCGTTCCTTACCCCTCCAATAATCTTTCTCATCTTACTGCCCTTTTTCACATACTGTTTCCTACAATGACATGACTCTGACCCTGTCTGTCCACTATCGGGTTCCTTTCCTTTCCCGCCTTCCTCTTTTCCTCCTTGCCTTATTCCTTGCTTTCCTTCTTTTCTGACCCCCTTCCCCTTCCCTTACCCCTCTGTCCTCCCCCTCTACCGTACTCTCATTCCCAAATCCATTCAAAGGAAGGCTCTGGTAATATGACCTTGAACTTGGGATTTTGCTGGTTTTGGGCAGTCCCTGTAGTTAGCTTGGAAACAGCGAACAGGAATGGGAAATGGGACCAGAAAGTATGATGGTAAAACTACCATCATACATTCTGGTTCCTGTTCTCTGGTTCCAACCTACCTTGAAATTCAAGGTCATGTGGCTGTTACCAGAGCCTTCCTTGGGATGGATTTGGGAATGAGAGTACCTCTACCCCAGACCTGCTCGCAGTGAGTCAGTGTGTAGGGTCTGTGTGGTCAATAGCAGGTCTAGTGCTGAGCTGGATGCTGACTGTTCACATACATCTAGGGTACACTTCCTGCTGTAGGGCCTGAAGGAGGGACCACTTCCCCTGTTGTACTATTACATGTAGGCTACCTTTACTACCATTACACTTACTACTACTGTTACTACTACTGTTACTACTACTGCTATTACTGCTACAATGTATGTATATTTAAGGTTGATTCAATACAGCTATCACTCGGTGCCTGCCCCAGACACCACCCCCTTATACTACTGCCCCTACTACAATTACTGAGTGCTACATACACCAGTGTAGAGGGTGCCTTCTTCATACATTACTCTTCTTATACTACTGCCACTACTACAGCGTACCACCACTGGGTACTACAGACACCAGTATACATGTACTGTACAGTGTACCAGACTGTCTCTGATACAGTCAGGCCCAGCCTGCCCCCAGACTGTCCCTGTTACATCCAATACCAGTCAGCCTGCCCCCAGACTGTCCCCGATACAGCAAATACCAGTCAGCCCCAGCCTGCCCCCAGACTGTCCCCGATACGCCAAATACCAGTCAGCCCCAGCCTGCCCCCAGACTGTCCCTGATACACCAAACACCAGTCAGCCCCAGCCTACCCCCAGACTGTCCGTGATACACCAAATACCGGTCAGCCCCAGCCTGCCCCCAGACTGTCCCTGATACTTCCAATACCGGTCAGCCCCAGCCTGCCCCCAGACTGTCCCTGATACACCAAATACCGGTCAGCCCCAGCCTGCCCCCAGACTGTCCCTGATACACCAAATACCGGTCAGCCCCAGCCTGCCCCCAGACTGTCCCTGATACACCCAATACCGGTCAGCCCCAGCCTGCCCCCAGACTGTCCCTGATACACCAAATACCGGTCAGCCCCAGCCTGCCCCCAGACTGTCCCTGATACACCAAATACCGGTCAGCCCCAGCCTGCCCCCAGACTGTCCCTGATACACCCAATACCGGTCAGCCCCAGCCTGCCCCCAGACTGTCCCTGATACACCCAATACCGGTCAGCCCCAGCCTGCCCCCAGACTGTCCCTGATACACCCAATACCGGTCAGCCCCAGCCTGCCCCCAGACTGTCCCTGATACACCAAATACCAGTCAGCCCCAGCCTGCCCCCAGACTGTCCCCGATACACCAAATACCAGTCAGCCCCAGCCTGCCCCCAGACTGTCCCTGATACACCAAATACCGGTCAGCCCTAGCCTGCCCCCAGACTGTCCCTGATACACCAAATACCGGTCAGCCCCAGCCTGCCCCCAGACTGTCCCTGATACACCAAATACCGGTCAGCCCCAGCCTGCCCCCAGACTGTCCCTGATACACCAAATACCAGTCAGCCCCAGCCTGCCCCCAGACTGTCCCCGATACACCAAATACCGGTCAGCCCCAGCCTGCCCCCAGACTGTCCCTGATACACCAAATACCAGTCAGCCCCAGCCTGCCCCCAGACTGTCCCCGATACACCAAATACCGGTCAGCCCCAGCCTGCCCCCAGACTGTCCCCGATACACCAAATACCAGTCAGCCCCAGCCTGCCCCCAGACTGTCCCTGATACACCAAATACCGGTCAGCCCCAGCCTGCCCCCAGACTGTCCCTGATACACCAAATACCGGTCAGCCCTAGCCTGCCCCCAGACTGTCCCTGATACACCAAATACCGGTCAGCCCCAGCCTGCCCCCAGACTGTCCCTGATACACCCAATACCGGTCAGCCTCATCGCTACACCCATCCTTCACCTGGGGCTGGCGTACATGGTGGAGTGCAGGAGGGTGAACGGAGTGATTTATTTCCAAGTCGTCTGACCTCAGGAAATTTCTTTTGAGCACGAATATCCTACAATTTTGTGCTTTTCCTAGTTACTGGAGGAATCTGTAAATACCCTAATGACCCGCTCATCAATGTTACGATTTACGACTAATTTCCAGTACTTCCAGCAATAAAGAAGAAATACCCACCCTAGTTTTTGGGGCCATGTTGCCTGAAAACTTAGACTTTGACAGAGCAAGGGTCCCCCTGTACACTCCTTACTGGTGGTTTTGTTATGAATGAGTTCTATCCTGTTGTTAGGCACCACGTGACACATATTGTCATCCAGTTACTGACATGTAGGATGGAATAACATAACAACCCCCATCCCTGTTTCTTTTATGTCAGTCAACAAGCTTTATATGATCAATTTTATCAAAAACTTCTGGCAAGCCCTTTGAAGATTTGAAAGAGGCATTACATATGTGCTAGATAGACAATGTGGATAATGCACTACTACATCAAGAATTCCCCCCCCCCCCCCCCCCCCAAAGGTAAACATACTTTTAGTGAATTGAAAAGTGAAACACATTTCCCTGAAATTAAAATTCTCCAGTAACATTCCCGTCTGTAAACCATTGGTAAAGGGAAAATACCCATTGTGAGGCATTCAATCTGATCAACCACATGTGTCATACACATTGTTCCAACATATCTATGCTGACTAGTACATAGAGATGGTTTTCACTTATACTGCTGCCTCTGAAAGGGACACAAGTGATAGATAAAAGATAATAGATGAGGCCAAATAAAAGAAAAGGTGAGTTTCAGGTTACCTGACCCTACCTGGCAAAACAGGACAGAAATTTTCATCCAATTTTGATAAAACATTTATATCTAAAATAATTCTGGGGCTATTTGCGAGTCAGTGCTTAAGTTTACGAGTAAATTTCTGGGTACCGTTTCCGCTCCCTGCAGGGATCCCTTTTATTTACCCCTTTTTAGCAAAAAATAAGACGTGCTACTACAGCTTAAAGGGATTTCTTTTTTGTACTTTTCAGGCACAAGTAAAAAAAAGGAAAGGAAAAAATCCGACCTACCCTACCTAGATTTTCAGACGATGTAACCTTAAACACACCTTTTATTTTTTTTGGCCTAAGTAAGTAAATAGCAAGGCAAGTTAACTCAGTACATAATGGACATAACTTAGTGATTAAGAAGGTCAGTTAGTAGGTGTGTAAACTCACATTTTTCACGGGTGAACTTCATTGCCTCCGTCAGAAACTCATCGCTGGGTGCCTTGGGTATCCGCAGCTCCTCCTCCTCCGTCTCCATGCCAACCACATGGTTGTCTCCATGACAACCGCGACACTCGGCGTTACCACAACACTTCTGTCGCCGCGTCCCGTCCTCCTCTGACCTCACAGCGTTAGGGAGTGAGGTCAGGGAGAGCGCTCCATCCTTGGGGGAGCACGGTGACTTGGGACATGTGTGCCGCTTGTTCTGTAGGGTGGTGAGGAACTCCTGTGAGCAGTCGCACCAGGAGGTCTTAGAGAGTATCTTGACCTTGGCTACTCGTGACAAGTCGTTGCCCTCCAGTATCTGTGACTGTGAGTGTATGAGGGGGTGAAGGGCTGAGTGCCAACGGTCCTGGTCAAACTGGGAATGTCCCGTAGAATGTCGCTTTGCAGACCGACCCAAATCAAGGTCAAGGTCGGCTCTTGACCTCTGTCTTGACCTGACCCGGGATTCTAACAGATCCGGGTCATCAGCGTCTGGGTTAAAATAGCAGAGCTTGAGGTCTAGCTGGTGGTTGGAGGGGAGGGAGAGGGGTCTCTGTCGGTGCCGGCGCCGGGAGGACAGCAGGGCCGTCTTACTGAGGGCAGACATGGTGGAGTCCGTGTCCTCCTCGTCGTTAGTCGTCGTGTCCTCACTGACGTCACTCGGCACCGTCCGCTGTCGGAGGATGGAGGGGGGCGGGTTGGCGTCCACCGTCCGGTTGTTCTCCTCGTCAGCCTCAGAGCTGAGGCTGTCAGAGTGTAGGATACATGCGTCATATGTCACCGACACATTGTCCAGTTTGTACTCCGCGTCACTCTGCCGGGTCCGCCATGTTGTCTCATGCTGCACCCGACCGACCCCCGTAAATGCTGAGTTCCCCCCCACCATGCTGAATGCTTCATTCTGATTCGGTAGGAGCCTGTCACCTGACATGGAGTCAGGAGTGCCTACGTCACTGTCAGGGGTGTAGGATGACGTCATGACACACATGGGGCGGTCAGGGATGGTCACAGAGATGGACTCACACTCAATGGTGGCCACGGAGGAGGCAGACGATGACTTAGACGAGGCAGAGGACACAGCATGCTTAGTGTTACTCTTTGAGGATTTCTTTGAGCGGGAGGAGCCGTCGCCGCGACTACGTCCTGTTTTGGGTGAGGTCTTACCTGATAAAGACGTCTTCACCAGCGCCACGCCTGCGTTAGACCGGGGAGATCTGGTCGGGGTCTTTGGTGAGGCGGGTTTCACCACCCCGCAGTCAGTCTGCCTACAGGGAGCCTTCACCGGGCTACCCTCAGTGGGTTTTAACCTGGGGCCCTTAGTCCTTTCATCGTCCCGCCCCACCAGCTGTGGAGACAGCGGGTGCGGTATAGCGGCCAGGGGGTGGGTTACAGAGGCTAGCGGGTGCATGGTTGTCTTATTGGGGGACTCGGGCATCGGGGAGGTGGAGGTCGCTGGTTTCCCAACCGCCGCTCGGCAGTTAAAGGAAGCAGAGAATGTCTTCAGGTTTATACTACAAGATTTGTTTCCGATTCCTTTAGTGGAGCCTGGACTGGCAGGCTCACAGGGGGAATCGGGGACCAGCTTTGTGGCCGTGGCGGGGGTGGTGCCCGCGGAGGTGGCAGTGGATGTGACGGTGGCCGTGGCGGGGGTGGTGCCCGCGGAGGTGGCAGTGGATGTGACGGTGGCCGTGGCGGGGGTGGTGCCCGCGGAGGTGGCAGTGGATGTGACGGTGGCCGTGGCTGAGGTAGCCACGACCGTCGTACAGCAGGTGCGATGACTCCATGTCACTGTACTAGAGGCATCCGCGTTATGCGGCAGGACTACTTTCC
The DNA here is from genome assembly GCA_947462335.1 of Harmothoe impar. NCBI lineage: Eukaryota > Metazoa > Annelida > Polychaeta > Phyllodocida > Polynoidae > Harmothoe > Harmothoe impar. The sequence goes on along the minus strand of OX381717.1, from coordinate 64,627,798 downwards.
TGTTTGTACCAGAAAGTAGTGCCAGCGGGCATGTAGCGGGTCCAGTCGGGGCACAGCCGACGGAAGCTAAGATGGCCGCGTACTTATTGAGGGGTTTTCCGGCGGTGCTGTTCTTGACGGGGCTGGTACCGCAGCTGTTGGTTCTCCCAGGGCTCATATTGAGCCGACTACCTTGACTGCCAATGCCCCACCCCTTCATGTCAGACTTGGGGGCTACAGTAGAGAGGTTGAGGCCGGTGTCAAGCGACCCGAGACCGGTCGGCACCCGGAGGTTTTCCGCGTTGAAGTAATCAAAGCCGGCATGGTACGAGCGGATCAGGGATTTATCAGAGTGATCGGCTAGTGCTAACAACCAAGCGGCCTTCCCAAGTACTTTCTCCAAGTCCTCGTCGGTAACGCTCTGATTGCGATAGCGCCCTACCTTCTCCTTCACGGCCCCTTCACCCTCACTGCAATGTCTCCTTCTGGGGTTCAGGACCGGAGCAGGCAAGGTGCTAGCCCCGCTACTTACGCTTTTCTCGGGTTCAAACACGCTATCGTCAGATCGCTCTCTGTTGGCTGTACAGCTCTCACTCGCTCCGTCTTCAACAAAACAGTCGTCATTGTCCAAACTGTCTTTAAAGACCTTGGCACGCTCCAAGTTCACCATGTCATCCCCGGGTGGAATAAAACAAGGCTTTTCATTGGTTGACAGAGATGTTTCCTGTCGTTGAGTGAAACACAGCTTCTCATTGGCTATGGGAGATGTCTGCAGCCAGCTGATTGGTTGTTGGACTGCAGTGTTGTGGTTCTCTATATCACTCTGTGTTAGGGTACTGTGTTGTGCTGGTTGTGGTGTGATTCCTGCACTACTCAGCACTACACTATGTTGTGTTGGTTGTGGTGAGTTTCCTGCACTACTCAGCACTACACTGTGTTGTGTTGGTTGTGGTCTGATTCCTGCACTACTTACCACTACACCACCCTCACATAGACCCCCACCTGATAACAACACACTGGCACAGCTTACAGTTGGACCTGACTTTCTGACACTTAGAGCTCCCTCAGCCCTCCCAGTTGGTGATTCACCTCCTTTTCTAGTCGCCCTATGTGTGTCCTGTAGACTGGACGTGTGGCAGCTGTCCCGGCTGTTCCCGTCACACCTCGTGTTGTCCTTGCTGCCTTGCTGCCCGGCTTGTGGAGGTGTAGTTTCTGTGTGGTCGGCCAGCACTACTACACCGGTGGACACACCCGGTCCACCTTCACTCTGATCGCACTGCGTCTCCTCACTCACACGGCTAGTGCTTGTGTGTTGATCTGCAATATAAACAGCTTTTGTTAGGGAGTGGTCAGTCATTAACAACAGTGGGGATCGGTGGATTTTACAGCAAGTGCTACAAAATTGTTATCGGACTCCCCATAAGAGGGGTCCAATTCTGATCATACTCAACTAGATGGATTCAAATCACGGCCTACTCCATTGAGCTTGCGGCCTTTTCTGCTCAAAAGGGGTGAAATTATTTGTCCCCCCTCCCAAAGAGGGATCATAATTTCCCTCCCCCTCAAGGGGTCTGAAAAGAATGACCACTCAAGTTGCTGCACAGTGCTGCAGGAAGTTACTGTAACAGGGAGGGGGAGGATGTGGGTCGGTGATCGTAGGTCACACTGAAAAAGTAAACTCGTCTCCAGACTCGTCGAAGTGACTGTCATAAAATAAACGAGTCAAAAGTTGTCTAACCTATCAGGTTACCATCCCACAAATAAAATCTGGAGCTGGCAAATGTCTGGTTTTGGGCTGGCACATACCAAGTGGGTCTTTTATCTCCAGCTAGAAGACCCGCTTCCTTGTCACTTAGACGAGTTTTTGACTTTATTTTATGACCGTCACTTTGAAGAGTCTGGAGACAAGTTTTTTTTTAGTGCAGGGTGAGTAAGGTGTGGGTTACTCTGAGTAATGCTGATTAGCTGTTCCTCTACTACTAGCTCATGTTTAACTTTTTCTAATATCTAGTTACCATGGTAACAAATACCATCAAATTGACTTCTCCCTTTTATATTTGTTGTCTAGCGTTTTGTGAGTGTTGCATATACCGTGGACAGGGGCCTGATAGATAAATATATTTCCCATCTCTCTCACTGTTAGACTTGTATACTTGATCTTCACTTAATAAGTGCTCATACAATATCTACCTCTGCCTCTTCTACCCCTCTTCTACCCCTCTCTGCCCCTATGTGCCCCTGTGTGCCCCTATGTGCCCCTATGTGCCCTTTTTTTTAACAAAGTTTTATTTGGGCTAAATCAGTACATAAAGACTCATTTATACACCAGGTTGGGCTAGCCGTTCCGCCACCTGGGCCCATATGAAAATGTCTCGTTGGCTGAATTAGTGTTTGGCCGCAACAATATGTCATAATATTCAGGGTAAAGTAACAGGTATGCTGAATAAGTTGTAACTTATATATATCAGGTTTTTTCGAGGCACAGTTTACACAGTACCACTTACTTATGTAAGCAACAAGTTATCTTACAGGTGAGGCATTGGAAATTCCATACGCCCCTCATGTATCAGGACTTTGTACTATAATTTTTTCAATGCTACTGTATAGGAATCACAATCGTCATGCAATGAAGACAGGAGGAAAACAGTCACAGTGGTTGACCTTGCAGGGGTCGAGTGTGGGGGCGGGGGAGAGGGGGGCTAACGGGTGACAGTTAATTTGGGGGAGGGATGAGATATTTACAGGTGTGGTTATTGGGGGGGGGGTTGTGGTGGGGAGGTGCTCACTGTGGAAACATCGTACTATGAAGGAATATACTTATGACAGCAAGACAACAACAGGAGTATTATTGACAGCAGATGCCGTAATAACGGCTATAGTAACATCGGCAGCAACAGCATATGTGCATAGATGGTGCAATATAATTAACATAAGCAATATGATGGCTCAGATGGTGGAAATTCCAACCATCAATGAATGTATGTTTCTAACAGTGAAGACAGGTGTATAACAGCTTTACAACAGTGGTGACATGGTTACAAATATGACTGTAAGGGTATTATTCTCAATACAGTGGAAATTCCATCTGGCGAGGGTTGTTGAATGCAATACGTAGGAGGGGGGGTGTGGGTGGTACCGTAGGGTATGGAGATTTAGTATAATATTGCAGCTACTCATGGCATACTGTGGAAAATTCCATCAGCTATTTATATGATTGGTTAGTGATGACAGAGATAGTGGGGGGGGGGGATAATAAAGCAGTTAGGAAAATCCCTCCCAATAATATCTTTGAAGGTGTTTTTTCTTCCACTATTAACGTATATTTAGTCTTTAGATTTAGTCTTTAGATTGTGCCCCTATGTGCCCCTATGTTCCCCTATGTGCCCTATATGCCCCTATGTGCCCCTATGTTCCCCTATGTGCCCTATGTGCCCCTATGTGCCCCTATGTGCCCTATGTGCCCTATATGCCCCTATGTGCCCCTATGTTCCCCTATGTGCCCTATATGCCCCTATGTGCCCCTATGTGCCCCTATGTGCCCTATGTGCCCCTATGTGCCCTATATGCCCCTATGTGCCCCTATGTGCCTCTATGTGCCCCTATGTGCCCCTATGTGCCCCTATGTGCCCCTGTGTGCCCCTGTACCACCCCTCAGGGATGCAGTACAGTATTTACCCCCTGTACCAACCTACAGTACAGTATTTACCCCCTGTACCACCCCTCAGGGATACAGTACAGTATTTACCCCCTATGTGGTCAGAGTCTGTGGCATGAGCTGCCGCTGTGGACACAACACACTGCAGGAGCTGCTGGGTGCAGAGGGAAACTACAGCCTGCCACCTGCCCGCTCCTCTGTCCCTGTCTCCATCCTTCTACCTGCCCTTGCTACCTCTGTTTCTGCCATCTTTGTCCCTGGTTCTGCCCCTGTATTATTGTCTGTTGTCCCTTTCTGCTGCTCTTTCTGCCCCACTCTCTTTTCCCTGATCCTGTCCTGGCCCCTGTCTCTGCCCCTGTCTCTGCCCCTGTCTCTGCCCCTGTCCCTGTCTCTGCTCCTGTTTCTGTCTCTGTCTCTGTTTCTGTCTCTGCCCCTGTCTCTGTCCCTGCCCCTGTCACTGTCCCTACCTCTGTCTCTGTCTCTGTCTCTGTCTCTGTCTCTGTCTCTGTCTCTGTCCCTTCCCCTGTCTCTGCCCCTGTCTCTGTCCCTGCCCCTGTCACTGTCTGTGTCTGTGTCTCTGCCCCTGTCTCTGTCCCTGTCCCTTTCCCTGTCTCTGTCCCTGCCTCTGCCCCTGTCCCTTCCCCGATATCTGTTCCTGCCCCCGTCTCTGCCCCTGTCTCACCCCCTGTCCCTGTCTCTGCCCCTGTCCCTGTCTCTGTCCCTGTCCCTGTCCCTGTCTGTAGCCCTGCCCCTGTCGCCATTCCTGTCTCTCCCCCTGTCTTTGCCCCTGCCCCTACCTCTGTCTCTGCCCCTGTCTGTGCCACTGTCTCTGTCTCTGTCCCTGTCTTTGTCTCTGCCTCTGTCCATGCCCCTCTCCCTATCTCTGTCCCTATCCCTGTCTCTGCTCCTGCCTCTGTCCCAGTCTCTGTCCCTGCCCCTGTCTCTGTCCCCGTCCCTGTCTCTGTCCCTGCCCCTGTCTCTATCCCCATCCCTGTCTCTGTCCCTGCCCCTGTCTCTGTCCCTGCCCCTGTCCCTGCCCCTGTCTCTGTCCCTGTCCCTGCCCCTGCCTCTGCCCCTGGCTCTGTCCCTGTCTCTGCTCCTGTCTCTGTCCCTGCCCCTGTCCCTGTCTCTGCCCCTGCCCCTGTCCCTGTCTCTGTCCCTGCTCCTGTCTCTGTCTCTGCCCCTGTCTCTGTCCCTGCCCCTGTCTCTGCTCCTGTCCCTGTCTCTGTCCCTGCTCCTGTCTCTGCCACTGTCCCTGCCCCTGTCTCTGTCCCTGTCTCTGCTTCTGTCTCTGTCTCTGCCGCTGTCTCTCCCCCTGTCCCTGTCCCTGCCCCTGCCCCTGTCCCTGTCTGTGACCTGCCTCAGGTGCCGCAGCCCCTGCTGCTGCTGGTATACAGGAATCAATACCAGGGTGGTGCAGGCACCTCCTGCTGCTGGTGGTGCTGGTGGTGGTGGTGGTGGTGGTGGTGCAGGTGGTGCTCCTTATACCACCACCACTGGTGTCTGCTAGCCCTGGATGCCCCTGCTGCCTCCTTACACCAGCAGGCTGCTATAGAGCTCTGTACCCTGTAGTAGCAGTCCTGTGTACTGCAGTATCTGGTCAGGCTGTTAGACCCCTGTACCTTATAGTAGTGTTAGACCCCTGTACCTTACAGTAGTGTTAGACCCCTGTACCTTATAGTAGTGTTAGACCCCTGTACCTTACAGTAGTGTTAGACCCCTGTACCTTATAGTAGTGTTAGACCCCTGTACCTTACAGTAGTGTTAGACCCCTGTACCTTAGAGTAGTGTCTGCTGTAGCCCTGAACCTTGGCAGTACCATATATATATAGCTGCTGTACCCTGGTATACTATAGCAGTGTCTGCTAGATCTGTAAGACCCTAAGAGTACCAGCACTGTCTAGTGTAGCTCTGCCCTTGTCTCTGTTGTGCCAGGTTTGGTCCGTATGGGCCCTTTGAACCTGCTGACCAGACTTCGGCTGTGTCAGTTTTAAAACTATATATCTATCCATCTACCTTGTAGTATTGTCAGCTGTAGCTGGTGTGCTTTGGTAGTACCGCCTCGGTAGTACATGTACCACCTTGTAGTATTGTCAGCTGTAGCTGGTGTGCATTGGTAGTACCGCCTCAGTAGTACACGTACCACCTTGTAGTATTGTCAGCTGTAGCTGCTGTGCTTTGGTAGTACCGCCTCGGTAGTACACGTACCACCTTGTAGTATTGTCAGCTGTAGCTGCTGTGCTTTGGTAGTACCGCCTCGGTAGTACACGTACCACCTTGTAGTATTGTCAGCTGTAGCTGCTGTGCTTTGGTAGTACCGCCTCGGTAGTACACGTACCACCTTGTAGTATTGTCAGCTGTAGCTGGTGTGCTTTGGTAGTACCGCCTCGGTAGTACATGTACCACCTTGTAGTATTGTCAGCTGTAGCTGGTGTGCATTGGTAGTACCGCCTCAGTAGTACACGTACCACCTTGTAGTATTGTCAGCTGTAGCTGCTGTGCTTTGGTAGTACCGCCTCGGTAGTACACGTACCACCTTGTAGTATTGTCAGCTGTAGCTGCTGTGCTTTGGTAGTACCGCCTCGGTAGTACACGTACCACCTTGTAGTATTGTCAGCTGTAGCTGCTGTGCTTTGGTAGTACTGCCTCGGTAGTACATGTACCACCTTGTACTGCCACCAGCCGTGTCTAGTGTAGCTCTGTACCCTGGTACCTATACCGGGGTTACCAGAGTCTGCTGTGGCTGCTATTGCATTCCCTGCACCTCACTGGCCTCTGCTTATACCGGAGATACTGGTGGTGGTGGGTGCTGGGCCTCCTGCTACAGCTAGGGGCAGTGATACCCTACAGCTACTGGTACTGTCTGTGTGTGCAGGCCAGATATACTACAGCTAGGGGTAGTGATACCCTGTAACTGCAGCTACTGGGACATCCCTGTCTGTGTGTGCAGGCCAGATATACTACAGCTAGGGGTAGTGACACCCTGTACCTACAGCTACTGGGACATCCCTGTCTGTGTGTGCAGGCCAGATATACTACAGCTAGGGGTAGTGACACCCTGTACCTGCAGCTACTGGGACTGTCTGTGTGTGCAGGCCAGATATACTACAGCTAGGGGTAGTGACACCCTGTACCTGCAGCTACTGGGACTGTCTGTGTGTGCAGGCCAGATATACTACAGCTAGGGGTAGTGACACCCTGTACCTACAGCTACTGGGACTGTCTGTGTGTGCAGGCCAGATATACTACAGCTAGGGGTAGTGACACCCTGTACCTGCAGCTACTGGGACTGTCTGTGTGTGCAGGCCAGATATACTACAGCTAGGGGTAGTGACACCCTGTACCTACAGCTACTGGGACTGTCTGTGTGTGCAGGCCAGATATACTACAGCTAGGGGTAGTGACACCCTGTACCTACAGCTACTGGGACTGTCTGTGTGTGCAGGCCAGATATACTACAGCTAGGGGTAGTGACACCCTGTACCTGCAGCTACTGGGACTGTCTGTGTGTGCAGGCCAGATATACTACAGCTAGGGGTAGTGACACCCTGCAGCTACTGGGACATCCCTGTCAGTGTGTGCAGGCCAGATATACTACAGCTAGGGGTAGTGATACCCTGCAGCTACTGGGACATCCCTGTCTGTGTGTGCAGGCCAGATATACTACAGCTAGGGGTAGTGATACCCTGTACCTACAGCTACTGGGACTGTCAGTGTGTGCAGGCCAGATATACTACAGCTAGGGGTAGTGATACCCTGTAACTGCAGCTACTGGGACATCCCTGTCTGTGTGTGCAGGCCAGATATACTACAGCTAGGGGTAGTGATACCCTGTACCTGCAGCTACTGGTACATCCCTGTCTGTGTGTGCAGGCCAGATATACTACAGCTAGGGGCAGTGATAGCCTGTACCTACAGCTACTGGTACATCCCTGTCTGTGTGTGCAGGCCAGATATTCATTCTGATATGTAAATATATGCCTCCTGTCCCTAATACTGCATGCTCCCTGTCAATGTCCCTACCCCTAATACTGCATGCTCCCTGTAAATATCCCTATCCCTAATACTGCATGCTCCCTGTCAATGTCCCTACCCCTAATACTGCATGCTCCCTGTCAATGTCCCTATCCCTAATACTGCATGCTCCCTGTAAATATCTCTATCCCTAATACTGCATGCTCCCTGTCAATGTCCCTACCCCTAATACTGCATGCTCCCTGTCAATGTCCCTATCCCTAATACTGCATGCTCCCTGTAAATATCCCTATCCCTAATACTGCATGCTCCCTGTCAATGTCCCTACCCCTAATACTGCATGCTCCCTGTCAATGTCCCTATCCCTAATACTGCATGCTCCCTGTCAATGTCCCTATCCCTAATGCTACGCGCTCCTTGTCAATGTCCCTATCCCTAATACTGCATGCTCCCTGTCAATGTCCCTATCCCTAATACTGGATGCTCCCTGTCAATGTCCCTATCCCTAATACTGGATGCTCCCTGTCAATGTCCCTATTCCCTAATGCTGCATGCTTCCTGTCAATGTCGCCCTTCCCTAATACTGCATGCTCCCTGATACTGTGCCCCCTTCCTGTATACTACTCACACCAGTAACTACCTCTGCTGCCCCACTCACCTCCTGATACTGTGCCCCCTTCCTGTATACCACACACACCAGTAACTACCTCTGCTACCCCACTCACCTCCTGATACTGTGCCCCCTTCCTGTATACTACACACACCAGTAACTACCTCTGCTACCCCACTCACCTCCTGATACTGTGCCCCCTTCTTGTATACCACACACACCAGTAACTACCTCTGCTACCCCACTCACCTCCTGATACTGTGCCCCCTTCCTGTATACTACTCACACCAGTAACTACCTCTGCTACCCCACTCACCTCCTGATACTGTGCCCCCTTCCTGTATACCATACACACCAGTAACTACCTCTGCTGCTACCCCACTCACCTCCTGATACTGTGCCCCCTTCCTGTATACTACTCACACCAGTAACTACCTCTGCTACCCCATTCACCTCCTGATACTGTGCCCCCTTCCTGTATACCACACACACCAGTAACTACCTCTGCTACCCCACTCACCTCCTGATACTGTGCCCCCTTCCTGTATACCACACACACCAGTAACTACCTCTGCTACCCCACTCACCTCCTGATACTGTGCCCCCTTCCTGTATACCACACACACCAGTAACTACCTCTGCTACCCCACTCACCTCCTGATACTGTGCCCCCTTCCTGTATACTACACACACCAGTAGCTACCTCTGCTACCCCACTCACCTCCTGATACTGTGCCCCCTTCCTGTATACCACACACACCAGTAACTACCTCTGCTACCCCACTCACCTCCTGATACTGTGCCCCCTTCCTGTATACTACTCACACCAGTAACTACCTCTGCTACCCCACTCACCTCCTGATACTGTGCCCCCTTCCTGTATACTACACACACCAGTAACTACCTCTGCTGCTACCCCACTCACCTCCTGATACTGTGCCCCCTTCCTGTATACCACACACACCAGTAACTACCTCTGCTACCCCACTCACCTCCTGATACTGTGCCCCCTTCCTGTATACCACTCACACCAGTAACTACCTCTGCTGCTACCCCACTCACCTCCTGATACTGTGCCCCCTTCCTGTATACCACACACACCAGTAACTACCTCTGCTACCCCACTCACCTCCTGATACTGTGCCCCCTTCCTGTATACCACACACACCAGTAACTACCTCTGCTACCCCACTCACCTCCTGATACTGTGCCCCCTTCCTGTATACCACACACACCAGTAACTACCTCTGCTGCTGCCCCACTCACCTCCTACAACTGTGCCCCCTTCCTGTATACTACTCACACCAGTAACTACCTCTGCTACCCCACTCACCTCCTGATACTGTGCGCCCTTCCTGTATACCACTCACACCAGTAACTACCTCTGCTACCCCACTCACCTCCTGATACTGTGCCCCCTTCCTGTATACCACCCACACCAGTAACTACCTCTGCTGCTACCCCATTCACCTCCTGATACTGTGCCCCCTTCCTGTATACTACTCTCACCAGTTACTACCTCTGCTACCCCACTCACCTCCTGATACTGTGCCCCCTTCCTGTATACTACTCACACCAGTAACTACCTCTGCTGCTACCCCACTCACCTCCTGATACTGTGCCCCCTTACTGTATACCACACACACCAATAACTACCTCTGCTGCTACCCCACTCACCTCCTGATACTGTGCCCCCTTCCTGTATACTACTCACACCAATAACTACCTCTGCTGCCCCACTCACCTCCTGATACTGTGCCCCCTTCCTGTATACTACACACACCAGTAACTACCTCTGCTGCTACCCCACTCACCTCCTGATACTGTGCCCCCTTCCTGTATAGTACCCACACCAGTAACTACCTCTGCTGCCCCACTCACCTCCTGATACTGTGCCCCCTTCCTGTATACCACACACACCAGTAACTACCTCTGCTGCTACCCCACTCACCTCCTGATACTGTGCCCCCTTCCTGTATACCACACACACCAGTAACTACCTCTGCTACCCCACTCACCTCCTGATACTGTGCCCCCTTCCTGTATACCACACACACCAGTAACTACCTCTGCTGCTACCCCACTCACCTCCTGATACTGTGCCCCCTTCCTGTATACTACTCACACCAGTAACTACCTCTGCTACCCCACTCACCTCCTGATACTGTGCCCCCTTCCTGTATACTACACACACCAGTAACTAACTCTGCTACCCCACTCACCTCCTGATACTGTGCCCCCTTCCTGTATACTACTCACACCAGTAACTACCTCTGCTACCCCACTCACCTCCTGATACTGTGCCCCCTTCCTGTATACTACACACACCAGTAACTACCTCTGCTACCCCACTCACCTCCTGATACTGTGCCCCCTTCCTGTATACTACACACACCAGTAACTACCGTTGCTGCTACCCCACTCACCTCCTGATACTGTGCCCCCTTCCTGTATACTACACACACCAGTAACTACCTCTGCTGCCCCACTCACCTCCTGATACTGTGCCCCCTTCCTGTATACTACACACACCAGTAACTACCTCTGCTGCTACCCCACTCACCTCCTGATACTGTGCCCCTTTCCTGTATACCACACACACCAGTAACTACCTCTGCTACCCCACTCACCCCCTGATACTGTGCCCCCTTCCTGTATACCACACACACCAGTAACTACCTCTGCTACCCCACTCACCTCCTAGCCTGATACTGTGCCCCCTTCCTGTATACTACCCACACCAGTAACTACCTCTGCTACCCCACTCACCTCCTGATACTGTGCCCCCTTCCTGTATACCACACACACCAGTAACTACCTCTGCTACCCCACTCACCTCCTAGCCTGATACTCTGCCCCCTTCCTTTATACTACTCACACCAGTAACTACCTCTGCTACCCCACTCACCTCCTGATACTGTGCCCCCTTCCTGTATACCACTCAAACCAGTAACTACCTCTGCTACCCCACTCACCTCCTGATACTGTGCCCCCTTCCTGTATACCACACACACCAGTAACTACCTATGCTACCCCACTCACCTCCTGATACTGTGCCCCCTTCCTGTATACTACACACACCAGTTACTACCTCTGCTACCCCACTCACCTCCTGATACTGTGCCTCCTTTCTGTATACCACTCACACCAGTAACTACCTCTGCTACCCCACTCACCTCCTGATACTGTGCCCCCTTCCTGTATACCACACACACCAGTAACTACCTCTGCTACCCCACTCACCTCCTGATACTGTGCCTCCTTTCTGTATACTACTCACACCAGTATCTACCTCTGCCACTCACCTCTGGTGTTTCTCTAAAACTGAGCTCTAGCTCTGCTGCCTAATCCTTTTCAGAACACTGCTTGTTCTTGTTTTGTTGTTGTTGTTGTTGCTGCTGTTGTTGTTGTTGCTGCTGTTGTTGTTGTTGTTGCTGCTGCTGTTGTTATTGGTGATGTAGGTCAGTCAGTACTGGTTGCACTCTACATCTACACCAGTCCGCGTGCTGCCAATCACGTGACCCTGACTCCCTCTGAACTTAACCCAGACTGCCTGTCTGGGGGCTGTCTGACTCAGGTGACCTAATCTCTGTACTGGACTGACACCAGATGTGTGCTGTGTACAACTGAGGCACTTAGACCTCTACTGGCAGCCTAACTTGTATGAGTATGTTCCCTTAGCAGTAGAGGACTGGTTGGTGTCTTCTTTATAATGTGTGATATCAAAGCCAGGCTTTACCACAGGCTTAATATCTCCATATAGAGCAGCCGGAAGACCACTGGCGTGATTTCAGCAATGACCTATTTTTCATAAATCAAAGGCCTATAGCTTCTACACTGTGTAGAGCACATGTGCCTAATCATCTACATGGGATTCTGTCCTATAACTAGCATTTTCTTCTACATTATGTTTCCAAGGTGGTCTTCCTGCACAGAAACACCATGGGATTTAAATATTCATGTATAGCTCTCAGTGAAGGTGTCTAGAGACCCTCTGGTGAGATTCTGTTTGCTAAGAGCTACCTGTCTGTAACTGAGTCAGTCTCTTCACATAGATTCAGACTATAGAGTTATCTATAGTATGTGGACATAAGTGTTACCTCTTATTAGGCCTCTCCAAAAATTATCCTTGTTTCTCATCACCATGCCATGAGAAATAGGACGAGGGCGCTTTTCTTCTTCTTTTCTTTTGCTAAGGGCTTAATAGGTTGGAGAATGTAGGTCCGATCCAAACTAAATTCATCTTGAAGTATTTAAAAGATATATGATCTTTGCAAGTTGCGAATATGCATGTTTTTTCTATCCCATCGTATTTGCAGCACTCTAAGATTCAATATGGTATAAAATTTGCCCATATTTGTCCATTATCATCATGTTTTTACATTGAAATTTGCAAAAGAAACACACAAAAAAACCGACTTCAAAACACTCTTTCCATGATGCGTGCGGTGATGAGAAACAAGGATGTTATTTGGAGTAGCCTTACAGAGATAAGTGCAGACAATGATGGCTTATCTCCCCCTCCCCTTATTGCCTCCCCAGGGGACGCCCTCAATTGACAACATGACACCTCCTCAGCAGGATTAAGTAGATTAAGGGGATTATCCCTGTCAGGGGCCGGCAGGGGGAGGAGATTAACACCTGGTGGTGCCTTAATCCAATCAGCTCCAGGTGGGCTGTCACACCACGTTAATCCACTAAGGGGCAGCTCTCAGAGACCCCTGGTGGCTGAAGGGGTGAACTATGGGGCCTGGTGGTGCCCCTAGCGGGTAGGAGGTGAACTATGGGGGCTAGTGGCGCCCCTGTCGGCTGGGGGGTGAACTATGGGGCCCGGTGGCGCCCCTAGCGGGTAGAGGGTGAACTATGGGGCCTGGTGGTGCCCCTAGCGGGTAGAGGGTGAACTATGTGGGGGGGGTTTATTCAATCTCCCAACAGATTCTCTCATTTGTGTCTACCAGCACTACTTCCTTCTCTGCCAAAACTGAGTGGATCACCATGAAAACGTACATACGCCATGCTTTTTAATGGTGGAAGTTGGACATTTTCTTATGAACTATTTTTTTATGTAGGGATTCTGTAGTATGTTATGCAGAAAGGAGAGCAGCCAAGTAGTACTCCTTTCCTACCCTGTTCCACAGAAGAGTTCCTGAAGTCTGGGCCTTTTGGTAGAGTCTTATTTTAGACTGTGCTGGGAGAGTGGGTTTTATTGAGGTTAGTGGCGGCCCTGGTGGTGGGGGATGAGATGAGTGATTTGCTGAGTCATGGTCAGGGTGGTTTAGCCTGGGGTGGTGGGGCAGGCAGTGAGTGACAGGTTCACCTAGGGGGATGGGGGGGGGGGGGGTGAGCAGGTAGTAGTACACTTGTTCCCAAATCTTTCTGAAGTGAGGCTCTGGTGACAGCAACTATGACCTTAAACTTGGATTTTGCTGGTTTTGGGCAATCCCTGCTGGTAGGTTGGAACCAGTGAACAGGAACCAGAAAGTATGATGGTAGTTTTACCATCATACTTTCTGGTTCCATTTCCAGTTTCTGTTTGCTTGTTCAAGACTAACCACAGGGACTGCCTAAACTCAGCAAAATCCAAGTTCAATCCAAGTTCAATGCCATGGTGGCTGTCACCGGAGCCTTCCTTCAGAAGTATTTGGGCATGAGAGTAGTACCGTAGACCGTTTAACAGGAGAGACGCTTTTGCAAGACAGAAATTTTTGCTTGAAACCTTTTCAATAAAATAGACAGGCCGTTACTACCACATTCAACATAAATAGTGCACATCCCCAAAAAGGCACATGTCTCTTCTTTTCGGCCATTTCTTAAGCCTACAAATAACCCAAAATCTGTCAAGCGTTTAGACCAATTAAATCCGTAAATACAAGAAATATTTATCTGATACATGCTCATATTATCTCATCATCATCCACTTCCTATTTTGATAAACTTTAACAAAAAAACTGAATATTTGGACTGTGTCGGGTTATATGTGACGTACAATTTTTTGTATTTTTTTTTTACAATAATTTGAATACCGTATTCAAATACTTTAAGGTAAGGGTGGGTGGGTAAGTTTGATGAGCTACTCCCAGACTCCTACCATCACATGAGCTGCTCAGTACATTACCTGTCTGCGGCAGCTCCAGCGTAGCCGTGTTGGGGTCACGTGTCCTGACTTCTGGTGAGAATATTGGGCGGTTTGTGTGGTCTGTAGACAGCGTATTCTGGGTAGCATCAAAAATATTTCGGTGAAAGTCTTTTTTAATGGTAAGACTTGCACTGACGCTGGTAGTCACACTTTTGTTTATCACTCGTGTTTGTACTGATTTATCACTATATCAAGTTTAACACAGTTTTTGGCTTTAAAGCAGTGTTGATGTGTAGTTCTCATGTGTATCACTATTATCAGCTGTTGAACGTTAGTCGATTGTGGAAAGTCTTTAAGTTTTATCACTAGATGCTGTTCTGCGACTTGCTGAAGATAGAACACAGTCCGCGGTATAACACAGTCGCTTAGATCAACAGGTTCTAATCACCCTCATGTTTATCACAACGTATAAGTCCACATCACATCTATCACTCACCCCCAGGACATCACACAGGGCAGACTGAGTGAGATGTCCTGAACTGTTGATGCTTACTTCAGGATTTATATCACAACAAGTGTCTCAGCACTGCTTTTTCAACATTCTTTGATTTAACATTTTCAACACTTTTCATCTGCATGTAGGCCATATAAAATGTTCTCCTTAGGAGCTGTTATCTGTTCCTCAGGATTTAAATCAACATTAAACTCTGCTTTTTCAACATTTTCAACACATTCCATCTGCATCTAAGCGACAACAGTCTGTAGGCTTAATAATGCTATCACTGTCAGTAGCTATCACTTCTAGTACATGGAGCGCTGTTAAGTACACCACATTTGAAGTCAGTACCTGTTTGATATTACTCTGTGTACACGGCTAATAGAGCTTCAACCATAGCATGGGGCACGACTCGCGTGTAGCGGATCACAACACAGACGGCTCACGGTGGCTGCACTCAGATACGGAGCGCTGCCAGAATATTCTCCTCCTCCTCCCCTCCTCCCTTCCTGCCGCTGTAGTCTGTATAAATAATGCAGCCCCTGCAGCAGCCACATGAGGGGCTCTGTGTTATGGTGTTACTGTACCCAGTGGTGCTAGCCAAACTGTTTCGGTGCCGGTTCCCACATGAGGTTCCACTCTGAAACTGTCGTCAGCCGTCACACTGTGACAAAAATGGTACTGTTATTACTTCTAAAACCAGTTGCCTTTAACTCACTCCTTTACAGCTCGTGTACTCACTCTGTTATGGTGCTACCATACCCAGTGGAGCCAGCGACAGTGTTTTGGTGCACTGTTTCAGAGCGGGTTCTACTTTGAAACTGTCGTTAGTCGTCACACTGTTGGCTGTTTGATCTCGGAATAGTTATAACTTTAGTCCCACATATACTGGGGTTGTCAGTGTCAATGCTAAAAGTGGTTATAAGGTATATTCACTTTATGCACATAGGCAGCTGTTTCCCTTTAAGCTCCCCTTCCTCAATTACTTGATTATAACAAATTCCAGGTTTGACTTGTTCCTTTAAACATGATTTTGACTCTCAGTGTGAGAGTGTGTCACAGGGATTTAAGGGGTTGGATACTGGTGTCAACACTGGGACTGACAGGTGAATAGCTGTCATAACCCCTGTCACTGGCACTGTCAGAGCTGTCACTAACACTGTTACCCCAGCTGTCACTACTGTCACACAACTTGACAGCAGATATAAGGAAGCTGTCACACTGCCTCTATGGGTCCTTGACACTTACATCTCCTTCTCCTGTCCTCCACTCTCCCATCATTCCACAGGTCCACTCTCCAGCCATGTCCTAGCTCCTACCCATCACTATGTACAGCTACACTGGGTCCCCATGCTGCACTGACCAGCCGCCTGTGCTGGCTCGGCTCCCCCAGACATAGATGACCTCTGTGAGGGCGTCCTGCCGTGCTGTAGGACTGACCTCCACCAGCGGCTACCTCAGGACGTGTTGCTATGGTAACAGTTTGTGGGATCCATGTACCATGTTGCTGCTGGTAGTGCTGCTGGTGGTGGTGGTGGGTGTATGGCTGACTGACTCCTACCACAGTATGGCACTATGTATAACACTGTCACTACATCCCTGTATACTGTGGGAGTTGACACTGTCACTACATCCCTGTATACTGTGGGAGTTGACACTGTCCCCTATGGGACTAGCTGCCTCATGGAGTGCTATAGTCCCCTGAGTCTCCTACCGCAGGCTGTGGGGGTGTGAGGGTAGATATGAGACAGGAGACCAGACACCAGTGTAGCTGCTTCCCTGGGTGTCTAGATGTACGTCGCTGTACCAGGGGTGCTAGATGTCACCTTATTGGGGGTGGTAGTGTGTATATCTCCCGGTAGGGGTCCTCCCCCTGCTGGTACCAGGTCACTACCTGCTGGACACGTCCCCGCCCTCCTCACAGGAAGTACTCACCCCAGCTGCCGCCATGCATGCTGGGTAGCTGTGGGTGGGTGAATAGCCCTGTGCTGGTCCCCCCAGTGCTGGCTGTACTAACTGTATATATGACCCCTGTAAAGGTTGACCCTGACGTCCTGTGGTGCTGTGAGGCCCCCTGTATGGGTGTCTGGTATCCTCCAGTGCTCTCAGGTAGTCCTCCTGCTGCTGTCGTCCTGCCGCCTCCTGCTGCCCTCCCTCACTCCCCCTGTCCTGCTGCAGCATCAACATAGCCTGCAGCCCCCATGGTGTGGGGTGTGGGGTGTAGGGTGTAGGGGTGGTACCTCCAGGTGTAGACCCTGTAGGGTGCCTCAGTGTGGGGGCTGGGTGAGCTGCTCTATGAGCTGCTCCTGCCCCAGGTGGTGTGTGAGGTGTGACCCCACTACTACCTCCCTGCTGCTCTGTCTGCAGACTCCTCCTCCTGCTGCCCGCCGTCTGCCGCACACGGCTATTTATAGAACATGATGTCATCGGTCTGAGCTGCTGCTGCCGCCTCGCACTGCTGCCTCTGCTGCTGCTGGTTCTAGTACTGCTGCTGCTGCTGCCTCTGCTGCAGCTGCAGCTGCTGCTGGTTCTTCTAGCACTGCTGCTGCTGGAACTGCTGCTGCTGCTGCTACCTCTGCTGCTGCTGCAACCTCTGCTGCTGCTGCTGCTGTTGCTGCTGCTGGTTTTACTACTGGTACTTTCACTGTTGTAGCTGCTGCTGCAGATGCTGCTGGTTCTGCTGATACTTTTAATGTTATCGCTGCTACTGCTTTTGATTTTGCCACAGAAGCTGCTGCTGTTGCTGTTGATGTTCCTGCTGCTACCCCTATATTGAGTCTGTGACTTACTGACACGACCCCTGACATTAATTATGATGTATATAATAATAGTAACAGCTTAGACTATTGCTGCTGTTACTTCTTCTGTTACTGCTGCAGCTGCAGCTGGTGATTTTACTACTGTTACTTTTATTGCTGCGACAGCTTTTAATTTTTATTGCTGCTGTTATTACTGCTGCTTTTACTGCTGCTGTTACTGCTGCTGCTGCTACTGCTGGTGCTGCTGTTACTGCTGCTGTTACTGCTGCTGCTGCTACTGCTGGTGCTGCTGCTGCTACTGCTGCTGCTGCTGTTACTGCTGCTGTTACTGCTGCTGCTGTTACTGCTGCTGCTGTTACTGCTGCTGTTACTGCTGCTGTTACTGCTGCTGCTGTTACTGCTGGTGCTGCTGTTACTGCTGGTGCTGCTGTTACTGCTGCTGTTACTGCTGCTGTTACTGCTGCTGCTACTGCTGGTGCTGCTGCTGTTACTGCTGGTGCTGCTGCTGTTACTGCTGGTGCTGCTGTTACTGTTGCTGTTACTGCTGCTGCTACTGCTGCTGCTGCTGTTACTGCTGCTGTTACTGCTGCTGTTACTGCTGCTGCTGCTGTTACTGCTGCTGTTACTACTGCTGTTACTGCTGCTACTGCTGGTGCTGCTGCCTTTACTGCTGCTGTTATTACTGCTGCTGTTACTGCTGCTGTTACTGCTGCTGCTGTTACTGCTATTGCTGTTACTGCTATTGCTGTTACTGCTGCTGTTACTGCTGCTGTTTCTGCTGCTGTTACTGCTGCTGTTACTGCTGCTGTTACTGCTGCTGTTACTGCTGCTGTTACTGCTGCTGTTACTGCTGCTGCTGTTACTGCTGCTGCTGCTACTGCTGCTGTTACTGCTGCTGCTTTTACTGCTGCTGTTACTGCTGCTGCTGTTACTGCTGCTGTTACTGCTGCTGCTGTTACTGCTGCTGTTACTGCTGCTGTTACTGCTGCTGCTGTTACTGCTGCTATTATTACTGCTGCTGGTACTGCTGCTGCTGTTACTGCCGCTGTTACTGCTGCTGTTGCTGGTTTGGCTGCTGTTGATGTTGATGTTACTGCTGCTACTGCTACACTGAATCTGTGACTTACTGATACGACCCTGACATCACTTACAATGCACATTATAGTACCAGAGTAGCAGCTTGGACGAGCTCTGTTGTTGCTGCTGCTTCTACTGTTATAGTTGTTGTGTTGTTTTGGTGCTTTTGGTGCTACTGCTGCTTCTGTTATTAATGTTGCTGCCTCATTTTGCTGTGGGGTGCTAATGTTGCTGCTGCTGTTTCTGCTGCTTCTACTGTTGCTGATGTGCTGTTCTTTGTTGTTACTGCTGCTTTTGTTGTTGCTGCTGTTACTGATGGTACTGCCATACTATCTATAGGACTTTCTGGCAACTCCCTATCTGTGAAGTTGATATTGGTCAGTAATTACTGATATTGATAACCCTAATGTTGTTGCTGCTGTTGCTACTGCTGCTATCTTTGCTGTTATCGTTATTGCTGTCACTGATATAAATCTGGAATTTTCTGACTAGACTGCTCACGCTGAGCCAACAGTTCCTGTTTTCTATTGCTGTCTGTGAGTTTTTAAAACGACCACACTCTGCAACTTGGGGCTGCATTCACGCATCATACCGACCCTCCATACTGCAGCCCTGGCCATCTCTGCATCCCTGCATCATGGTGTCAAAGCGCACAGTGAAAGTAATACTAGGCGCTATAGTACACTCACTGAGGGCCCTGTGAGGACTAAGGGTTGGGGATGAGAGTGCGGGGCGGGGCGGCCGGGCAGGGATGCAGGGCTGTGATCAGTACCAAGTAGTTAGCACCACCTGTTGGCACGGGGGAGAACCATGGGGATGAGTCAGGGCGACATCTGGGGGTGGGGGATAGGCGTGTGAAGAGGAGGGGTGGAGGGGGGGGTAGGAGGGAAGGTGACGGTCAGGGAGGGAGTGAGTAACCAATGTAGGAACATCGGTGGTACTTTCCGCAGTCACCCACAAGTAAAGTTTCCCCGAGTGCCATAGACAAATCCCCATTTCTGTACTACTCACTACAGGGAACCACTGTACAGCGGTATATGGTGACTGATGGTACACATATACTAACATTATGGGGAGGGAGGGGCCTGCGGGAGGGAGGGAGGGAGGGAGGGAGGGAGGGAGGGAGGAAGGAAGGAAGGGAGGGAGGAGGGAGGGGGAGGGAGGAGGGAGGGGGAGGGAGGAGGGAGGGGGAGGGAGGAGGGATGGAAGGAGGGAGGGAGAGGGAGGGGGAGGGAGGAGGGATGGAAGGAGGGAGGGGGAGGGAGGGGGGAGGGAGGGAGGGAGGAGGGATGGAAGGAGGGAGGAGGGAGGGAGGGGGAGGGAGGAGGGAGGGAAGGAGGGAGGGGGAGGGAGGGGGGAGGGAGGGAGAGAGGAGGCAGGAGGGAGGGGGAGGGAGGAGGGAGGGAAGGAGGAGGGGGAGGGAGGGAGGGAGGGAGGGAGGGAGGAGGGAGGGGTAGGGAAGAAGGATGGAGGGAAGCAGGGAGGCAGGGAAGGAGGAGGGAGGAGGGAAGAAGGAGGGAGGGAGGGAGGGAGGGAGGAAGGGAGGGAGGGACCCGTGACCTATGGTAGTAGGGGAGGGATGGAAGGGACTGGGAGAGGAGTTCAGTTCTGCATCCCTAGATACAATTATGCTAGCCCTATCTTTATAGACATGGTGGAAATGGCGTAAATGATGTAGGATTAATAAAGTTCCTCCGGTTTACACTTTTATAGTCACCAGTTAAAATTCAACCTGTTGGAGGGAGAAAGGATGTCTATTTCCTAATAATGCTCATCTGTGATTCATACAATTTACTTAATAACAAATAATGCAAGAAAACAAGCAAAGAGAAGCACGACAAATGCCTATACACTTTTATTAGTCAGTAAACGATTAAAACCATTGAAAGGTTGAAGTTAAATAATGTTGTCTGTAAAGCTGCCCTATGGAGCTATTGTACAGCTCAACACTGCAGGCGTTAACACTTTAAGTACGACATGATGCAGTAATGCATCATGCCCTTTGTCAGCATGATGCAGTAATGCATCATGCCCTTTGTCAGCATGATGCAGTAATGCATCATGCCCTTTGTCAGCATGATGCAGTAATGCATCATGCCCTTTGTCAGCATGATGCAGTAATGCATCATGCCCTTTGTCAGCATGATGCAGTAATGCATCATGCCCTTTGTCAGCATGATGCAGTAATGCATCATGCCCTTTGTCAGCATGATGCAGTAATGCATCATGCCCTTTGTCAGCATGATGCAGTAATGCATCATGCCCTTTGTCAGCATGATGCAGTAATGCATCATGCCCTTTGTCAGCATGATGCAGTAATGCATCATGCCCTTTGTCAGTATGATGCAGTAATGCATCATGCCCTTTGTCAGCATGATGCAGTAATGCATCATGCCCTTTGTCAGCATGATGCAGTAATGCATCATGCCCTTTGTCAGCATGATGCAGTAATGCATCATGCATGATGCAATGCAGCCCTGGTGAATAATGTACCAGGAAAATAGCACACTCTAAGAAATAAATTAGCTCAATGGCGCCAACTTTGAAAATAAAATTTAATTCAATATAAATGAGAAGTAAATGGAATAAGCAATGTGTGTATGCCCGGCAAACATGGCCGTTTATGTTTAAAACCCTTTAAGTACTGACACACTTCAATATAAAGGGTTGGTATGATCCATAAATGCCGCATAAGTGAATCATTCACGAGAGAACCTTGCTCGCAGAAACCAAAACTTTTAGATTTCTGCGAATTTACTCGCAGGTCGCACGCCCCTCACGACTTCGTTGTCGCAGGGACTCGCAGAAGCAGATCCACTGATAGAACGTTCTCTACGTGTTTACACGCACGAGTGCAATTCGCAGCAAAATCGCAGCAAATTCGCGGCAGTGGTTCACCGCCTAAAGGCCATGCTTAAGTCTGAGGTTTTCCACCTCTATCTACCCTTCACCGGTCTTCCCAGTACTTTCTGGTTCTCCCGTGTTTTCCTGCCAGAACTGCTGAATGCTCGTGGCCAGACTACGGGTGTCTGCGAGTTTGTCAATGCACGTATCCGAACTCGCTTTCCTCACGAGGATGGACGGGATCTGATGTGGACACTCTCCCCCCTGAGTCCTTGTGGTTGTTTCTCTACACTCTCCCCCCGTTTGTGTGACAGTTAGCTTGTAGCCATCAGGGGAGACGTGGGTGTGGGAGGTGGCGGGGGTCGTGCTGCCCTCTGGTGGATCTTTGAAGAGACAAGGCAATGTGTATAGAATAGTTGTGAGTATAGTATTTGTGTCTTTTGTATATAGGGGGAACCTGGTATCGGGATAGATATAACTGAAATGCTTGACGTGGTTTGTATAACAATGACAAGACATTTATCAAAATAACACAAGACGTAGTAATGTAATGTGAGGCAAAAAAAAGAAGATTGAGCAATATAATTCAAACTTTTTGATATTGTAAAACGTTTTTAGCCTAAGATATTTTGCTCAGGTAAAGATTCTTTTTTGTGTGCGGGGTGGGGGAGGATATTTTCTGTAGGGTTAGAAAAGGCGACCTGTGTTAAGCTGGGGCCCCACTAACCGATTTTCTGGTCTTTAGCTGTACAACATACTAAATTTACACGATCATTATCCTACAGTTTCTAACTGATTGTTTCGACTTGCCTTTGTTACTGCTGGTGTCTGTTGTACCCTCCGTTGGTGCTGGGTATGTTGGTATGGTAACCATGGGGACCTGGAGGGTACCAGCACCACTGGGGCGCCGCCTAGCGAGCGGAGACAAACTGAAGTAGCCCCTGCTGCCATCTAGTGTCACCGACAGGAAGTTACTGCTGTCGTAATCTGCAACCAATGATTATGGACATTTGTAATTAAATATATCGATACATTTGCTATAACTGTGTAGCAAGTCTGTGGCCGTGTCTTATGAGTTTGTAACAATTGAAACGTCTTTGACCGGGTGTCGTCTTTGACCTGTGTCGTCTTTGACCGGTTTAGTCTTTGACCAGCAAGTTTTAAAATGGCTGAAATGGGAGCTATGTACACAGAAATAGGGGGAAAAGGTTAATGGATATTTCAACACTATATACCACAAACTTCCCGGCATTTCTGTATACAGCCCTCTAGTCATACTCTGGGAAGAGAGTCCAGCATTGCCAGACCCTTTAGCCCTTTAGGGAGTGGTCATTTTTTAACAACAGGGGGGGGGGGTTGGTGGATTTGGGGGGGGACCAAAAAAATTTGGACCCCTTGAAGGGGGGGGACCAAAAAAATTTGGACCCCTCTTGAGGGGGGGACCAAAAAAATTACACCCCTTTTTAGCGAAAAAGCCCGCGCGTTACTATAGCTCAAAGAGGTCGGCCGCGCTCATTTTCAACCTGCCTAGGGGGGGGACCGAAAAAATTTTGACCCCTCCCGCGGGGGTGACCAAAAATTTTTCGACCCGCTCACGCGGAAATCCACCAACCCCCCCCCTGTTGTTAAAAAATGACCACTCCCTTAGGTGATCACTCATTGATATGAAACTCCAGCGTTCCCTGGCCTTCACTGAACTGCTTGAACCTTGTAGGTAGGTTGTTTTGGCGACATGGCCAGTATCACACTGATGCTTATTATTTTCTCAGTGTAGACGAAAACCTTTCCAAATGTGAACTTCATATGAAATACATAAACTCTTATTGACTAAACCAAGGAAGGCCGTATTTACCACCCTCGTGAAATAAACCTCGTTGGTATTTCATGGCCTGTCAAATCATCAAAATTGTTAACTTAACCACTATAAATTAGCTTTTTCAGAGTAATTAAGTGGAATTTTGACAAATATGATTAATAACTAGATGAAATTAACACAAAGGAGCACTCATAGAGTTCCTCACTGAGGGTTATTTCATTTGACTTCGCCTCGTGAAATAACCCTCAGTGATGAACTCTACTCGTGCACCTTTGTCTATATATTTACCCCGTGACTCCTCCACTAGATGCAGGGCCCTGTCTTCCTCCTCCGTCTCCTCTCCTCGTCTTTCCTTCAGCCTCTTCAGAACGTACAGTGCAGCGCCATCTTGTTTAGGACTCCAGAAGTAACGCGGTTCGATCTCAGAAAATGGAGACTTAGATCTCGGTCTGGTTCCTCCCGCATGACCCTTCAAACTCTCACCTGCCCCTTCCTTATACCCAAACCAGTTGGTTCCTTCTGTTGGGGCTGATCGGCTCTGCTCCCGGCCCCTGTTTACCCTATCTGTAAATATCCGTCCTAGTAGCGGGGAGTTGGGCTGACTCGGGCAGGGACTCGACTCAGCTGACGACCTAGGTGAATCCGGGGTCAACAGAGCAAATATATTAGGACTTAATGACCTTGTACTCTTGTGTTTGACCTTGGGGCTGGTGAGGCTGGACTGTCTGTGTATCTGGTGGTCCCTGTCTAAGCACTGCGCGTGGGCCTTTATCTCAATGTGGATGACGTAAGAAGTATCACGGGTCTCAGATGTAGGTGACCTTGACCCCGAGCAGCGAGAACAGTCTACAAGGTCCTCCCCCTGCACGTCCTGCTGACAGAGGGCACAGAGGTCGTTCTGAAGGTTAATGGTCTCAAACTGCTCCATGATGGGACTGCTGTAATACAAGATACATTGTAACCTTCAAGTGGGTATAGCCGATTTTTCCAAATTGTAAATTCTGCATTAAACGTTGCATATGCTGTAAAAGTAAATTATTTGTGGGTCGGGGGACATTAAAATTGTATCCATGGCCAGTACCAGGTCAAAAAGTGGGTTTCTTTGAAACCAACCATGTTTTTTTTACTGTCTTTTCAACGGGGGCAATAAAATCGTGCACAATTTTATTACAAAAAGACCATATATTGGGCAATAAAATCAAATTAGAACAGGAGTAGATAGGGAGTTAATTGTATCATTTATTAACATTCTGACTCATTTCTAGGGAAACATATTTTTTGGTGTAAGACTTTAACCTGTTACGGACGGCATGTCATTAAAACATGACTTTAGTCATCTTGATGCACCAATGCAGTAACTCGCCGGTGCTGCATTGGTGCATTATGTTGGCTCTTTTGGGGTGTCTCAATCCCATAGGATCGGCATAATGCTTGAATCCTGCGCTGGTGAGTTACTCACCATGGCATTAACGCATCATGACGACCAAAAGCATCATGCATTAAGGCATGATGCTGTCCTCAAAAGTTAAAGTGGCATAGTCCGATGATTAGGGCTCAAAAATGAATTTGGCTGAAAATGACCCAGAATGTTTAATATGGCCATACTACATATCCTACATATTTTGTTCAACTTTACTCCCCATAATCTAGCTTAGATTCAGTCAAATTGTCAGTTTTGTGCTTAATTTAAGACTTTTGGAGTGCACGCTATAATTCCCCCATTGAAAATACACTGTTAAATACTGTATCTGGGCCATGTTGGACCCTCTAAATCGGTGCCTATTGGCTATAGAAGACATTGTATTGTTTCCTATACTCCAAATAGTATATTGTACTAATATTTGGAACACATTTTAGTAGGATTTAAAATATCAGAAAAATCGGACCATGTCAAAACAGAAGTCCACATGATCTCAGAGTTCTGAGAGGAGAAGTCGGAGGCATACACACACACACACACACACACACACACACACACACACACACACACACACACACACACACACACACACACACACACACACACATATATATATATATATATATATATATATGGTCGATTCTCACGAAAATGGATCACAGGGTCAAAAGAGGGCTGAATTCCTATATTGTACATATTGCTTAGTTTTTTGAATATGTCATATATACCATATAAGGGAGTAGACATGCCAAATTGGGAACTTTAAATCTGTAAAATGCCATAGCTAGCTCCCTTCAAAGTGGGACCTACGCACGGTGATGGGACCTACGCACGGTGATGACATCATTCCAGCCATTAAATTAATGGTATGACTACATTTAGGATTATTTTCCAATTTATTTAACAGATTTACTATTAAACTAAAGATTTCTATCAGATTTATGAACACAAATACGTTTTTGCCATTGGGAAACATTTTTCTAGTGGACCTACGCACGGTGATGGGACCTATGCACGGTGATGGGACCTACGCACGGTGATGGGACCTATACATAGTGCTTTTATGTATTATTAAGAGTCTTCTACCAGATGTAAATGTCCCTAAATATTGGTCTCCCATTTGTTGAAGTAAATATTCCAAGATATTGCTAATAATTGGTATTATTTACCTGTTTTTCAACGGAATTTTATGATGTACCTACGCACGGTGATGTACCTACGCACGGTCACTATTTGATTGTAATGGCTCATAGATTTGAGAATATAAGAAGTATCTTTTATATTTTTAGTATATGGCATCTTCAAACTATGTGTTATGTGGCATATGAATATTTCTCACTTAATCATTGGGAATTTTCTCTAATTCAATGCATTGTGGACCTACGCACGGTGATGCCCATACCTACCCCACTATGGTATCAGTGTTGTGGAACAATAACAGACATTTGTATGAAAATGTGATTTCTACTATTAGATACCCCCTATTTGACCCTATTTATTGAGACATTTGTTTGTGAAAGTATTACATCTTCCCTTGGATATAAGCCCTTTAGTATGTACCTACGCACGGTGATGCTAAAACCTACCCCACTTTTTCCATTCTGGAAATATGACAAATTTCCTATAAAGTAATAATATAGCCCACTGTAATTACCATGAGTTATCATCCATAGTCCACTGTTCCTATACATATACAAATCTGAGATCTTTAAGACATATTTTCTAAATTATGTATATTCAAATATTGAAATTTCTAATTTATCTTATTTAAATTTGTAAAAAAAGGACCTGAAAACACACATTTTCACACCTGGACAGTCAAATAATAGAACTAGGTAGGCGAAAACAGGTACCCATGGGTTGGTATTGTCCACATCTATGCGAATATACCAAATTCTATTATGTTCAAAGGCCCATTAACAAAATATTAGATTGCGAGCTATCCCAGCCTTGTGATCCATTTTCGTGGGAATCGACCATATATATATATATATTTATAATATAGGTTTGGTGATATTCGACGTCCAGGGAACACCTGCTTTTTGATTGCCAAATGAGTGTTTAGACTGGGAGGCCGAGTGGCAAGAAAGGAAATAAATCATTCACAAAGTACTTATGATAACTTGAATCTATCGCATGTTTCACAACAGTATCAAAATAGGTTAGTCAATACAGAATATAGGTACTGAATATAAAAGCTATTGCACTCGTGTTAAGCCTCCAAGGATCATGATCAAGGGACTCATGCTTTCATGGGCTATATCGTATATTGTCATGATGCATCAATGCAGCCCTGGCGAGTCTTCTCATCGGAACTGCCTGAATGCATCACTACCGTCAGCATGATGCATTAATGCAGCACTCTAGTAGTAGTAGACTTGTCAAAGCTTCAAAGCTAGGATGAATGCGATTGAAGAATCAAGAGACAGAGACATCAGAAGATTAAGAAACCCGATGAGTGTGATAATATATGGCCATATATAGCCTACCAGTTTATAGGGTATCATCAACGGACACATGTCAGGAGACCCTTAGCAGAGAGTGTATCTTCCTAAAGATGAATCCTATAGTTGCAGGAGCAGATGGAGAGTAATAGCTGGTAGTTGTAGATATCATAGACAATGTATTACTACACAGATAGAGAGTAATAGCTTGTAGTTGTAGATATCATAGACAATGTATAACTACACAGATGGAGAGTAATAGCTGGTAATTTAAAGCATGTCATAGTAAAAGTTTAAAGTATGTTATAATAGATATAATGCTGCAGCACCAACCTGTTGCTTCCTGCTTGTTGTACATGTAAACACGGCCCCGTACCGCTGTGTGTGCACGCTACACGCACACACAGCTAGGCCGCATGCATTATGTAGCAACCACACACTGGGCATGTAGACTTGGGGTCCCACATGCTGGCAAAACACACAAGGAGATCTCTACTCATCTCTGTCTCTGTCTGTCTGTCTGTCTTTGTCTGATTTTCTCTTTCTCTCTGTCTCTGTCTCTGTCTCTGTCTGAGTGCAAAACACACATACAGATCGCTATAATTATCTCTGCCTGTCTGTCTCTGTCTGTCCTCTGTCTCTGTCTGTCTCTGTCTGTATGTATGTCTGTCTCTGTCTGTCTGTCTGTCTGTCTCTGTCTTTGTCTCTCTGTCTATGTCTCTCAGTCTATGTTTGTCTATTTCTATCTGTCTCTGTCTTTGTCTATCAGTCTATGTCTGTCTGTCTGTCTCTGTCTGTCTCTGTCTGTCTCTGTCTGTCTCTGTCTGTATGTATGTCTGTCTCTGTCTTTGTCTCTCAGTCTATGTCTCTCAGTCTATGTTTGTCTATTTCTATCTGTCTCTGTCTTTGTCTATCAGTCTATGTCTGTCTGCCTCTGTCTGTCTGTCTCTGTCTGTCTTTCTGTCTCAGCCTCTATCTGTCTGTCTGTGTCTGTAGGTCTGTTTCTGTCTGTCTCTGTCTGTCTGTCTCTGACTAAATGTCTGTCTTTGTCTATCTTTCTCTCTATCTTTATCCTTTTCCTTGTCTGTCTGTCTGTCTGTCCCCCCCCTTGCCCACCCTCCCTCCCTGCTCTCCTTTCTCTGTTTCCCTAGACTTGCATCTCTTGCTCTCTGTCTCTCTGTCTGTCTGTCTGTCTCTCTGTCTGTCTCTGTGGTGTCCCTGGGTGTTTTAGAACTCTAGGTGGGTCGGACGTCTGCAGACACTGAGGAGTTAAACGCCTTGACACAGTCACAGCGCTGGTTTCAGCTTCAGTCCAAAAATACAAAAATTGGTCCTATTTTGGGCACAGGTGACCGGGAACTCCTCAGGTTTTTGGCAGGAATATGAAGGTTAACCCATTAAGGACGGCATAATACTTAAATACATCATGTCCTTAGTCGTCATGCACGATGCTTGAATACAGCCCTGACGAGTAACTCGTCAGGGCTGTATTCAAGCATCGTGCCGACCCTATGGGGTCATTACGCTTCCAAAGGGTCGTCATGTTGCACCAATGCAGCCCTGGTGAGTTACTCACTAGCGCTGCATTGGTTCATGGTGACTACAAATGTCACCCTTTAATGTCATGTCCTCCTTAAAGGGGTGCAGGCAGACGGCATGTCTGTCCTAGGCTGTTACAGTTGTTGCAGCAGGGATGGACGTTTGTGGAAGACGGCCTGAGCAGAATACGTGTACATAATTGATGGGAGTTTTGTATGGAGTTATTGATCGATTACTTTAAGACCGCAGAGTGCTTTAATTGATAATGCCTCTCATTGGCATGATGCATGAATGCAGCCATGCTAAGACACCACGTGGTTGATACACTCTCTGTCTATGGTGGGAATGATGCAGGGATTGTCAGGGCTGCATCCATGCATCATGATGACATGGCACATTGAATCATTAACACGTTATTCAGCACCTTTGGCAGCGTATAGGACTCCAGCTGTTGGCATCACATCCTTATATTTGCCTTGCTATTTTCAGTAAGATACTTAATAAATGTTCTGCTGTACATGTGATCTAGCACCATTGCCACCGGAAGGGTTCACAATCATTAGGTACAAGTGAGGAAACCTGTTTTAAGTATTGTAGGGTACTTTACCTCCTTATTGTCATAAGGATTGATTGATATATCAACACACTCATATAAAAGTGAGTGTTACTGTCGCCGAAAGCACTCCCATCTAAATGTTAGGCACTGTTCCAAGTGCCTTCATCCTGCTGCACCGGTGCAGAACCCCAGTGCAGCAAGTCGCTTCAGGATTCGGAGTTCATCATCCCCTGAGTGTCAGTATGATACATACATGCGACACTTGGTTACATGCATGTACCGTGCCAACAAATGTGGATAGTGCATCCAAGTGGGTTATGCTCTTCTTTAAGCTGCCCAATCATGCCTCAGACACATGTATAGATATTTCATTTACTGCAAAGTTGTAGGCAGTCTCCTTGTTGCGTTGTCCTGGCAGCAACTCCATTCTTTTTATTTTATGCAATACGGGCACCTCATTGATTTAACCAAAGAAGGCCGTATTTCGCTCCCCCTGTATTTAACTTATGGTCGTATTTCACGGCTCCATCTTCTACTCGTCAAATGACTCAGTCAACAGACCAAACTCATGAACCTTTGTCTATTTATTTTGTGGCTTCTAATAAGGTTGAATTCAAGGCAACAGATGAAGGAAAATAGTATGCCTCCAGCAAAGAACGTAACATTTAATTACCTCAGCCCAGTATACTAGTGCCATCTTTCCGCCAGCTCGTAAGAAGCTGCTCAGTGCTGCCACCTCAAGTTTGTGATGAGCACTAAATACCCATGTATGTCTTTCCTTCCGCCAGATGGTAGAGAGTAGGTAATAGGGGCTCATAATACAAGTCTTGTCTTAAAGGGGCATTCTCACCACTCGCACTTACCACATAGCAGACTAGAACAGTACTAGAATTGTGAGTAGGAAATGCTTGGTGAGAATGTCACTTTAAGGGCGCAGAACTTGCTGCTCCTCCAGTAACAGTAGGAGTGCAGGCATGACAGGTACTCAGCTCTTCGTATACGGCGGCCCGGGGTTTAAGTTTTATAGCCGCTTTAAATGGTGGGTAACATGCAGGTGACCTTTTGTAATGATCCAACTTCATGTCCCCCCTTTCGTGGAACCTATCTACATTTAGGTGAGGCCTGTTTGGGGTTAGTAAAGTACACGGAGAAAAGAAACAGCGTGAAAAGGGAGTCCAGGTTGCCTCCAAAATGACTCCCCTCTCTAGGGGAGTCTAGGTCGCCTAAGGGAACCTAGGTGACTCTCTGGCTAACCTAAGGGAGTCAACTGCGGGAGTCATATGACCCAGAGAGCTATATGACTCCCCCAGGAGACTCCCTTAGGTCAGCCAGAGAGTCACCTAGGCTCCCTTAGGTGACCTGGACTCCCCTAAACAGGGGAGTCATTTTGGAGGCAACCTGGACTCCCGTTTGACACTGTTTCTTCTCTCTGTGTACACTGGGTGAGGAATCGTTTCAAGTGAACCAATATGTCTGCCTGCCTCAATTCACCAACCTAGCCTTCACTCTCCAGCAGAGGTTTGGTACTGACTTGATGGGAGTGGCGGCCATTATCCGCCATTGGAGAGTGAGGGATGATGTAACCGCACAGAGATACAATTCAAGCCCACGGGTGGAGACATCTATTGTCTATATCTCGCAGTAGATTGGTAGACCCAGCCCGGTACTAATTAACATAGATAGGGCGGAGTGGTGAAAGCTGATAAATCATCACTGACAGCCGATATAACCAATCAACATTCCACTGTCCTTTACTACCTAACCCCTTATCTGTATGATGTACACCACAGTCCTAGAGGGCGTGATAAGACGTTAATAAAGGGAGGACCACAAGGCCACAGTATGAATAAGAGCTTGATAATAAACTAATACCTCTGTTCCCCACATGGTCCGACATATTCCCATCTCCACCCACCCTTTTTTGGTTTATGTCGGGAACTGGGATCTCAGGATCTGTGCCAATACTCGAGGGCTATGTTTTCCAGCAGGTTTTAAGTTCTGCAACATTGAGTCATTGGGATTGCATTGTTTTGACTTCTAGAAATATGATACTACTGCATGAGTGACCAGATTGATTATTTGTGTATCTGACTTAGTATTCCAGCTCGAGCTGAGTACCCTGTCTGGCTGGGTACTCATTGCGTGTTTCCGCAGTGTGTGAGTATGAGGAGTGGTAGCTATTCAATTGGAATTGGAGAAACCGATTTTTAGGTATCACAAATTTCCTGCCAACAACAACTTTCAGTTTTAATACTGGGGACTGCGCGTCTGGTATCAGGTTCATTTCCATAATACGGGTCTCTAGTTGGGGGTGCAGAGGGGTCCCCCTGAGGTAGGAAAGTCGCCGAAATTAAGGGCCTCAAATAACAATGTCGCATTTTTGGAGCCTTTATCCTATTGACAATTCTGTCCAAAAGTCGGCAGGTCGCTTAAATTATTGTACCAGGTCGCCAGGTCGCTTTTGACCCATCTGGAGCCACCTACATTCAAAAAGTAAACTTGTCTCCAGACTCTTCCAAGTGATGGTCATAAAATAAATGAGTCAAGAACTTGTCTAAGTGACAAGGAAGCGGGTCCTCTAGCTGGAGATAGAAGACCCACTTAGCATGTGCCAGCCCAAAACCTGAAACTTGTCAGCTCCAGATTCTATTTGTGAGATAGTAACCTGATAGGTTAAACAACTTTTGACTCGTATATTTTATGATAGTCACTTCGACGAGTCTGGAGACAAGTTTACTTTTTCAGTGTAGTTCCTAGAAAAAAAAACACCCACACACATGCGCACCCACACACCCACACACCCACACACCCACACACCCACACACCCACACACCCACACACCCACACACCCACACACCCCCCTCCCGGCGACACATTAAACAGATACCACTAAGTGGGCTATCTCTGTCCTTATCTCCTACTTCACATATCTCCCACCAGGTGGGGCGCCCAGTTAGGTCACTGCACATGCGCAGTAGGTGAGACACCAGCAAACAAGGAGCAGGGGCCAACATGGCGGCCCTCTCCGGGATCTACTTACCTGTCCTGCTGGTCTTGGTGTTACCTCACCTAGTGCTAACTAGAGGTGAGTGGTGTCCATATAGTTATAGGTGTTAATCAACTTATTGTGATTAAGTTACCGTAAGTTATTGTAAGTGGGATGCTGAGAGAGAGGTTGTCAAAGGTAGGCCTGTGTTCACAGTTACTTTACATAAAGGGACCTGGCTTTTAAATGATATCCAGATTACGTGACCAACAGGCGGTCTGATATCACGTTTACAATGTCTGCCAATATCTGAAATGTATGTAGTATTGAGACTGTACCTGTTTGTGTTGCATATAACGAATGCCGTTGGTACCAGTATTACATGCTCCTATAGGTAGGGTACTACTGTGAATATACAGAGGCCAATGATGTGATCAGGTGCCGTGCTTTGTTTCCCAGGTGACTTTTCAAGTTTATTTGAGCGACTTTTAGACAAGATTTACCATAGGACAAAGAGTCTAAAAAAGTACTTAGTGATCTGAGGCTCTTCATCTCTGACAATTTCCGACCATGGCAGAGGGGGGGGGGACTGCACTCCTAGTGGAGCGTACATGGATCAGACAGATCAGAATGTGACCGTGTTTTATATGATAGCTGTACACTAGTCAACATGCTGTACGCCAGGTAGAGATAACACGTCCTGGTCGGACCCAGACCCACCCCTTATCAGCTGCTGATATCATAACATGGAGACGACTTCGTCCATTTAATGCGTTATGCCTTTTGTCAGCATGATACATGAATGCAGCCATTGCCAGTAACTCTCAAGGGCTGCATTCATGCATCACACCAAGCATTCAAGTATGATACACAACCAAAGGGTCGTCATGCACCACGATTATTATAAGTGCATAGCACAATAAAGCACTTTGCCATCCTTAAAGGGTTAGAATCGAACTGCACGGACAGTCTGATATAGGGAGTATCCCAATGACGTTGGTCTGCCATAATACCGTCATCCGATGAAAGTCTATAATGTTAAACTTATGGGTGAATCTCATCCGATGACAGAATCTCAGCCGATTTGTTTCAGTGGAATACTGCCTCATTGGAAGTTTCCATTGTTGTTTTTCTGATACCAAAGTAGAAAGTGGTCCATTCTTCTAGATGTACATCTACCCAGCCACGGTCAAATTTGTCTCCTCAGCTACCTTGGATATAGTTCACAGGGGGGAGGAGGGAGCGGAGACATCCAACAACATCCTTTCATTTTGTTGAAAAATGACCGCTGCACAAAGGATAAAGAGACAAAGTGTTGAGCGTATCTGTCTTGTGTATTATGTACTGCCTTTGTACTGGTTTTTGTTCCATGACCTAACGTTATTGGTACGTTACTATGTAAGAACAAAGAAGACCCCTTTACTTGATCTTTTCAGTTTCCCCATACCAAACCCTACGTGTGGGATGCTTTTTGGTCCTCTAGACCAATCAGAAACCGGCACTTAATCATGTTACAGCCAGGGCAATTGTGGCAATGTAAATAAAGGTATTGCCGATGAGGATTGAGTATTGAAGATGAAGATTTCGCCAATATAACATCAAAGTTTGCTAGGGGGGTAGATAAATCTATTCTGGTCGTGCGATAAATCTTGTATTGTATACTGGGGTCACAGTCGTAATGCCAGATGCACCTTGGGTTGGTACATCATACAACACTGGCTATGTATGTGTGTCCAAGATTTGCCAGAGGGGGGGGCAAAAACCTGGCCAACCATGGTGTTACTGTCTATCCCTGCGAGCAGCGCACGCAAAGCGCAGCACATACAAAGCGCAGCTGCCATACTAAGGGGGTTTAGGGGGCATGCCCCCCCCCCCCCCAAGAAAATGCTGATGGCCTGTGTCCATATGGTATTGTCTCCTTCTCTCTTTTCCTCCTTTTCTCCTCTCTTCTTCCCCTCTTTTCTTTAGGGGGGGAGGGGGAGGCCAAGGCCCGTCGGCCCCCCCCCCCCCCTGGATCCGCCAATGTGGGTCTGTATTGCTTGTCTGCCTAGGACCTGACTCACACCTGAGGTCTTGTCATAGGACAGAGGTCATTAGAGTACACAAAACTAAACGTCAACAAACTAAGCAAACTTTAACGCTGCATCACACGTTATGCTCGTGAGAACATATTGCCAAAGTAAATAGATGATGCCCATAATTAATACCTGTGTAGGGCGATGTCCGGGTGTGTCTCCCCGCAGGGGGTGCCATAACTGGAAGTCATTGTGCATCATGCCCTATATGTCCAAGGGACTTATCATTGCTATCCAGTAACATAGGGAGCAGAGAGTAGTCAGACATGGGTTGGTAGTGTAACGGTTAGCACGCTTGTCACCGGTGCGAGAGGTCTGTGGTTCGATTCACGGCCGATCCAATGACTAAGTTTTACGCGACCTCTACACCTGTAAAGTTGGTAACATTGCTTTATATATTGGGGTCTCTGCCGCTGCACCCCCTTCTCTTTCTTTCTTTATCTTTTTGATAACAGAACTATAACTGAACCCATTTACCATTAGTTTAACTGCTGTGTGCATTCTAAAGGATGGAACAATTAAGACAACAGGACATATGAATTTTCAGAGATTACAGGCCTAGGCCTGGCTTGGCTCCCTCTGTACTCTGGCCCCTCCCTGGGGTCCCTGCTGACTGCTGCGGAAAGTCGTCTTGTCTGAATGCACTCCTGACAAGGACGCTACTGTATCCGTCTCCTCCATGCTCCACACAATGTCCTGGTTAGCTCTCCGTAATGTAGCCAGCTGTGGGGGTAGGGGGGTGGTTTTGGGGGGACCAGAAAATGTGCACCCCCTGAAGGGGGGGGGGATGTTGCACCCTTTTTAACAAAAAAGCCAGCGTGTTACTATAACTCAAAGGGGTCACACTCAAAAAGTAAACTCATCTGCAGACTCTTTTAAGTGACAAGAGAGTGGGTCCTCTAACTGTAGTTGTCAGTTAGAAGATACACTTGGTATGTGCCAGCCCAAAACCTGACTCATGCCAGCCCTAGACTGGTCAACCAGGGTCTGATTCAGGATTTTCCCTGTAGGTGGCATCAGTATAACATGCATTCTGTATAAAGTTGGGGAATGAATTGCATAATTTCTATGTTGATTTTAATCATATTTATGGGAATACACATTCATATTATGGAGAATCCTGAGATTTATCTATTGGGGATGCTAGAAAAGGTAAAGGAATCAATGTTTTGATATAATTGAGACAAAACAAATATGTGTAGGGCACTTACACCTCTTTTGTGGTTATTTCTATGGTACAATAGCTGCAAGGAAACTCCCATTGGTATGACATCCACATATGTGCTAGCAGTCTGTAACTAAAGGGTAGAAATACTCTCAATATAGACTTGGGGATATGGCAGGAATTCCCCTAACCTACATAACTCTAAGTTTGTATGAATTAGCTATCATAAACCTCAAAAATATAGACAGACTTGAACAACAATTATGCCTGGGCAGAACCCAGTTAGCTCCACCTGCAGTGAAGTAGAGGTTATATTGCACAGGTTAACCCTCTAAGGGGTGCATAGTGCTTTAAGGTGCCATGCTCTATGTGATCATAATACATGAATTCAGCCTTGGCAAGTATACTCGCCCAACTGTTGATTCATTTCCAAAGGTGCATTAATGCAGGCTTGGCGAATAGACTCACCAGGGCTACATTCATGCATCATGCTGACAAAGGGATTCAAGCACATTTAAAGCAGTTTGCAGCCAATAAAGGGTTAACTATTCTGGGTTGTGAATTTGACGACCCTAGACTTGTCACTTGGAGTGGGCCACTGCCTGGGCTCACATTGTCAGTTAGATGACCCTAGTCTTGTCGTGTGGGATGGTAACCGGACAGTTCATCAAATAGACAACCTTTAACTCGTTTATTTTATGACCGTCACTTTAAAGACCCTAAACTCTTCTTATAAGAAGACCTTTTGACAAGTTTGGATCCCTTCATTTTATCAGTGAGGCCGCACTCAATTTCAACCTGCCTGAGGGGGGGGACCGAAATAAATTTGACCCTTCCTGCGGGGGGAGGGCGGGCAGAAAAATTTCGATCAACTCACGCAAAAATACACAAACTCTCCCCTGTTGTTAAAAAATGACCACTCCCTAAGTACTTTTTCAAATGCTTCTCTCTGGACGGCAGGGGTGACTTCTTGATTGCCCCGGTTCCAGGCTCCTTAGAGGCACCGGCGTTCTGCTCAGTATCCCCCATGTTATTGACTCCTTCCGACTGATATAAGCAATTCTTACCAAAAGGAGCTGGGTGTGTCCTAGGCCCACAATTCACTGGCGTCCCATCCATGGCCAGAACTTAGAGTGAGCTAGCATATACATGTTCCTCGGTACTGAGCAATGACCGAATACAACATGGCGTCCTACACTGCCCGACAGCAGAGCCCGCTGGTGATCTATAGTGGCAACATGGCCCAGGTGCACGGTCACTGTCCATTTATTTGGGGAATAATCAAGATACTGCCTAAACTGTGGTACAAACAGATTAATCAATGGCAAAGGCGGCACTTGGGCTGGTCAGCCATGGCTAAGGCACTAGACACATGCACAGATCTATTCAGGTATCACGCAGCATAAGTAATAGATATGGTAAAAGTGAGATGCTGTATCAGTGTTATGAGCCAAGGCCAAAAAAAAGTTTGTTTCTGATAACATGGGAACAAAATGTAATTTTTGTGATTAAAAAGAAAGGAAAGTACTAGTCGGATGACCTTAGACAAACCTTTTTGGCCCAAGGACAGAGTAATTGTCCAAGGCGCAAGGCATGTAACACTTATGCAGTAGTAATATACAGTTAGACTATTCCTTTTGCTCTTTCAGCCAACTGTTAGTGTTGTGTAAAGATGTTACATGTAACATTGTGTACTTCCAGACGTACCTCTATTCAGGATATGGAACACACAGAAGACGCTGACGTATGAAGAAACCAGCCCGCAGTCCCTCAACCTCACCTACAGGGTAAGGCATATTTATGTTTACTTTTTGAATAACCATGGCATCACAGCATGAACTTTGATATTTAAGCAAACTTTCTGTTCCTTGAGGTCACCCTTTAAGCGGGTTTAAGTTCAGTAAATGTCATGGAAAAGTTATAATGACATTTAAGCGGATATAAATCAAAAAGTGCTATTCTTCAGTTTTAAGGTTAAAATATATGGTCTAAGTTAGATATTTCATATATTCACCTATTTACATAATCTATCACAGATTATCATAACACTGTCTCACTGTGCCCAACCTAGCGTCTCACTATGCCCCCTGATTTTTCATAGTTGGGCGCAGGGAGATAATATTTTATTTTGTCCATAGGCCGAACACCATTAATCACAGCAAATATGTTGCAAACTCCAAAATGAGTGAAAATGATTCACTTTTGAATATTGACATATACACGTTTATCCAATTCAGAGCTTAGGCCCTATGGGGAAAATAAACTTCCCTGTTTCACTGTACCCCGAGCTAAAATGCAATATTGATCGGAATGAATGCACCCATGTATAACTTGCTGGTACTGCAATGGTGCACCAATACTGTGAATGTAGATATTTCGGTGTGTCTATATTTTCACGGATTTGCTATAAGTACAATTTCCCATGGATCTAAATTCGCTGATTTTGATGTTAGTTACTGTGAAAGTACTTATTTTCACGGGTTTAAATTTTTGCGGATGAGTGAAAATCGGCAAATTCGCGGGTATTTATTCCATACTTAAGCATATCAAAATTTCGCGGATTTTTCATTTCCGCGAAAAATCACGCAAATATATACCCAAATGAAAAATTAACACAAATGCAAACTACATTGATACTATCTCTGACGTTTTTCATTCATGGGGGCTGGGGCATATTGCACTCCGCCTGTGGCTTCATGGGACATGCCCCGACCCCCAGTCGTGAAATACCTCAGAGACAGTAATAGCCTACTATTTGTT
The DNA here is from genome assembly GCA_947462335.1 of Harmothoe impar. Classification (NCBI taxonomy): domain Eukaryota; kingdom Metazoa; phylum Annelida; class Polychaeta; order Phyllodocida; family Polynoidae; genus Harmothoe; species Harmothoe impar. The sequence goes on along the minus strand of OX381717.1, from coordinate 64,589,566 downwards.
TTAGGATTTGTGGCTTACTTTAGGATTTGTAACGTTGATTGAAATGAGGCACCAACGCAGTGCTACAATGTAAAGAAAAAACTCGCCGACACTGCAATGGTGCATAAATATCATGCCGAATCTTCGGGAATTTAATACCACTTTGGGTCACCATGATGCCCTAATGCAGTCAGGTGTGTGGTCTCCCCAGGTCTGCTGCGTCCATCATGACACCAGAAAGCATGACACATTCAAGCATTTGCGGCTCTCAACAGAAATCAATTGTTCTAGGATGCATTTGTACATTCTGTGTCGCTACCTCGTTATTTGTTCAGGTTCTACATTAATTGGCAATAATTGGACTGCTTAAAGTCACACTGTTATCAATCTGGTTCCAATTACCGTGTTCAACCTAATAAGCGCACATCCCCTAATAATCGCACACCCCCCTTTATGGGCCAATTTTAGATTGTAAACTCCCCCCCCCCCAAAAAAGAAAAAGAGAAAAAAAAGTCAATTTGTAGCCCAAATGAACTATCGACTATTAGAAATGACTGACTTTAAGCAATTAACAGTGTGCTTAAATGCCAATGTTCATGCAGTGTCACTGCTATGTTCGTACCTTGTTATTTGTTCAGATTCTCAGAATACCCACCTTGTTCCTCCCTCAGATCCAGCCGTGGCCCCCAGACTGGAGACCTAACTCTACGTACCACGCGCCTTATGAGGATGTCACGGTGCAGCTCCACAACCAGAGCAGCACCGACACCAGCACCCGGACGCTGCTCTGTCAGCTCCGCTACCACCAAGGCAAATATGTGGTACGTCACACTCTCCTATCAGAAATGTATTCAATTTACTTCTCATCTTTTTTTTTTCAAATTATGAAAATTCACCTCAGGGGGAGCCTAAAATACCTTTTTTTCCCTACACCGTACAAATGTAAAAGCATCCACGCCATTGATGATGTCACAGGGTAGTAAAATTTCAGCTTGGGCTATTTCATGTGGACGTGAAATACTCATTTCCTTGATTAAACCAATGAGGCTACCGTATTTGATGAAAAAAGAATTCACAAGTTTCACTCTGTCGACTGGTTATTTCACTCGTTGAATCTTGGCTGTATTTCACAAAAGCCATATGTATAGGCCAAGTAGAATGCGGCCAACATTTAACTAGTGAACCAATGTATCAACAGACTAAAACGGTTTTTTTTAACCTTTATTGAGAAAGTAATTGTCTAATAAGGGCAAACGGGTGGGAGGGTTGAGTAAGACAGAGTCAAGGGCAGAGAGAACATCTGGTACGTCCTAAGTTACTTGATGCTATTTCGTCTTCTTTCTAAATCAACCTAAGGCCAAATAAAAAAAAAGGTGTGTTTCAGGTTACCCGACCCTACCTAGCAAAACAGGGCCGACCCTAGAAATTTTTATGCAATTTTGAAAAAATATTTTTATTTTGGGTTATTTTGGGGCTATTTAAGGATCGATCTGATAGTTCACGAGTCGAGGCGGTCGTCGGCGCGTCGGCATTGTAGTTCGTGAGTCAATTTCTGGCCACTTTTCAGGCTAAAGAAAAAACAAAACAAAAAAAAAACAAAAAAACAATCCGACCTACCTACCCTAGATTTTCAGACCATGTAACCTGAAACACATCCTTTTTTCTTTTTGGCCTAATCTGAAAAAAAATGTATTAAACATTTGTCATATTATTTGTTATAGCAAATCATATTTTGGGGTACAAACTATTGCTTAATGAATATGTTGGGTAACATACCTAATTCACCCAACAATCACCATATCTTACCAACACCAGTTTTAGTTTGTATTTAGTTTATCAGTTTGTATTTGCACTACTACTGTAAACGTATTAATTTTCGCTCAGTACATATTTTCGCGCATTTCGCGCACATACCTCTGTGCGCGAAATTATGATGTGCGCGAATATTTTGCACAAAAACTTAGCTTTCCAATGATGTCTGATACTCTATATTGCACTGCAGTAGAGACCCGGGTAGAGACTCTAAACAACAGTATTGAGCATAGATAAAAATGAAATGAAAATTTAGTGCTTGGGGGGGGGATATTTAACATTAATATTGGGCTGTAAAATCCTTAATAATTGTCCGATTGAAAAACCGTAAAAACTGACATGTAGCTAAAGATCTCCTGATGGCGAAAATATCTACGTTTACAGTATATATGAGTCAGAATTTTGAAAAACGTCACTTTCTGGGGCCAAAAGGGAATAAAAATGTAAATTTAAAAAACTCAATTCATCTTAATGCATGTTTGTTATATTGAAAGACATATATCTTGGGTGTCTGAAAACCCTGATTGGCACAATCAATTCCTAGGATTGCAGTTTTTATCGACCAGCGAACACAATCTAGAATAAAAGTGTCGGACCTTACAACAAAAATCACAAAGCAGTGTAAAAATGTCTGGAAAACAACACAATAACTCCTTTTTGTGTTTTCAAGTAGCCACAGTATATATAATTATGCATACCAGGTTTTAATAATCACTGTTCAAAAACTTTTAATTTTGTGGATCAGCATACTTTGTAAAACCCTTGAAAATGCTGAAACCTTTACCAAACATCACTAACTTTACTCTACATAGCTCAAAAGTGCCTTGCTTATCATCTAGCTCACTGTGTGTTATCTTCACTATGCATACTTTTAATTTCATGTATAATTTTACATGTATAGAGATTATTCTTCATATATCAATCATGCAATTGAGTTTCAAATGTTAAAAGTGTCGGACCTTACACAAGTACCATTTTTCATGAATAGGGCTATGGTGAAAATTTGGTTATCAATAACCTGGTGAAAACTCTTGTATTTGTGAAGGAACACCTATATCTAAGAAGACATGAAATTTGTTGTTGTCTCAGTGGACATGGGGTAATAATGAAATATGTCTAATGGGTGGGAATCATGTTTTGAGGGGAATTTTCACACTTTGGAAAGTCAGAAATCAAAGAATTTTGATTGGACTTGTGATAATTTACATTTTCTAGAAGGCATACAGTATCACCTTGTATATGAAATAACAAAGAGCACCACTGGTGCAGGCACTTTAATTCTGTAGCTGCTTTAAGGTGAAAAATATAAAAGTGTCGGACCTTACATTAAAGTGTCGGACCTTACATTAATACATGAAAACAGCCCTACCCAATATCCAGAAGCTTAGTTTTGCTGCTATTACTGTCCAGATTGAACAAACATGTAGTTACTATAGATATACATTCTTAGAATCAATAGGTGTTTGGTATTTTTTGATTTATAGAGGATTTAAGACATAAGGTCCGACACTTTTATCGTCATCCAAAATCACTCTTCTGGTTGTGGGCTAGTGAATGATATGCCTATCCTCATAACTTTTCAACATAACTTTTCAGTTTTAGTACCCATAGGCCCCACAAGATTCAAAGTACAATTAGTATTTGGTGACTTTCATATGAAGGTCATTTGAGGCTCTAAATATAAAAGTGTCGGACCTTACACGAGTACCATTTCACATATATGAGGGGCTATGCTGAAAAGTTTGTAAGGAATACTTCAGTTAAAACCCTTAAATCTGGGAAGTAACGTATATATCTGATAGAATATGCTGTTTGGAAAGGGATGTGGTCATCTCAATTGACATGGAGGATATATAATCCATGTCTAATTAGGTGGAAATCACATTTTGGGAGCATTTTTTTACTTCGGGAGGTCAGAAATCAAATGATCTCCTTTAGAGGTGTGAACATTTACATTTTTCTGATAGCCTACAGTGTTCCCTATTATATTAAATCACAATGAACAACATTGGTGCAGGTATGTTTATACTGTGGCTGATTAAAGGACAAATAGTATAAAAGTGTCAGACCTTACATAAAAGTGTCAGACCTTACATTAATCCTTGAAACAGCCCTACCCAATGTATAGAAGCAAAGTTAGTCTGCTATTACTGTCCAGATTGAACAAACATGTACACACTATTGATATACATTGCTTAGAATTGATATATTTATGGTATTTCTTTAATTAATAGAGGATTTAAGACGTAAGGTCCGACACTTGTATTTTGTTCCAAAATCACTCTTTTGGGCCCGGGCTCGTGATAAATTAGCGCATTCTCACAATTTTTTCCCCAGCTTTACTACCCATAGGCCCCTCAAGAAAGAATGTAAAAAGAATATTTAGTGAACTATCTTAGTGTGTCATTTGAAGCTCTAAAAATAAAAGTGTCGGGCCTTACACAAGTGCCATTTTGTGATAGAAGGGCTGTGGAGGAAAATTTGGGAGAGATATCGCGATAAAACTTCCTGATTCTGTGAGGTAACACATATACCTGATAAAATATGTTGAATAGGAAGGGTCGTGATTGCTTCAGTTAAGGTGGGAGACTTATGAAAAAAGTAAAAATGGCCTGGAAACCCGTTTTTGGGCTATTTTTCAACTTTGGGGGGCCATAAATCAAAAGAATTTCACTCGCCACTTTGAATTTTACATTTTTCTGAAAGCCTAGACTGTCCCCTCTAACATGAAATCAAGAAGAACCCGTATGGTGCAGGAAATTTTATTCTATCGCCGATGGAAGGTGAAAAACACTAGGAAACACCCAAAAGTAGCATTTTTCAAAATTCTGACCCATATGTGTACTTTATGAACTCTTACAGGAGGGGTCATCTGACTGCTCCGCCCGCTCAAAAAGCCGGATAGAGGACTACAAGCAGGGATATGGTGGAGTAAGTACATCAACATCAAACCTAAAATTAGAATTCTGAAAACAAGTTATTTTTAAAAGGAAGTGCAGTATCCCAAAGTATTTCAAGGAGGCCTGGAATGACCATATCCAATTCACAAATCTGTATACTGCACTATATTACATACAACCCTTCACCAAAAAGCCCAAAGGTGACATTTGTTGCCATAATGCAGCTCAGGTGAGTAACTCGCTGGTGCTGCATTGGTGCATTATGCAGACCCATCTGCAGTATTTCAACCCTGTAGGTTTGGCATGATGCTTATATGTAGCCCTGGTAAGTTACTTTTACCAGGGCTACATTTAGCCAGTACGATGACCAAGAGCATGATACATGAATGCATCGACTGTGGCTGTTGTCATTGAAGGTGTTCTTCACGCTGACTGAGGTGCTTTTGGGGGACACTGCTGACTACATCCTGCAACTCACTGACAGCACTGCTGCCACCTACCGGGGAACCTACTCATTAAGTGTACAGGGTAAGTGCTGCCCCCTACTGGGGAACCTACACACTAAGTGTACAGGGTAAGGTGCTTAATAGTAATACAGGCCTAAATCACAACAATTGTGCAAATGCTGATAAAAGCATAGATTGGGTTGAGGTATTCCTGAGGAGCTAAAAGAATTGGATCTACTGCCAGGATAGATTTTTGCTGGGGTTGCCATGGAAATCATTATGCCTAGATACCATGGCAAATAACAGATTAGTCAACTGGAATTGAAATTCAAACCAAAGACCTTTAAAGCAATATGAAATATGCCCTCACCTTGGTACAGTTGCTATGATTGCTTAGTCACAGCTATCTTCTCATGACTTTGCCTAGCAACCAGTGTATTCCAGCAGTGTTGAGTAAGGGAGTACATTTTGTGCATTATAAATGCATATAACATCATCTGTGCAACCCTACCCCTGCATCTGAACAGGCAATTACCTAGAAACAGTATTTACTGATACCTATTTATAGCAACAGCCATATCATATATATGATGCTCAATATTTATCATTAAATGCTCATGTTCCTACTTTACATTATAGTGTATCATTGTTGACCCGAGTTGAGCATCCCTCTAACATGGTCTACTTACAGCGCTGCCCAAGCCGCACATATCTGTGTCCAAAACTGGTGACCTTGACGAAGGTGTGGAGGTGACCTTGAACTGCACGACCCGTAATGTGTGGCCTCCGCCTGACCTTCAGTGGAAACGAGGCTCTATACTCGAGTCTGTAAATGTTAGTTAAATTCTATATATATTTTACTATATTCTCAGAAATCAAATGTAACAACCTTTTAATGCATAAATGCAGCCTTGGAAACTTGCCATTTATTCATCACAATGACGAATATAAGGCTGTGCCTCACGGAATCGGGCCGATGTGAAAGCCTTTGACTGGATGCCATCTTTGACTGGGTGCAAGCTTTGACCCACTTGATAGAAAACGCTTTAGGCTGTGTCTCACGAGATTGGGCCAATGTGAAAGTTTTTGACCAGGTGCCATCTTTGACCAGGTGCCATCTTTGACTGGGTTACCAATTACTTACTGAAAGTGTTATAACATCCATTAACCTTTTAATCCCATTTATATGTTCATCTGCACTAATAAACCATTTTCTATCAAGCCTGTAGGGGCTAGGGTTATACGGGTATGTTATATGACGAGTGCTGTTGGATGTTGTGTTGCGAGCTCAGTCCGAACCCTTCAGTCCGACGGTAGGTGGCAGCACCTACCCCGGGCTTGGGGTATGGACAGAGGTCGCTATAGGCTTCCGGTCTGCGTGTGCGCGCGCAGGCTGGCTGCCTATATATACCCAGCATCTGACGGTACTCGTCGGTTACTCTGAGCCACGCTGGTAAGGAGACCCCGTGATCATTACGGCTGATTAGCCTACTGACCCGTTCCGAACTCTATAGGGAGTTCGCACACATAGATACTGCTTGTCTAGGTTTTCTGAATAAACCCGATTTGCAACCTGTAACACTTGATCCGAACTGTGTCGACTTTGTTCTTTAATTGATACTCTACCAATATCATAAAGAGACAAAGTATCGTTTATTACACTGGTGCCGTGACCAGTTCTGAGTGAAACGCAGGTTAGCCTGTGCAGTAGCGCAGACCTCCTGCTCTGGACGGAGCAGCGAGGTCTCCCGATGAGGCGCCAGCCTTATCACCGGAGGGGTTAGATGCCATCAAGGAGGCAGATACCCGCAGGAGTGCGAATGTTCCATCCAGAACAAGCGCATTTTTGGGATACAAAGGTCCCGAAATAATGAATTGCTCATTAGATGAAATGAGCCTGTCAATGTTCAACGTTGGTGGGTCAAGATCAGCCGCTCCGAATCCACGGAGGGCTACCATCTTGGAGGAACGTCGTTTCGACGACATGAGAGAGGCCAGAATACAGGAGCGTGTGCAAATGGCCCAAATGGAGTTGTTGACCATTCAGAAACAGTCGAATGAATGGAAAAGCAGTCTGATTGCATTGGAAGGTGCAGTCACACATAGAGCTTCCAAAATCAAGGAGAAAGACGCAAGGCTTTCAACTTTGTTGGAGGAGAACGAGAAGCTGGTGCAATCCCTTAGCAGGGTTCGAGTGGAGTTCGATCAGAAACAGGCTGATCTACAGGGACTCCGTTCCGACTTTGTTCAGGCAAACACTGAGCTGAATCAGATTTGTGCGGCCCGAGATGCCGTCATCCATGAAGCAGAGGAGACCCGATCAGAACTTGTTCGGGACACTGAAGACTTACGGGAGGCTCGCCGAAGTCTACTGTCAGAATGTGACATTCTGAAGGCAAAAAGAAGTTCTTTGGAGCAGTTTTTGTCAGAGACTAGGGAGAGTATACAGGATAGCAGTACCTCGTACGCTTCCGCGGATAATGACAGTCCGAAAGGTCCTCATTACAGGAGTTTTACAGACACCCCAAATCTTCCTATGGGACGTGGGATGACTGTAGAAGGTGCCTTGTCTACTTCAACGCCAGGACGACCACTAAAAGTTGGCCGGGCAAGGGGTAGAGGTAGGGCGAGTGATTACTCACCTAGGGTGGGTATCAGTGGTATCCGTCCAATTCCGAAGCAGGTCTTTTCGGCTCCGACATGTGTAAACACGGCGGGCAGGGGAAGGTCATTATCGGAGTTGGTGCGGAGTCCACGTTCTCAGTTGAAACTGGATGAGCAGCAACTGGATTCGGAACGCTTGAAGAAAGCATCCGAACAAGATAAGGCGGCCAAGACCGACTTAACTCCCTCGAGTTTGTCGCAATGGCGAGAATGCCAAGCAAACATACTGTTCCATGAACAGAAAAACTTGGAATTGGAGAGGCGAGATGTGTATCGCAAACAGCAGGCTGCTCTTGAGCAGCAACAAGAACGCATGAAGGAAAATGCAGCCCTCGCTGAGGAATTAGCAGAGCAGGAGGCGGCGGTTTTGAGAGCTCGACAAGAAGGGCTCCGAGCGGCCGGTGAAGCTGCGAAAGCTAAATTGGCGGAGGCACAGCAAGAGGAGGAGGCTGAGAGACAGGCCAAGGAACTGGAAAAAGAGAAAGCGGCGCATCAGCGATTGCTTGCTCTGGCCCAGCAGTGTCAGTATATGACTGACCAGGAGAAAAATTGGTGGTTCAGTCAAGGTGTGGACCCCACTAAGGATTTGGTGTCGTATGGTACCTACCAGACCTATCTGGAGAGACAGAATAACTTGCCTACCAGAGGCGCTACTCCGGGGACGACTCCGGGCGCAAAGAGTCCGAGGAGGGCTCCAAGGAGAACAATTCTGAGTACAGAGTTGCAAGAGTTGTACGATACAAACCCAGCAATAGCTGGGATCGGATTGCACAACGTGGGTACAGAAAAGGACGCCTCGGCTTCCATTTCTAAATGCCTGGCGATAACCTCTAAAATTAGGGGGTCATCCAACGCTGCTAGACGCATTGCTAGCGAGCCTTTTCCCTACTGGCAGAAAAACTCTTGGGAAGATTAGTTGGGAGCCACCGTTGAGGACATCAACCTCAGTGGGTGGGATCAACAGGATGCAATTCCGTACGTCTGTAAGGGATTGCGCTTGGGGGATGGCCTGATGGCCGTGGAGCAGTGGAAAGATGAATGCGGACCCCGCGGCACTTTCAAACAACTGGTAGAGATCGGAACTATCCTATACGGAGACTCCGCTCGGATTGACCCGATGGTCGCTTTTAAGAAGCGAGTGCAAGGCAAGAACGAGGCCCCGAGGGTTTTCGGACTTGCACTGATGAGACTCCTGAAGAAGGTACATCCAGCTTCAGGAATCCATGATGCCTTATTCTCTAAGGAATTGTTCTCTCAGTTTGTTGCTGGACTGAGGGACCCAGAAATACAACATGTGGTGTATGATACCTGGAGAGCAGATACGTCACTAGATGACCTTTTTAAGGCCATCGACATACATGCTCTCAAGAAGTCACTGTTAGGGGACCGGGTGCCCACCCGGGCCTCGGCCATTATAGAGTGTTCTCCGGAGCAGTCTGATGGTTCGGGCAGTGAGGAAGAGGGAGCGATAGCTTCTGCAGCTCAGTTTAAGAGGAATGGAAATTCCTCTAAAACGCCGTGGAAAAATAGGAAGCCGGAAGGGGGTGGAAACCCTCCTCCGAAGAAGGAATCATCGGACCCAAAAGCTCCGATAATGGACGCAGCGTTTTTCACATCGCTGTTTGAGAAGATGACGACTTCCATTCAGGGGGCTACACAGCCCAACCGGAGGAAGATCAATCGGCGGACCGCCAAGTGCTATAGGTGCCTGGAGATCGGTCACTTTGCTGCGGAGTGTACGGCTCCGACTCCGAAAGTTCCCGGAAAGGAGGGAAACTAGAGGGGGTGGTCCGAGAAGGCGAGCGGACGACCCCTGTATATGATGTACGCCAACATACCAGAGAGGTAGAGCCTAGTGAAATTCCGAAGGCAGGAAGGGAATCAGGGGTGGCTTCGAGCTTGAGGGGCTCGGATGCCGGCCTGGTTAACATTCCAGTCCAACAGTTGCCCGGCAATGAGGCAGGGAGGCCCATTACGGATAGGAACGAGGAAGTTGCGGCTGTCACAGACACCGTGTGGGTAGGGAGTACCCAGCTTTCCCCGGATCATCCATGTTTCGACCATTTGAAGAAACATGGCCTTGATTTGGCTGCTCCGAAGGATTTTAAACGCTTTACTGTAAACCCGTCTCCGCTGGGGGGGAGGCGGTGGTATCTGTCTGTTACTGTGGCCGGTAGAGCGGGCGAATTTTTAGTAGATACGGGAGCTAGCCACTCCTTTATCTCCTCTAACTTCTATGCTCTTATGCCGGATAGTCGTGATAACTTCAAAACGAGGGTAAACGCCTGTTCGGCCGATGGGTCAAGTATGCAGACGTATGGGCGCGCGTTCATACCGCTCCGAATTGGAGGGAAGGAGTATGTGGCTTCTCCCACCATTGCGGATATTGCAGACGACGGTATACTCGGATTGGATTTTTCGGCGTTGTATGACGCGGTCCTGAATCCGGGTACAGGGGTACTCCTGATAGAGCACCCGTACCGTGCGGTAGAGCAATGTGTGCTCCGACAAGTGTCGACAGTGGCAACGGTGGTCCAAACTGTAAAGATTCCTCCCGGACAGACGTGTGACGTGCTGGTCCGAAGCAAGGGGCTTAGGAGAGAGGAAGAGGCAGTTGTGGAGCCGGATGTGGCCATGTTGGGTAGTATCGGTTTGACGGGCATGGACACCCTAGTGGGTGATGGTGCTTGGACCGTAGTGCCGGTTTCTAACCCCGGGTTGGAACCGAAGTATCTAAGGAAAGATACAATACTGGGGAAGGTGTTCACCAGTGAGGCAGTGATGCCTGCTGGACAGGTGAGCATGAAGGGTGACCCTTCTCCGACCGCTCTGAGTGAGGGACTTGAGAAAATGATCTCCGAAACGGATTTGACGGATCGGAGGGATCTCGACTCCCTAAGGAGGCTGGTAGTGAAGTATCAGGATGCATGGCAGGTGGAGGGGGAGCCTTTGGGCCGAACTGACAAAGTGTTGCATTCTATCAATACGGGTGATGCACAGCCTTTCAAGATGCCTTACCGACGCTTGCCTTTGGGTAAGAAAGTGGTGGTAGAGGAACAAGTGAAGACCATGTTGGAACAGAAGGTGATCGTGCCTAGCACTAGCCCCTGGTCCAGCCCGGTCCAGATGGTTACTAAGAAGGACGGGTCTATCCGATTTTGTATCGACTATAGGCGCCTGAATGGGGTAACCAAGAAAAATGCATATCCTCTCCCCCGGATTGATGAGACTCTGGACTCTTTGGGTGGGAACCAATGGTTCTGCACCCTTGATTTGCAGTCCGGATATTGGCAGATCGGGATGAAGGAGGAGGATAAAGAGAAAACGGCTTTTACAAGTCACGTTGGACTGTATCAGTTTGAGCTGATGCCCTTCGGGTTGTGCAACGCCCCGGCCACTTTTGAGGCTATGATGGAAACTCTTCTGAGTGATCTGTTGTGGCGCAAATGTTTGGTATACTTGGATGATGTCATTGTCTTTGGCAAGACTTTTGAAGAGTGTGCGTTGAACCTCGGAGAGGTTTTGGAACGAATTCGGTCCAATGGCTTGACATTAAAGCCGAAGAAATGTGAACTTTTTCGGAAGTCCATGGTCTATTTGGGCCGGATCATCTCCACCGAGGGTGTGCAGGCTGATCCGGCTAAATTGGAGACTGTGGAGACTTGGGAAGTTCCAAAAGGACCAAAGGATATCAGATCCTTTTTAGGGTTCTGTTCCTATTACAGGGACTTCATCCCCGGATTCTCTAGGGTGTCTCAGCCATTACAACGGTTGAGCCATTGGACTCCGGGGAGAAAAAAAGAACCCTTCCCATGGGGGATGGAACAGAATGAAGCCTTCAAAGAGATTAAGGCGTTGTTCCGAACCACCCCGGTGCTGAGATACCCTACGGAGAAGGGGCATTTCATCCTTGACACTGATGCGAGCAATGAGAGCATCGGGGCCGCATTGTCCCAAATCCAGGACGGAGTAGAGGTCCCGCTGGCGTTCGCTAGTAACAGTATGAACAAGGCACAGAGAAATTATTGTACTACCAAGCGAGAGCTGCTCGCAGTAGTGGTGTACACGAAGAAGTTTCGGCACTTCTTATATGGAGGGAATTTCACACTCCGTACCGATCATTCGGCCTTGAGGTGGCTCCTTAATTTTAAGGACGCCGAGGGAATGATGGTCGATGGTTGAATCACCTCAGCGAGTTCGGACTGGAAAACTCTCATATCCAGCACCGAGCAGGCACGAAGCATATTAATGCTGACTGCCTGAGTAGACGTCCGGTACGCCGTTGTGTGCGTCCGGAGTGTGGGGATTGTGGTGCTCACAATGCTGTGGTAGCGAGTGTGCGTTTGCCTTATGATGGGTTGTTGCAAAACCTGTTGGATTGGTCCACCGACACTATAAGGACGTACCAGATGGCCGATCCTACCATAGCACGACTGAGGGAGCTTGTCCCTACTGGGGTCTGTCCAGTGAGACCCGAAATATCACTGGAAAACCGTGAAATGCGACGTTTCTTGGCTCAGTTCCACGAACTGGAGGTCCGAGACTCGTTGTTGTGCAGGTGGAAGACTTGTCCCGGAAAACGGAGGGTGTTACAAATGGTAATCCCTGCTGCTATGAGGAAAGACATCCTGTACTACTGCCACGGCCATTCCACTAGTGGGCATTTCGGAAAGAAACGCTCGTTGGAAAGGCTGAGTCGGAGATACTACTGGCCCGGCATGTCAGGCGACCTTTTAAGGTGGATCGAGACCTGTCCGGCCTGTTGTTTAGGCAAACCTGGTCCTGGATTAGGAAAATTGCCACTGCAACAAGAGCTATTCGGAGTGAGATTTGCTCGAATAGCTGTGGACATTATCAGTGGAGTTAAACCCACTCCAAAAGGTAATACGTGTATGATGGTGGTCTCTGACTACTATACGAAATACACCCGAGTGTACCCACTCGAGGATCATACCGCTGCTACTTGTGCGGAAGCATTAGTGAAGGGGTGGATCCTCCATCTGGGGGCTCCCTTGATGTTACATAGCGATCAAGGGAGAGAATTTGAGTCCAAACTATGGACAGCTATGTGCCATCAGTTGGCTATATGCAAAACTCGGACCAATCCGTACCGACCACAGTCCGACGGGCAGGTGGAGCGGTTCAATCGGACCTTGATCCAGGTTTTGAAGCCATTAGTGAACTCCCATATGGATGATTGGGATGATCAATGCGAATTTGTGGTGCATGCGTATAACAATACGGTCCACACTTCAACAAATTGCACACCGAACCTCTTGGTGTTCGGAGAGGACTTGATCATGCCGGCGGATTTAGTATTCGGGGTGGTAGGGATCAGTCCGGAAGCACCATGTACGGTGCTGTTTGTGGAATCTCTACGAGAGAGGTTCAAATTTGCCTACGAAACAGTTAGGGCTCATTTGCTCAAAGCTGCGAATTGGCAGAAGGTGGGTTACGACACCGGATTGAAGTTGCGACGATTCGTAGTGGGGGATAGAGTGATCCGCCTACACGAACCGCTCTGCAACGTCAAGCTGGCGAATAACTGGGATGGACCACACACTGTGGTTAAATGTATCAGTCAAACGACTGTGTTGATTCAGTCCGAAGCAGGACGCATCCGGACGAGCCATGTGGCTCGGTTGCGTGCTTGGGCTGGAAGGGAGCTCACCCCGGAAACGGAGGTGGAGAAGGGAACTTCGGAGGCTAAATTTGTACCTTTGGAAGGGGTGTCAGTGGATACCCCTAAGAGAGTGGTACGAAAGAAGCTCCGGAAGACCGTGAAAAAGAAAGTCTCGGCAGGCGAAGGAAGAAGGGCACGGAAAACTAAAATCAAGGCTGGAGTTTTAGTTAAGAACGAGTGTCCTTCGGCCAGGTTACGAGAGGTGGACGGGAAACCCGTTCGGCGAAGCCCAAGGCTGGTGGCTAGAGGGGCTGTAACCTAGCTTGTTTACACAACGAGTGTGGTGTCCTGTGTTGTCCTATATGTTATATGTATGTTACCAACAGGGGCGCTCAGAGTCAAGAGGAAAAGAATGTAGGAGTGCTCCCCGAGGGTGGTGGACGGATAATCCGGTGGGGTAATCTTCGATTTCCCATAAATATCCACTAATACTCCTGATGAGCTCTTTATTCGAAGTATATTTTGACTTTTGTGAGCCGCCTACGTAGCAGTGTGATCCCCCGAGCCCGAGCTGCGGGCGGGAAAGGTCGTGACCTGATTAAACAGTAATTGGGTCACACCGGGTAACGGGATCGCGTCCAATCACGCGAGACGCTGCGCATGCGCTTTGTTTTAAAAACAAAAGCGAGGGAACGCCATATTGATTTTGGGCTCGCCCCGGTCAATAGCAGTGTTGGTCGGCAGCGTGGAAGTTGGTGTTTTGGACGGCTAGAAGAGGAGAAAAGTCAGTAAAAGAGTTGTAAGCAGTGAGTACTCTTTCCTGGTGCGTCTGAGACAAAGAGGGAGACGGGGAACTAGTGTTTTCCCCGTCAAAACTCCCGTCGAAAGACACTTTGCCGTAGTGAGGATGGCCGAGCAACAGCTCCGTCAATCCGAACTCACCGGACACTCCGAGGTGGCATCCGCCACCGAGGAGGCAATGGATGCTCAGAGCCCTAGTGGTGATGAGTTGAGCCAGACACTAGCGGATCTCCGTGTAGATCCGGCCGTGTCCCCGATCCGAAAGTCCCCGTCGCCGGACGGCAGCGAGGACTCCGGAGTGCTGCAAGGACTCGCCTACACCCAGGTAGCGGCGGATCCTTCCGAGACGACTGTACGTCCCTCCCGGATATGCAGTCTCAGCATATCACCAAACCTCCAGAAGACGGTTGCTCGCAAACTGTCTATGGGGAGTGGGAGTGATTCCGACACTTCACGTCCGAGGACGCGCGGTGGGAAGGGTGCTACCCGAGATCGGTCCAAGTCGGCCGATACTAAGGCTAGTACTAAGGCTATCAAACACACTGGTGTGGGGAAGAAGCCTCCGGGAAAGGACGAGCCTAAAAAGCCCGCTCCGAAGAAGGAAAGTACTGCGAGTACGAAGAAGCCGGGTTCTAAGGCTGCCACTGCAGCGGCCTCCAAGGATCCGAAGACGGTTGACCCCAAGGCTCCTACTACGAAGGTGCCTAAGGGTCAAAAGAAAGCTGATCCGAAGCCTGGTGCTAAGGACCAGCCGGGGAAGGGGCCGACGTCCGACAGCACTAAAACTGTCAAGACTCCGGGTCCCAGTAAGTCCAACCTACCGATCCCTGCCAAGGGGAAAGGTAGTGGGAAGGCAGTTGTAACCACAGCTGCTCCGACCCCAGCCGTTGACGTGTTGTCCTTCTCGCGAGGGCTGGACAACAGCTCAGCAGTAGCTGCTACAGCTGCTGCGATGGCTGGTACTAAGGGACATGGGGGAGCCCGTCCGAAAACGGTAGTTCCTCCCGAGGCACCTCGGACCGAGGAAGCTATGGATACATCATCCACAGCCCATACGGTCCAGGTAGTGCAGGATGTGCTGTCTAGCATCACCTTCAACCTCCCGACTCCCCTGGAGCCAAGAAAGGAGGTACCCGTTCGGGTGGAGTTACCTCCTCCAAAAGAGGTACCCGTCCGAGTGGATACTCCTCCACAGTCTACCGAGCCTGCTCTGGAACCATCCAATACCATGGATATTTCGGAGGAAGCCGGGAAACTGGACCAGGCTGCAGGTGGTGGTCCACCTGGATCGGGGGTGCAAATTCTCGCTCCACATCAGCATGACGCATGGGAGAAGGAGGACGCCGACGTCCCATCCCTGCTCCGAGGTGCTATCATCGATCAGATGAGCGCCACAGAGGTCAGATCCTTCGATCTGATCCAAATGCGAACCTTCCGGGGGCTGGACGAGTTGTCTGCCAGGTTCCCGGCTTGGTTCCCAGATCGCCTAACGGCGGCCATGAACGATCTCAGCAAAAAGTCAGAGACAGCTCGCTTAGTTGCTGAGACCGAGGGACGTCCCGAACTTATCGCGGCCTTGGAGTACGACCTGCAAACTGCAGCGGAATTCCAGACCGTGCATAACCGGCGGGAGAAGAGGAGACATCTGACGCCAGCAATGAAGCTGGCTCGGAGTATGGAACAGAAGACCAAAGAGTCCATTCTGGATGCCACTCTGGAGGATGAAATGATCCAACAGAACACGGCCGCGGCTAGGTCTGCAGACACTAGTCGCATGGAAAAGGCCAATCGGAGGGACCAATACCTACGAGAGACCATCAAGGTAACCTCTCGGAAGGGGGGTCGATCCGACGAGGAGGTAGAAGCGGTTCTGAAGGGATTGGATGAAAATACAATCCCGGACGACGAACTTCAGGTTCTGGTCCGGAATGCACTCCGAGCCAATGCTGCAAGTGGGTTTAAGTATTTTAAACCCATGTGTGTGAACGACTGCGTCAAGGACAAGCGGGCCTCACACATTCCGGAGGAGGTGAGTCCTGACGGTCTCTCTGATGACGAGGAGTGGATTAAGACGGATCCACTCGATAAGTCGGTACAGTTGTACCACTTTGAGCTCCTGGACAAGGTCCGAAATGGTAGTACCAAATACCATTCGCCTTTCCAGAAAGCTAAGTTAGCATGGGCTATGGCTAGATGGCATCCATTTAGCAAGTGCCCCTTTGAGCCTTGTCTGAACGTCGACGAGACACTGGAAACGCCCCGAACTTGGCCTAGCAAGGTTCGGTACGCAAGGCATATTACCCGCTTTCATTTGCGTCACTACATGCGGTATGACTGCTTGAGTGTGGGTACAAAGCAGAGCAAGGGTTGTCCGAATGGTGGCTGGTTCTACACTAGAGCCGATATCATCAGGCATCTTGCTAAGCAGCACGGCTTGGCTCTGGAGATCGCGGCGGAACGCATCCAGACAGCCCATCAGGAAGTCTACTCCCATTTCCCTCCCGTAGTGGGCCGAAATGAGAATCTCGAGGTGGATTTTGGCACCAACGAGAGAGGAAAGGTCCGGGTCTTTTACAAGGTAAACCCGGACGGCAACTACAACCGGGTTCCGGAAGGTGAGCTCTTCGATGAATTCGAGGAGTACCAGAAGCGTACCAGCACGCGAAAGGTGCGGCGCGCTCAGAAGAGACCTAGTGGGTCTTCGGAGCAGGCCGACTCTAAAAAGGCCAAAACGGATGAAAGGAAATCCGTTATGGAGAAGGCGGATCCGGGCTATAAAGGGCTGGCATTCACCTCTCATATGACCGACTGGAAGAAGGGTCCCCAGGGCAGGCCACCTCGGTCTGTTCCGGAGGATCCGAACTCCAGCACGATGGGGTCCTTCGCAGAGGAGTTCCCCGAAAATGAGATGGTTCCGGGTGATGAGTCGCAGACTCTAACCCAGACCGGTAAGACGAAGGCTCCAGCAAAGAAAACGCCGAAGCCAGTTCAGACCCCGGATCTCCCACCCGAGACCGCAGAGGAGGGGCGTCTAGTCTTGCGACTGAAGAGCCCTCCTTCCTTCCCTCCCGCCGACTTCACTTCCTATGAAGCCGGACAGGAGGCCTTCGGTCAATGGCAAGACAACTTTCATCGGTTGCTTGCTGGCCTGAGTCAGGAGGTGGCGATGTTGTCCTTAAACACGGTGCATCATCTCCATCAGAGGGAGGTCGCTACCCAGAAGGCAGCGGCTACGGAGTCCGTACAGGAAGAGCGTGAAAACGCTCGGACTGAACGATGTGCTGCTAAAACCGAAAGGAAGAAGCAAAAGTTGGCAGTTAAGAACGCCGAGGAAAAGCTGGACCACGAACGTCGTCGGTTCCGGGACTGCTTCGCGCATGAAATGCACGAGTGGGATGGAACTCGGGCTCAAATCGAGCTCTGGCTCCAGGAGCTGACTCTGGCAGAAGCTGCGTCGGACTCTGAGGAGGAAGAGGAGCCGGCTAAACCCGGTTCCGAGGACGAGTCGGACTCCGGATAGGATTATCCTATTCTAGGAGCCGATTAGGAGAAAGGGGGGGTATTCTAAGTATACCAACCCTACAAGCAAAACCCTTAGAAAGGGTTTAGGAGTGTCCGGACAGAGGAACGCGGCAGGCTGGCTACGCAAGGATCCAGTCTGCCAGGTGGTACTGACGGAGGAGGACAAGGAGATCCGGAGGGGACGCTGAACTCGGGACTGGAGCACTTTACCAACATGGATCCGATACACGATGTTTTTTTATATAAACTCTGGATATCAGGACCGAGTGCTCCTAATTATAAGTCTGAAGATCGCCTGGAGGCAGGACTATTTTTTTCTCTATTTATCACCTAAAAAGCTCCCGAGCATGAGCTATGAACTTTCTCGTTCCGGTGAGTAAGAGCTGAACGAAGTAGGTTCTGAAAGCCGGGCGGAATGCAACACCATCAACAGAGGATCCGGATCTTCGCTACAAAACCACGTATGATGTCTTTTTGTAATAATACTTTAATATGTCTTTAAACCCTTAAAAGAAGTGATATTGTTTATCACTTATAAGTATTATTCGTTACGAGTTTAATTAGCTCGGGGTCCTGAAGGGACGAATTTTTTTTTTACTGTGATATTGTACTTTTTCAAGTGTTTGTATACTATATGTATAGATTAACTCCATCTATCCTAGGGAATGGGGCGTAATTGTCATTACGGTCTATATATGTAGAAATGTGTGTAATTAATACCTTTTTGTGTTCAACAGTATACGTCATATTGTTTGTAAGGTATAACTTTAATAAACCCCTAAGGTGGTATTTATAAGATAATGCCAGTCCGAAGTGTTTTCGGACTTTAACCTTAATTAATTTTTTACCTCCCGGTTATTATCTGGTAGGGGGTAGTGTAGGGGCTAGGGTTATACGGGTATGTTATATGACGAGTGCTGTTGGATGTTGTGTTGCGAGCTCAGTCCGAACCCTTCAGTCCGACGGTAGGTGGCAGCACCTACCCCGGGCTTGGGGTATGGACAGAGGTCGCTATAGGCTTCCGGTCTGCGTGTGCGCGCGCAGGCTGGCTGCCTATATATACCCAGCATCTGACGGTACTCGTCGGTTACTCTGAGCCACGCTGGTAAGGAGACCCCGTGATCATTACGGCTGATTAGCCTACTGACCCGTTCCGAACTCTATAGGGAGTTCGCACACATAGATACTGCTTGTCTAGGTTTTCTGAATAAACCCGATTTGCAACCTGTAACACTTGATCCGAACTGTGTCGACTTTGTTCTTTAATTGATACTCTACCAATATCATAAAGAGACAAAGTATCGTTTATTACAAAGATGGCACCTGGGCAAGGACTTTCAAATTCGCCCAATCTTGTGAGACACAGCCTTTATTTAGGGCATATGAAGATATACATGGGCTGAAAAAGTTAATGAATGTTATAGCACTTTGAATTAGTCAATTAAGCCCATTTATATCTTCATCTGCCCTAAATAAAGCTTTTTCTATCAAGTCGGTCAAAAAGTTGCACCTGGTCAAAAACTTTTACATTGGACAGTTTGTGAGCCAAAGCCATAAGCTACCTCCGATGGTTACCAACATGTAGTTTATACTTAGGGAGTGGTCATTTTTTAACAATAGGGGGGGGGGGTTGGTGGATTTTCGTGCAAGCGGGTGGAAATTTCTTGGGTCCCCCCACGGCAGGGGTCGAAATTTTTTTTGCCCCCCCTCAGGCAGGTTAAATTTAGCATGGCCGACCCCTTTGAGCTATAGTAACGCACAGACTTTTTCGCTAAAAAGGGGTGTAATTTGTTTGGTCCCCCCTTCAACAGGGGTCCAAATTGTTTTGGTCCCCTCCTTCAAGGGGTCCAAATTATTTTGGTCCCCCCCCCCAAATCCACCAACCCCCCCTGCTGTTAAAAAATGACCACTCCCTTACCTTGTTTGCCCACACAGCACCAGGCTACCGCGTGGTGGGGGGAGAGCTGGGCGGCCGTACACTGGACCACCAGGAAGGAAGACCACCTGCAGCAATTTTCATGCACATCCAAGAATGCGGTGGGAGAAATGTCAGACTCTCATTCTTTCTACATACGCTGTAAGTGTTGTATTTATCTGGTGTTATGTGTCTATTAACATTTATGTTACAGACAATGCTATTACCATGGACACATGGCGCAGTGTCTATACAACCAACACTGTTACCATGGACACTGTTAATATAAACAGCACTGTTACCATGAATACAAGGCATGGTGTGAACAAAATACAACACTGTTACCATGGACACATTGTGTGTGTTAATACAAACAACACTGCTACCATGGGCACATGGTACAGTGTCCATACAAACAACTCTGTTACCATGGATACATGGCATGGTGTGAACAAAAACAACACTGTTACCACCGTGTCCATGGGAACAAGACTGTTACCATGGACACATGGTACAGTGTTAGCACAGATGGCACTGTTACCATGGACACATAGGACTCTGCTAATACAAAAAACACAGTTTCCAACAAGACACCAAGCCATCCTTAAGGGGCTAAGTTGTCTGTTAAAAATTAACATAATGTAGCAGGAAAGGCACAAAGGCAGAGAGTTGTGAATCACAGTATGTGACTATTGACCGGACTATAGAGATTAACGGCAATCTTATAACATGCAATGACGGCGTATTAATTATAAGTAAGTGTCAAATAGAAGTAGCTAGTGGAGGAGCTGCTGTATGCGGAGGGGAGCTGGGCATGTGTGATGCAAAGTTTGAGTTGTAGACAACTGGCCGCTGTGGTATGGGACGTGTCCACCACAATTATCATCGTCACCTGAGGGACATTTTATGAACTAACACTAAATGTTTCTGTCATCCCTGCAGTCGTCCCGCAGGTAAAGATCACCCAGTGTCGTGCAGACAAGCGGTACCCGGTACAGGAGGGTAAGGACACCACCCTGAGCGGGGTGGTGGAGGGGTACCCGGGTGTCAGCCGGTACCAGTGGTACACACCTGACAACACCCCGCTAGGTGGCAACAACACCCGGCTACACCTGGACGGGCTGAACAGGTCACAGGCCGGGTACTACAAGCTAACAGCACAGAACATTAAGGGCATGGGTGAACATCAGTGTTACATAGATGTACAATGTAAGTGGAGCCATATTTATAAATCTCTCAAATGTACACATTTTACTAGCAAAATGATGTTTATTATATAAATGAGTGTGCTTTATACTACCAGAGTTATTGTTTGATGTATACCGGGAATGCTAGTCGTATGTGTAGCTTCGCTTTGTAAATTTGTTTTCTAGAATTAGACATAAGTGCTAGACAGAGGCCTAGCAGAATCTATCCCTAAAGAGAACAAGGTGGCAGGTGGTAAAATTACAAGCATAGTGTTTCTTCACACTATATTTAGCTCAGAGGGAATATTCAGAGGGAGAGCAGATCTAGTGTCTAACTCAAGTTATTCCTGGGTGCATGCACTGTAAAAAGTTGTTGTTCATGTACAGCAAAATTTGCTGTAAGTGTACAGTACTTTAGCTGTAACTAATAATACAGCAAATTCTACTGTACATGTACAATTCTGTTACTGTAGATGCAGGTTACGGTAGTGACTTGTAGATCTACAGTACTTTTCCCCGTAATATGTACACGAGAGGTCGTGGGATCGATCCTAGGTCTTGCCACCTCTCATCAGGGATCTTTCGCAACAAGGCTGTAGCTCATTTAATACAGACATGGCAGAGGTAGCTTATATCCCAATATGACCATTTGTATCACCGGCTCTGTGGCGCAACGGATCAGTGCCTGTCTCCAACACCACAGGTGGTGAGTTCAATCCTTGGTGGAGCCACTTCTCTTGTTTCACCTACATCCACCTAAATTTCGTTTTTCCCTCACATGGACGATTAAAAATATCACCAGCACTGGGAGGCGAACCCCAGACCTTTACAAATCATTATTAATCAGTTGAGAAGTAGAGTAGAGATATATCCCAATATGAATGTCTGAAACACCGGCTCTGTGGCGCAACGGATCAGCGCCTGTCTCCAACACCACAGGTGGTGAGTTCAATCCTTGGTGGAGCCACTTCTCTTGTTTTACCTACATCCAACTAAAATTAGTTTTTCCCTCACATGGATGATTAAAAATGTCACCAGCACTGGGAGGTGAACCCAGGACCTTCAGACTATGATTTACAATCAATTTCGCTGTACAGTTACAGAAGATTCTGCTGTACCTATACAGTACATAGTGCTGTAAATATACAAAAGCTCACTTGCTGTAGGTCTACAGCACAATCTACTGGAACCTAAGTTGCCCCCAGTATTTGGTGTACAGGAACACTACTTACTTCTAACAGTGTGTGTGAGAGCATGGATGGGTCCATTTCACATAATTGTTTATTTTCTATTGATATTCCACTTTACTCTCTTTTAAAGATGGTGTCACAGTAAAATTACCAAAGCAGTTAACTTACAAGGAGTTCCAGCCCGTCAACATTTCATGCGACACAGAATCCAACCCAGAGCCATTTGTGAGTTCTGAGAATTCTCCTTTTTTTCTACAAACTTTTCTTTTTATTAGATCAAAATAGGATAAGATTTTATTCCAAACAGACTACAATTTCAAAGCTAAATAACACTGAGTAGTCTCAAATTCATCTACATTTAAAGTAGAAATTCCAAGGGCATAAATTCACCAAAATGCTCGTGAAAGTTCAAGTATATTTCTTCTAAATGTAACCTTCACTGTATAATCTTGGGGTATATTTTACCCAGATTTCGAACTTTCATCAATAAAATAAGTATCAATGGTAAAGTGTGTAGGTCGTCCTCCACTAATTATGCTAAATCAAATAAAATCCCTACAAGGGTTGGCCTAATTGCATGGTACATGCCTGAGATTGAGACTTATTCAAGAGAAAACATGGACTTTAAAAAAAGTAAAATGTTTTTAACTATTTTTGTCAATTCTACTGACATTAATCTACCCAAACAGGACTATAAATGGACAAAGGAGGATGACTCAGCACACCACGGCTACAACAAGACAATAGGATTTAGCAGCGTGAGGCCTGAACACAGCGGTCGGTACACGTGTGAGGCTACTAACCTGGTCGTCAGGGATACATGGACAGACCGTGCAGCTGTGGAACTGTTTGTGGAATGTGAGTCGAGTTAAGTTGAACTCTTTATGAATTATGAGTTAGAAAGAAAACATTGTATTGCCTCAAATCTTTGTGTAAAGTAAGTTCAAAAATCGCATTGTTTATATTAAGAACATGAGCATATTTCTAAAACTTGATAATGAAAATGAACAGGTTGTTAAAAAAAAATTGGAATGATTCCAATGCTTGAAAAACCCCTTCAATGATTCCGATGCTTGAAAAAAACCTTGAATGGTTCCAATGCTTGAAAAAGACAAATATTACCAGACAACAGAATATGAGATAATTTTTGATTGGACATGAATCATACATGACCCTTATATAACGATGCTTAGAAATGAATGACAAGGCATGTTCTGCTTCTCTCCTTCTCTCTTTAGACAAACCGCGGCTAGCAAACTACTCCATCACCAAGTCTGGGGTGTACGCTGGCGGGGCGGCCATCTTGGAATGCCGGGCCCGTGCCTACCCTGCCCCCCAGGTAGTGTGGAGGTTTGGCGGACGCGTCATCACGGACGGACCCCGTCACAACATCAGCACCGACCAATTAGCATCCAGGTTACAAGTCAGCCACGTGGGGGACGCCGACTATGGCAGCTACACATGTGACCTGACCAATCAGGAGGGGCAGGACAAGTTTGACATCCACCTGTTGAAGCCTGGTAGGTTTATTCATCTCTAAGTGTTTAATCACCCTAAATAAAAAGATCCTTTCAGTGTCATAACTCAGTTTCTGCTTTAAAAGTCGGGGACAAGTATATGTGGATATAATTGTGAAGATGCTAACCCTTTAAGGCTAGCACAGTGCTTTCATGCAATGTTACATGATGCATGGGTGCCGTGTTGTAGAGTAGTGCGATGGGGGCTGATACACTCAGTTTAAATAATAAGTGACACATTAACATGAAACAGTCCTTTAAGGTGTTGAGATCTGGGACTATAATATTGGAATTTAAGAAAATATTGGATTTCTTAAAGTCACAATTTATTTCAATAAATCCCACATAAAGCCGCTTTAATGTCAACATTCATATGGTATTGAGCTCAAAGCTGCTTAAAACAGACTTTAAGCAATAGAATGATTGCATAAATGCCAATCTTCATGCAGTGTATATCACCAAATCTGCCCTCAGCATTTATCTGTATTTTCAGGAAAACCTGACGCACCACAGGAGTGTGACGTCACAGCAGCTGGTGACCGGGAGGTGACCTTGACCTGTATACCAGGGTACAGTGGAGGTGAACAGCTGACCTTCAAGGTCACCAGGTCACCTGAAGGTCAAGGGTCAGAGGCAGAGGTGGAGGTCACCTGGCCTGAAGGTTACAGTATTGACAAAGGTCAAACAGTGACCTTGAAGGTCAAAGGCTTTGGGCCCAACACAAACTACACATTACGGGTGTATGGAGACAACAAGTTCGGCAGGAGTGATGCGCCTCTTGTCGTATTAGTGAGCACTGCAGGTAAAATAACTGGTTATGCACAGTTCATTTACAATAAATCAACTAAATGACTAAGTGAATTCATGTATAAAATAATCCACCACTTTTTCAACAACCCGTAACAATTTTTAAATCTGACTGTTCGTTGAGCAGAAACATTCGCTCTACTGTAAATCTACTGTTTGGAGGTTGGTGAGCTCATGAAGATGATCAGATACAACCACCCACCCAGTCATAACCTCAGATACACTCTAAACCCATCAGCACTCTAAACTTTACATTCAAATATATTGCTGCTACTTTATCCTCGTATATTGCTTAATATTACTAACTGTTCTAAAATATCTCTTAAATATATGCTAAATACGCTGTTGGTTGTGCTGACATTTGTTATTGTTGTTTATCACACTCGATGTGGGTTTTGACCCAAATATCAAGGGATCAAATATCAGATTGATATTCAGCGTCGTCAAGTGATATCTGACGTTGTCAGGCACTTTTACTTCGTAGTCAAGGTTGTAATAACAGGGCATCCTGATTGGACTACAGCATGAATGGAAGTTGCGTCACAAATTTATAATACTTTTTATGGGGCCCCACAGGACTGGGGTGATTATTCACAATTTTCGGGAAAACTCCTGCAAACTTATGGTAACAAACAACTTTTTATAAGGTAGTTTGATCCATATTCTTCGATTCTCAAGTCAATTCTCACTTATTCGCACTCTATATAGAAGTAAAATGAGTTTTACCGACCTCATCGGCAGCGCCGACGTTGCCAAATGCTGGTTTCGGGGCCTGGGGGGGCACTGAAAGGGGCCCCATGAAACTGGGGTGATCATTCACAATTTTGCGGGAAAACTCCTGCAATCTTACAGATAGAAACACACTTTTCTAAGGTATTTTGATCCATACTCCCCGATTTTCAAGTCATTTTCAACCTAGGTCCACTCTATAAAGGAGTAAAGTGAGTTTTACCGGCCTCATCGGCAGCGCCAACGTCGCCAAATGCCGGTTTCCCTTAGTTACTGAAGGGGCCCCATGAGGGCACTGAAAGGGGATGCCACTTATGAGAATTTGTTGACACATTTTCACATATTTGCACGCAATAACCACATTATTTTTGCTCAATATGGTTACATATTGTAACCTTGATATCCTAGGACCTTTCTCTCGTGTGATTAAGATAGGATTTGGTTGTTGGCAGGTCCTCTCGTAGAGCAGATATCAACTTGAGGACCCGCCAACAACCAAATCCTATCAATTTGTTCACGGAGAATATTGGGTTGTTGTTTACAGACGGGCCTCCCCTGCCCACCTCACCTCCCCCCAATGTGGGTGCTATAGTGGGGGGTGTGTTCGGGGGGCTGCTGGTCGTGCTGATAGTTGTTATTGTTATTGTTATTGTTATTATTGTTGTTGTTTACAGACGGGCCTCCCCTGCCCACCTCACCTCCCCCCGATGTGGGTGCTATAGTGGGGGGTGTGTTCGGGGGGCTGCTGGTCGTGCTGATAGTTGTGGGTGCTGCCCTCTACTACAGGAAGTACGGCGCCCCACAGGTGCCAGTCATGATGCGCAGGAAGACGGTAAACAAAGATTGATATTCTTAATATTGTACTCCCAATTCCTTTATGATTGGTTGTCAGCGACATTATTCTGTAGTACTATTCAATGAGAACTGTCAATTAGACCAGACATCACATGAAATTAACATCTCTCATTAGGCCAAAAAAAAAAGAAGGTGTTTCAGGTAACATGGGCAGAAAATGAAGGGGGCGGAAGGTCGGAAATTTATTTATTTTTGCTTTTTTTTTTAACATGAAAATACCAGCCGGCCCGTCCGAAAACCCAAAAATTGACCAAAAAAGGATAAAAATAGGGAAATTTCTTCAAAATTGCATAAAAAAACGTAGGGTTGGCCCTGTTTTGATAGGGTCGGTCGGGTGACCTGAAACAAACTTTTTTTTTTGGCCTTAGTAATTCTCATACTTGAATACCTGTACTGTATTTTTTAAAACATTTAATAAAGACAAATGCTGTATTAATTAAAGAATTTAAAAAAAGAAATCATATTTTAGGAATTTTGCTTATGACATAACATAACATAAAAGTGAGATTAAATATTCAAAATAAAACTTAGTGTGAATAATCACTGAATGATGAGTATATTTGAAGAAAAAATATCATTTACTTTTCTTCACAAACAGTCTAATGACTGATACATTCTAGTCTGATTTATATAATGTAGCTTCACATACATGTATGTAGATGTATGTACAGTTCAGAATACAAATGTCAAAATGCAATTTATATCCATAATATCCATAATTTTGTATCTATTTTACAGCAGGATGACGGTAGTAAAAACATCATGAACCGTCAGAGTGATGACCTGTCCCGCATGCACGCCCAACCTTACTCAGACCATCAGGGCGGAGGACCAACATATCCTGATATAGAGGATGTTGGACAACGTTACGCCCAGAATGATGTAGGGAGGAGGTATGTCTGAGACAATGCATATAACATTCAGTTCTGTGACTGTTGACTTCTGTAAATGCTGTGGGAAACCTATCATTGTGTTTCCCGGGAGTCGATCCCAGATCTCCCCAATCATGTATGTGATAACCATTACACTTTTAACCCTGGCTACTACTGTGAAAGTACTTATTTTCACAGGTTTAGATTTTCGCGGATAAGTGAAAATCGGCAAATTCATGGGCATTTATTCCATACTTAAGCATATAAAAATTTCGCGGATTTTTCATATCCGCGAAAATATATACCCAACGAAATAAAGTACTTTCACAGTAACCACTTCCTCATGTTACTGGATGGTATCGACATACTAGACTCAATCTTGCTAACCTAGTATCAAACCACGCTGTGTTTGTTACATTATGCTAATATCTCATGATCTGTCGTCATATACTGCCAAAATGTACTATATAACGCCATTTCTTTGATTGATGACCGTATGATATGTCAAAGTACAGTAGGATCACTGTGTTTGTATTCTGATCCAATAACATCATGAAGGACTCATAGTCCGCTTGAATTGTATCGTGTTTTTGAAAATCACTCAGTGAACAAAAGACATTATAAACTCAAATAACAGGAAAACTTCAACCTGTAAAGAATATAGTACTCATCTTTTATACTCATTTTTATTTCACAATATGGCCATTATCACAATATTTACATTTATTTTGCCCCTTTCATATTTTTTCCTTTCTTTTCTAGGTATGCTCAAAATGATGATATTTCTCAAAAATCCAACAAGCGCACCTCGTGGAAAAATGGCACAAAGCACATGGATGCACGACAGAACACGGCAGAACCGAACCAGTACGTCCTCCACCCTCCCAACACCTCTGAGTACCACACACAGACTTACAGCGACCAGCCTGACTATACAGACTACGGTAACCATGGTAACCCTGAGAACGAGGCTGCTGTGCAGGGTTACTATGGAGAATACTATGGCTACGAGGATGGATACGGATACGCAAATTATGGCTTCGCCAATGATGAGTCATTTGATTATGGAAATGAAGCGCACGGGAATCAGTATAACAACAATGGGACAGGTTATGCTAACATTGGACCACATACTACTAACAGACAGGTATGATATATATGCCTACATACCTATGGTATTTATTTGAATTGTGTTATTTTCGTTAACATAATTATGTAACTGTGCTATTCTCACCTTAATCTCCTCCTTTCGCCCAACATAATATAACATTATTTACAAGTCAATTTCCCTCAATTCTTCTCTCATGACATATCCTACTACCGTAAAACCTCGCGTAGAAGCCGCGGCTAGTACGCGAGTCAGATCGCTAGTGCGGCTTATAGGATCGGGCCCAAGTCGGGTGCGGCTTATACAAGAGTTTTTCCAAATTTAGATTTGAAAAATTACCTTTGAATGACCACGGGCTTTACCTTGCCACTGCATTGTTGCATACACAGTAGTGTGGCTTCGTATGTGGGGGGGGGGAGGTGTGAGAGCTTTACACCACACATACATACCGCTAACCCCCCCCCCCCGCCCTACTCTTCGCATCTTGACCGGCAATGAGTGTGAAAGCCAGGCTCAACTGCATCTATGACAGTGGCAGCTCCCACGGTAGGCAACAGAGGGGGGGGGGGGGGTCAATGTGTTCATCCTGGTTATACATGTAGTAGATAGACAATGGTTATGAAAAGGTATACAGAATTAACCACAGCTTTCTGGTGGGGCCAGACGAGGGGGAAGCCCAAGTCGCCCTACCAGAAAGCTGTGGTTAATCCTACTTACCTTTTCATAACCATTGTCTATCTGTTTTAAACCAGGGTATGCAATATAACCAATGTGTGAAGTCTATTGTTCTAACCCACCACCGTGGTTTAAGTAGTTATAACTGCTTACAGCCTTAAAGTTGGGGGTGCGGCTAGTACGCGAGTTTTTCTCAGGGCAACTCAGAAGGCCTCTGCGGTTTATAGGATCGGGTGCGGCTTATACGCGAGTTAGGCTTATACGCGAGGTTTTACGGTAGTTAATTAATGAGTGCATTTTGAAATTTCATTTCTTCTCTAATATTAGATATATGTGACACATATTTGATAGGGCAGTTTATTTTAACTAATTCTAGTTCCATATTCACCCACTAGGGTGCTGCCTCCACTTAGGTCTGAGCACATTAAGCTAGGCTTTCAGACACTTTAAATTCCAAAGGAGGAGCATATATATTATCTTCTAATGTCTGCAGAATCACCCCAAATAACTCTCCTCTATTGCCCTTTCTGTAGATAGCTGCAGAGGTGTACGGAGAGAAGCCTGAGGAGGTAGTACAGGTACACCACCGGGAAAATAAACCCCAGAGTAACCTGGCGGGTATGGGGGCCCTCGCCGGCAGCCACGTCATGCTGCACCAGCAGATAGACCGGGACCGCGAGCAGCAGGCCAGGAAAAGGTGGGCTTTTAAGAACATTTTCTTGTATAAACAAAACACTTTTTTAATATACTAACACTTTTTTTTTTCATTCTGGCTATACTTGTGGCATTTAATTCAACATGAAGAAGATTTTTCTATTAGTTTGTTGCTATTCAGTGAATTTAATTCTCTACTCTAGTCTATCCCGAAGGCAATGTTTTACTCAAATTTGGAAAATGGAATTTTAGATTTCAGTACATTATCTATGGTAACACAGTGTATACATTACACAATTTCAAATCTATCATAATTATCTTATTTCAGGATATCCCACGAGCCCTTGAACTGAAATCTATTATAACTATCATATTTCAAGATATCCCATGAGCCGTTAACTTCAAATCTATAATAACTATCATATTTCAGAATATCCCATGGGCTGTTAACTTCAAATCTTTTATAATTATTCTATTTCAGGATATCCCATGAGCCGTTGATGGAGAACCTGGAGAGTCGGTTTGAGTACCCGCGGCACCAGCTGTCATTCCGGGAGAAGCTGGGGGAGGGGCTGTTTGGGGAGGTGTGGCGTGTGTATGCGGAGAACCTCGGGGGGAGGCGCGGCAGGCTCAACGTGGCCGTCAAGATGATCAGAGGTACGCCTGAAGTATTTGTAATGCATGAATGTTTGCATTTAAATGCATTAAATACACTTAAAATAAGACTTGAATCAGCCCCCATGAGTGAAATGCATCATAGATGGTATCAATGTAGAATACGGCCACATTGTATTCAATGGGGGGCATTGAATACAGCCCTTCAGTGCTAAAGCATAGGAAATCTTGTATTCCGAAAAAATAAAAACACTTATGCATTGTATTGATAACTTATGATACATGCATACAGGCATGAAGACACACATATAATAACTTCATCGGAGGACCTAGAATATTATAATCTTATAGAGCTGAATAGAACAGTATTGAAATTGGAAAATACATTATAACTTAAGTAATGAATAATCACCGGTCCTCGATAAATGCCACGACTTAACATACTTGACATTTATATGTACGGGGCTGCTTAGATATCTTGCATTGATCCCTTTTAGTGGTGACGCTGGTGGAAGAGACCTCGATTATTCAAATTAAGGAAAATGTAAAGTAATATCACATTTTGTGTCCATGACAGATTCCTGTCCGACTGAGGAGCGGTCTTCCCTCTGGCGGGAGTTGGAGGTACTAAAGATGCTGCGGCCTCATCCTAATGTGGTAGCCTTACTGGGAGCCTGCTCTGAGAAAGGTATGTAAGAGTACAGGTTAACCCCATCTACATATCTCAAATAAAGAAATATACCAAAATGGGGAGTGTATTTATGGGTTTATGAGGATTTAGGGAATAGTTATACGACATGCAGATGCATGAAGATAATCAGGTTTCTAATTAAGATTAGGAGTTTGCCAACCACTACACACATAATTTATTGTGGTAAATAAACACAGATATACAGACCAAGAAAAATAAAGCTAAGCTGGCAGAATGTATTGTCCTTAATGGCTGTAAAATAATCAAGTAAGACACTGCTGTATTGGCCAGGATAAGTATGCAGGCACTGCCCGTAAAACCTCACGTATAAGCTGCGGCTTGTACGTGAATCAGATCGCTGGTGCAGCTTATAGCATCAGTCCACAGGCTGGGTGTGGCTCATACGCGAGTGTTAGATACTAAAGTACAGTACTAAAGTCACCATACTCAGACCATCAGTGTGGCTGATTGTATTGGCCTTAATTCTGGGTTCGGCTTATACAGAATTAGGCTTATATGCGAGGTTTTACGGTATTCATTATATCTAACCAGCATTTTGACAGCCAAAGCCTTTAAAAAAGTGAATAAAGAGTGATTTTATATATGTATTTGTAAAAATCATGTTCTTCCTCTCAGAGCCGCTGCTGGTTATCCTGGAGTACTGCAGTAAGGGGAACCTGCTTGACTTCCTGCGTAAGAACCGGGACATCCCGCGGGGGCTGCATCCTGCTGTACGGGGCGTCTCCTTGACAACCAGGGCCCTGACCTGCTTCGTCATGCAGATAGCGAGCGGCATGGAGTACATCTCCACTAATGGGGTAGGGGCCGCGTTTTATTATTCAATAATTTCCTAGTTTTTCTTATATGTTTTGCGTTTCTTATCATCTTAAAAAAACAAACTTTTTGCACAAGATTTGAACCATTTGGATCAAATTCTAATGGGGTAAGGGCAGCTTTTAATAATTTCAATAATTTCCTAGTTTTCCTAGCAGTGTTATGAGTGTTTTATTAGATTAAAAAAAACTCATTTTTTGCAGAAGATTTGAACCATTTGGATCAAATTCTGATTTGTAAGACCAGATATGGGTAGAAATAGCCGCATAAATATGGCGCCAATGTTGCGCAGCAACATTTGGATATATTCCCCAGGTGGAGTAAGTGCATTCCCTAGTTCACCACCTGCCCAACTGGGGGAGCTAGGGCCTTGGTGCCTTTGTATAGATAATTGTGTCATTTTGTCAGAATACATTTTGTCTTTGTTAGTTGCTGCATCGGGATCTGGCTGCACGTAACATTCTCCTTGACGACCGGCTGGCGTGTAAAATCTCAGATTTTGGCTTTGCACGAGACATTGCTCACACCCGTCAGTATGAGGGAAAGACACAGGTGATACATACCAATATTTGAGCACCAAACCCACTCTTCATTCCCTAGTTAAAGATACATTCAAATTAGAAATTAATACTTTATTGATGCAATATGTCACATTGCATCAAGGAAATAATATTTTTATTTGTTACTTCCTATTCCACACCACAGTTGTGTCTCCATATTTGAGATAATTCAATTTTGATAAATCTACTTGACAGAGGAGACTACCGCTGCGGTGGATGGCCCCTGAGTCTCTGTATGACTGTATGTACTCCACCCAGTCTGACGTCTGGGCTTTTGGCGTCTGTATCTGGGAGGTCATGACGCTAGGTGAGTCTTGTTTATATCTGGTATTTGGCATCTGTATCTCGGAGGTCATGGTGCTAGGTGAGTCTTGTTTATATCTGGTATTTGGCGTCTGTATCTGGGGGGTCATGACGCTAGGTGAGTCTTGTTTATATCTGGTATTTGGCATCTGTATCTGGGGGGTCATGACGCTAGGTGAGTCTTGTTTATATCTGGTATTTGGCATCTGTATCTGGGAGGCCATGACGCTAGGTGAGTCTTGTTTATATCTGGTATTTGGATTATGTATCTGGGAGGTCATGACGCTAAGTAAGTCTTGTTTAATTCTGGTATTTGGCGTCTGTATCCGGGAGGTCATGACGCTAGGTGAGTCTTGTTTATTTCTGGTATTTGGCATCTGTATCCGGGAGGTCATGACGCTAGGTGAGTCTTGTTTATTTCTGGTGTTTGGCATCTGTATCCGGGAGGTCATGACGCTAGGTGAGTCTTGTTTATTTCTGGTGTTTGGCATCTGTATCTGGGAGGTCATGACGCTAGGTGAGTCTTGTTTATTTCTGGTATTTGGCATCTGTATCTGGGAGGTCATGACGCTAGGTGAGTCTTGTTTATTTCTGGTGTTTGGCATCTGTATCTGGGAGGCCATGACGCTAGGTGAGTCTTGTTTATTTCTGGTGTTTGGCATCTGTATCTGGGAGGTCATGACGCTAGGTGAGTCTTGTTTATTTCTGGTGTTTGGCATCTGTATCTGGGAGGTCATGACGCTAGGTGAGTCTTGTTTATTTCTGGTGTTTGGCATCTGACATTAGGACATGCGATTCAATGTAAAAAGCTTACACCGTTTCGTAGTTTAAAAATTGGTCATTCCCAATTTTTAAAAAGGGGGCAGGGGTTAGTAGATCGTACACAGTACAGATGATAATTATTTATCCTCCTATAAATTATATCAATACACATGTATTTTGTTCGTAGGTTCTTGTTTAGGAAGCCAAAATGGGATTGTTATGTATTATGTAATCACATGTGATAAATGATTGAAAACAGCATTGGGTTTAGACTATGGACATACATTTAGTATATATCTGTACTGTGGTATTGCAGGATCCAGTCCCTACCCGGGTATGACGGGGCATGACGTGATGGAGCTGGTTAACACAGGGTTCCGTATGGAGAAGCCGCTCCACTGCAGCTCCAGCATGTAAGTGTTTGCTACATGGTAATACACAGCCTTCTCTATGTTAAACCTATGGGAGCTCCTGCATGAATGTATTTGTTTAGACAATTATTTAGACAATACACCCAACATTCTTTAAGTCAAAGTTCAGTAGATTCGATGTATAAGGGGACTTTCATAGAGTAAGTATGCACAAAGTACATAAACCCTTTGATTTAATGCGTACAAGAACTTTAGGGGGTGGGTGGGGGGGTTATTTCTGGAGAAAATGTGTGTAAATACTTTATGGAAGCCCCCTAAATAGCTAAGCCTTTTTAAAAATTACATTTACTGGACTTTAAGCAAAAGCATATTCCTTAGATTTTAATGTCCATGCACTGAATCATTTATTAAGTATTATCATTTACAAACAATCTACATAACCCAGTAGATTTTGTCCCATGATGTATTGAAAATAGATATTATAATGACAGTTACATTCACCTTTTGCTTGTTCCTGTCATGTAGGTATGCCGTGATGAGGGATTGCTGGAGACCAGCAGCACAGCAGCGTCCCAACTGGCCGTCACTAGGCATGCGGATAGCCGCCATCTTGGAAGACCTTGACGACAACCCAGAGGAGATTATTCCCGTTAACGACATGGAGGGCAGCATGTTTGCTATCCTCCAGAACCCGCCCGGGGAGAAATGCTGAACTCAGCAAAAACAACATCAGGCGACTCAAGGGAAATACCTGGTTTATTATCACAGCACATCATAAAAATCTGGTTTTGAGAAAAGCCTTTTTTTTCTTTTTTTTGGCTAATTTTGGCATATTTGGTATCAAAATAAAGCGTTTACTGCCAGTAATGCCATGGGATAGAAATATTTTACATTTTCCCCACTTTCATAGATCAATAAAATGTGAATTTTAGCCACAAAAAGTATTTAATATCCCATAAATTTTAGCCCACGAGTAAGAAAGAGAAGAAAGGAGCAAGCATATTTTACAGACTATGGGGATGAGAAACCGTTTTTGGCGTGGCCTTATTGTGTATATTTACATTGATAATGTAAATGAGATTAGTTAGGTTGTAAGTCTATAACCTGTCAATAGAGATTTGGGTGGGGAGGGAGTCCTCAACTTCTGAAAGAAAAATTGGGCTTGGAGTTAAAAACATGAAGTAGATGTTGTATCTAATTCTTGGGATTGACATAACGGCAGTAGTATGACGGTGCTGCATTAGTGGAGCATGCTAACCCATTGGGAATGCATCAACGCTGTAGGGTGGACATGATGCAAGAGCGCAGCACCGGTAAGTTACTTACCAGGGCCTACAACAAATTTTTTTAAGCACTATGCTGCATTTAAAGAGCTGAAATAATCAATTATCATTACACAGCCAAACATGATTATCTCAGTTCAAGAAAACAAGATTATAAAACTTGTCCGGCAGTCAAACCACTTGTTTTGTTTTAAGAAAACATATTTTCTTATAACAAGTGGTTTTCCGCCAGTTAAGTTTAATAATCTTATTTTCTTGAAATGAGATAATTATTTTTTGCTGTGTAGCTATTGCTGCCAATTGCTGCTATTGCTGCTGGTGCTAATGTACATTTCATATTTAAATATATAGTCACATGACCAGATGAGCAGCGACTTCACCTACAGCTGGTGCGCCCAGCTGTATTAAGGCTGTGTCTTACGACCTTGAGCCAATGTTTTTGTCTCTGACTGGGTGTCGTCTCTGGCCAGGTGCCGTCTCTGACCGGGTGCCGTCTCTGACCGGATGTCACTTTGGGAGTTTAGTTATGTTCTACCAACAGCAGGAGGCTAATAATAATTACATAAGAGCTGCCATAACGATTTTACATATCCTTATATATATGAGTATAGGTTAACGTTTAAAAAAACGTTTTTATGACAACAGGTCAGAGACGGCACCCGGTCAGAGACGGCACCTGGTCAGAGACGGCACCCGGTCAGAGACAAAAACATTGGCTCAAGGTCGTGAGACACAGCCTTAATACCGCGTCCAACCCTGTCGTGTTGAATCATTATGTAATTAAATTATAACTTTGTCAGGACTCTGACTGTGTGACCATGCTGACACAGTGCACATTTTTAAGGGACACTTATGAAGTGGTATATAGCTCAAAGACATGTAACTTGTACATATTACTACACATATACTGAATGACTGAGATTCCTCTGGAAATA
The DNA here is from genome assembly GCA_947462335.1 of Harmothoe impar. Taxonomy (NCBI): domain Eukaryota; kingdom Metazoa; phylum Annelida; class Polychaeta; order Phyllodocida; family Polynoidae; genus Harmothoe; species Harmothoe impar. Next base: position 64,553,956 of record OX381717.1, on the reverse strand, counting down.
TAATATTGCTACAACTTAACTGACTTACTATTTCATGTAATAATAGGACTACATAAGCCGCATGTAATGGTATTTTTGTACAGTATTACACAGATGTAAATGACTTACACAGAATCTGATATATATATATATATATATATATATATATATATATATATATATAAACATATACATATGTATATATATATATATATATATATATATATATATATATATATATATATATAATTTGTTTATATACGCAGGATTATAAATACAAAGTTCTTGACGTAGCTGTACCCAGAACATTAGCCTGAGCTTGCGCAAGCCTTGCATGTACCCTGGGGTATCCACTCAGGTTGTATTGTGTGTACGAAAGGCTCGCGCAAGCTTGCCTTATTTTGCTTGGTAGATATACGGCTGTATCTCATGAATATGGGCCAATGTTTTCATCTATGACTGGGTGCAATCTTTGACAGGTTACAATCTTTGACCGGCCAGCAAGGAAAAGGCAAATATAGGGCGGACAAACGTTATGCCAATAATATAAGGACCGCCGTTCAAAGACGACAACAATGGTCTGATCTCATGAGAGATCCATACGCATATTTGTATTTAGTTATATCCATGTTATATAAACAAATCAGTATCTTGTTTCTGTATATATTTGTTTTATAAGTTGCAATAAAGAGAATTTAAAAGAAAATGCCTTTTTACTGGGCTCAGTTTGATTATATATAGTCAACTATATATACCATAAAACCTTGTGTATAAACCTTACTCAGGCATGAGCCGCACCCTGACTTTAGGCCGATGCTATAAGATGTCTGTGCTTATATGAGAGGTTTTATTGTAGTATTTAGAAAAGAAACCTGATCATAGATATTTAACTGAAAGCAACAACATTTATTTGGTGTGGGATGAATGGATTTTTGAAGTTATCAACAAATAAAGAAAACGTTTTGTAGATATGCCTTTTGTAGATAAGACTACGTGGAATATGCTTTTATCAAGGTTCGCTATTTAATTTGTGACTTTTTGCACTTGCACCATATTAGCACAATATCTTATTCTTCAAACACAAGACCTTTGGGGATATCTCACGCTTCAAACCACAGAAAAGGGCCTCCCCTGTATCCCCAGGGCATGCTTTGTAAGAAATCACTCTGCTTGATCATCCCTCAGTCCCCCAGTAGATAAGCAACTACACTGGATTCCTGCCCAATGGTTAGGATAGGGGTTTGGGTTAGTTTAGTTCTTTCTGATAACAGTTAGGGTTAGGCTATCTTAAGTTAGGTTTAGCTATCTTAAAAAGCATCCCCTGGGGGACCAGCGGAGTCCCTGCCTTTCTATGTAGAATAAGATATCTCCTGTCATCTTCTTCTTGAAGAATAAGATATTGCGCTAATGAGGGCCAGCCTACTGCAGTACTCACGGGTGGGGACATCTAGTGGGAAATACACGCGTAACTGGTTCTCTGTGGCCTGAGCGGTCATGTGCAAATAATTGTTATTCCACTATATTTCTACATAGCAAACCATAATAATGGCATACCGCTCAACGTAATAAGGCCGGATTTCTTTCTTTTTAAATTATTATTTCTTTAACATGAATGTACTGGCCAACTTTTTTTGGATACACCAAAATTGACCAAAAAAGGGAAGGAAAAATGCGAAAATTTCTTCAAAATCGCATAAAAAAACGTAGGGTCGGCCCTGTTTTGCTAGGGTCAGTCGGATGACCTGAAACAAACCTTTTTCATTTTTTAAATATTTTTTCATGACATTTGAATACTTAAGAGTTTAACTGTCTCCAAAATCATGAAATAGTGACCAGGCCCCAGTCTGGACAACTAGTAGTAGTATAGTATGTATCGGAACGGGACTATAGTTAACTACTGTTTATTACTCAATCGACATGCAGCCAATCAGAGGCCTCCATTTGGTCACGTGACCCCCTCATTTGCATAATTACGTAATAGGCCACGCCCCCTCATTTGCATAATTACGTAATAGGCCACGCCCCCTTGATCACCAGCCAATCAGAGGCCACCATTTGGTCACGTGACCCCCTCATTTGCATAATAGGCCGCGCCCTCTTGATCACGTGACCCTCTCATTTGCATAATAGGCCACGCCGTCTTGATCACCAGCCAATCACAGGTCGCCATTTGGTCACGTGACCCCCTCATTTGCATAATAGGCCGCGCCCCCTTGATCACGTGACCCCTTCATTGGCATAATAGGCCAGAACAACATCACGTGTCTATCTTTGTTTGTAAACAACACCACGTGGCTCTCTTTGTTTGTAAACAACACCACGCGGCTCTCTTGTTTGTAAATAACACCTACTAAGTTTAGTCATAGGTAGCAGTAGTAGCAGCTCTCTTTTGTTTGTAAATAACTCCTACTAAGTTTAGTCATAGGTGTCTAGAGCAGCAGCAGCAGCAGCAGCATCTTCAGCAGCAGCAGCAGCAGCAGCCGCGTCATAGGTGTCTAGAGCAGCAGCCACGTCATAGATGACTAGTGCAGCAGCAGCAGCAGCATCTTCAGCAGCAGCAGCAGCGTCATAGGTGTCTAGAGCAGCAGCCGCAGTAGCAGCAGCGTCATAGGTGTCTAGAGCAGCTGCAGCAGCAGCAGCAGCATCTTCAGCAGCAGCAGCGGCAGCAGCAGTAGCATCTTCAGCAGCAGTAGCAGCAGCAGCAGCAGCAGCAGCAACATCTTCAGCATCAACAGCATCTTCAGCAAAAGCAGCAGCAGCCGCGTCATAGGTGTCTAGAGCAGCGGCAGCAGCATCTTCAGCAGCAGCAGTAGCAGCAGCGGCAGCAGCATCTTCAGCAGCAGCAGTAGCAGCAACGTCATAGGTGTCTAGAGCAGCAGCCGCAGCAGCAGCAGGATCTTCAGCAGCAGCAGCGGCAGCAGCAGTAGCATCTTCAGCAGCAGTAGCAGCAGCAGCAGCAACATCTTCAGCATCAACAGCATCTTCAGCAAAAGCAACAGCCCGTAACTTAGCATCATGTGCATCAGCCATAGCCGCAACAGCGACATTGCGACTAGCATAAGCGAAACAGGCTATTTTTTTAGCAGCTGTACAAGCATTAATAGCATTAGCCCTAGCAGCAGCCGCAACAGCGGCACCTTTAGCAGACGCTGCAGCATCAGTAGCAGCAGCATCGGTAGCAAGAGCGGTAACAGTAGCAAGAACATTAGCAGCACGAGCAGCAGCGGCGAGAGTAACAGCAGCGTTGTTAGCAGCATTGGCGACTTCGTATGCAGCATGTGTAGCACGAACAGCGATACGAGCTTCACGTCTTGCACGAGCAGCAGCAATAGCTGCAGAAGTAGCCCTCACACTTTCCAGCCACCCGTACGAATCTTGATAAAAACGAACCTCCACGTTGCTACTTGTTAACTCATCAGTAAACATGGACGTCTCCTCGTGTGGTGTTGTCGCGGCTCTGTAGTAGTGTTGGGATTGCTCACATTCGGTAGAACGTAGAGTGATTCCTGATGACGCCATGCTGAAGGTGGTAGAAGAAGTGTGTGGGACCCATGTTTCACTCTCGCTTATGTACTAGGCTCCGAGATAAGCTTCTTAACTCAAGAGAAAAACTCTCACTAGGAAGGCGACCAGCTGTCTACCTGTGTAGGTGCGGGTTCGTTACATCTTTAATCCTGTTCGACTCCCCGAGGAAATAGATGAAAAAAACAAAAGACCATCTTTCAAGCACTCGAATCCGCAGTCAGTAGGAAGCTATAAGGAGCTTAACTTGTGTTTGATTTAAGCTGTCTACCACACGCACGCGCTTGTAGTCACAGCTAGAGCGGCAAACTTCCGTCCGCCCGCTGGCGCATGACAGTCGACCTTAGACACCCCCTGTAGTTTTTTTTTTTGCATACACAGTTGACTAGCATCTTAATCTCTTACCCAGCTATAAGCCCATATACATGTAAAGCGCATTACTCCTCTTTATGGCAATTATCAGATTGATTTAAGGGTGGAAAGGGCTTAGGTGATTTAGGTCCCTCTCTAGCTGAAAACAGGCTTAGACCATAACATGTAGGCAGCCAGCCGCGTTAAACACCCCCTGTAGGTTTTTTTTTTGTATACACTCTCGATCCCCTCTCTAGGTGAAAACAAAAGCTCCGTCCACGGGCTGGCGCGTCACACCTGTCGTTAAAACGCCCCCTGTAGTCTTTGTATACACAGTTGTCCCGCCTTATGTATTCACCAGCTATAAGCCCATATACGTGTACATGTGATTTTTGATATCCTCTCTGGAATAGGGTGGGGCTCCAGGTGAAAACAAGATTAGGCCATTCGCTCTCTCAGCTATATAAAGAGCCTCAATTGTTCTTGCAACAGCATTTCACCACCGGTACACTATCAGTCACGAGGCAGATGTTTGCGGTATGGGTCATACAGGTTACCTACTAATAGCGGTTTGGGTGAGTAGATCACTTTTTTTCCCTAAAAAAAACAACAAAAAAACCCCACTTATGACTCGGGTATGTATATGTAGCACTGTTAGTGTAAGTACACAGTAGAATCTACTGTACTATAGACTTAACCCTCTGCAGACGGTGGAGCGCGTTAATGCGCAGGTCTGTGTCGGCGTCACTGTTTCTTTTTGTTTTTTATTCTAACTAAAAAAGAAAAAAAAGTCAGAAGTCAATCTACGACCTATCAAAGACAAATTTGTGATAAGTTCAAACTAAATAAGAGACAGTTTGAGCGTCTCTTAGTCGCTGTCAAAGATGCGAATAACGAACGCGCTAGTATAGTTCCCCGCTCTTTCGTCAGATGGCGCCACAATAGGGGTTTTGTACATTCCTACAATGCTCGCGAACATTTCAACGCATAATGAGCTATATAGGCAACAAAGTGCGCTTCTAATATATCAAAATATAAAAAACAATTCAATATTGTGTATTTCTGATAGAAATGAGGCAGTTTCTTTAAATACCAACTAACTATAGCGAGATGAAAAATACCACACCATATCTAAGGCTTTATAAAAGATAGACATAGTCAGAAACTCTCGCCGAGTCGGTAATCTGAAAAACGGATCAACTCGTTTTGACTCGTTGTGCCACAAGGGCCCCCATCCAACGGGGGCCCTTTGAGGTCAGTCTGTCAAACCACAGTGATCCATGCTGCTTAACACCAGGCGTAATTAATTACGCCCATGTTGTGCAGCATATAACCAACTGACAGCGTCAGTTGGTTGGCCCCTCTTTAGGGGCCACACAATAAATAAAGAATAGAGGCCTAAGGGAACGTTCACAAGCGTCTCCCCTTCCTACGGGGTGGGTGGGTCTTTGGGTTTAGTGACAAAACAGCGACATGTGAGTAGGAGGGGGGGGGAGAGTCGGAGTTTGCGTGTCAGCTCTCTTTTTTTTTTTTTTTCCAAGTCTACATATTATTTATGATTAAAAATTTGAAAAAAAAAACCACGATAATATAGTGCGCTGATCAAAAAAACTGAATAGAAAAATAACCAAAATAGGTTGGGGAAATCTCTGCTATCTAGCTGATCGGTCGTTGTCACACGGTGCAGAAAATTTACTTTTTAGAAAATCTATATTAGGACCACAGACGGGGCACATGTGTCACTTGTCGAATATAAGAGATGCCAATGGTCCTTGTCGAATTTAAGAACTAGGTCTTGTCCATTGTCATTGTCTATTTTGAGAAGTAGTCTTGCCCGTCTTGCCCCTTGTCGCCAACTCCCAGCACCCCCTGTCTCTTTGTCCATATTGGCTAAAAACAGGACATTGTTGACTTGGCTATTTTACCCCCCGTCTGGGGATCTTATTACTTAATCACCTCGTCTTGACCCTGTGGGGCAGTGGGTATATGGAATAACCGTGTCCAGGTGTACTCTATCTGACACATAACCGAAGGTTACTGAGTTATGTAATAATAACTGACCTATGAGGCCACCAGTCAGTTTGCCGTGATTATTTTGACACACTCTCAGTTACTCGTAGGGAATCTAATACATAATTAGACTCAGCATCATATAAGACAGTCTCGGCCACGCCGGCTGCATATCGGACCAGGGGGATAGTCTGGCAGCGACCCGCCATCCCGTCCACAAGCTGTGTACAGCACCCCGTGTCTCTTTGTCCATATTGGCTAAAAACAGGTCATTGTTGACTTGGCTATTTTACCCGTCTGGGTCTTATTATTTAATCACCTCGTCTTGACCCTGTGGGGCAGTGGGTATATGGAATAACCGTGTCCAAGTGTACTCTATCTAACACATAACCGAAGGTTACTGAGTTATGTAATAATAACTGCCCTATGGTCCTATGAAGTCGCCAGTCAGTTTGCCGTGATTATTTTGACATACTCTCAGTTACTCATAGGGTATCTAATACATAATTAGACTAAGCATCATATAAGACAGTCTCGGCCGCGCCAGCTGCATATCGTACCAGGGGGATAGTCTGGCAGCAACCCGCCATCCCGTCCACAATCTGTGTACAGCAGTCTGGACCAGACCACCAACTCTGGGTATAGCATTCGGGATGACTGGAGCAAGACTGGATCTAACCCTTTAATAGTCGCATAGCGCTTTAATGTGCAGTGCCCGTTGTCGTCATAAGCCATGAATGCAGCACTCAGAGTTCCTCACCAGGGCTGCATGCATGCATACACTGTCATATCGACAAAGGGCGTAGCGCATTAAAGCACTATGCTACCTTTAGCATTAAAGCGCTGAGTGGTTATTTTTTGATAGTGTAGAACCAATATCTGTCTAATTAAAAACTCTTATCAGTGCTGTTTTTTTACATACAAAAGAATTAAGTAATGGCACTCCGCCATGTATTGGATAACCACTGCAGCACGACTCTGAAAAGCGGTGGCGGTGAATTTCCATTAGATCCTGAAAAGGGGGGCAGTCAGATGTCGTCAAGGCCCTGATAAGTAGGGCGGTTAAAATCATATGATTACATTGAGCTAATTTTCTTGCTGAAAGGAATGAATAATTGTATTTGTATAAAATTCACACACACACACACAGACAGACACAGACAGTCACACACAGACACAGACAGACACAGACAGACACAGACAGACACAGACAGACACAGACAGACAGACAGACAGCACACAGGACACCTGATGACCTCCACACAATGACCTGATTGCCCTTCCTAAAAAAAAAAACCCAACCCGATCTACCTACTCAACAGGGTTTCAGTGTAGAGCCTATTAGGGGTTTTTCTGATGCGTATATTATATTGAGATTGATTTTCAACTTTTGTGATCAGTGGTTGGTCCTTAAAAGGACCGTTTAGTAGAGAGGGTCGCAGGGACCTTGCTGCTGAAGCTGAGGGCGTGGTCATAACGCGTAGTAGTCCTTCAGCAGCTCCTCCAGCACGGCGGGCGGTAGACCTTCCTCCATGCAGACTTGCTGCTTGACTTGTTCCACGCACTGTCAGATGAGTTGATCAGTGACCTTCGTGATCAGCTCATCGGCCACACCCTCTGCTTCAGCAGCAGTCCGCTGTCTCTCCGTCTCCTCTCTCTGTAGCGCGGCTACAAATTCCTTCTCCACGGCCGCATCGATCATAGATCGAGAAACAGCCACGAAGTTCTGTCTCTCCGCCTCCTCTCTCTGTAGCGCGGCTACGAATTCCTTCTCCACGGCCGCATCGATCATAGATCGAGAAACGGCCACGAAGTTAACTCGGTGAGCCATTTTGTCGAACTGACTTCCTAGCTGCCTGAGAGATGCTGACGTCACACTATTTTCGACGACGCTATGACGCGCACGAGGTAGACAGGCGACGTCGTTTCACTTCCTTATTTGGAGTTTGAGACCTTGTGACACCGAAGTCATACCGTACGGTCGCGATAAAGCAACTAGTGTTGAAAGCGCGCCGGTCTTGTATAAGCGCCGGAGTATAAGAGCCTCCAAATGTTTTTTCTTAAGCACTAAAATCGCGACTTTGAATAGGCACCAGCGCCTGGCTTGTATATAGCTCCTGAGTAAGAACTTCACCGAATTGAAAAGCACTCCCTCAGAGCCCTTAATCGCGACAGTACGGTACAAATCTGATGTCAACCCGCGCCAAAACCAAAAAGGGTGTTCCGGTCACACGTACCTACGACGAGTGACCTTCAGCTATCACCACGTGAAGAGTGGGAAATAAATTTTGTACGGCAAGAAAACTGAAAACTGATAACGATTCCATTAGATAAGTATTTGGTTCCAATCTATGGCGAGATATTTCCGACACTTGTCTCCACCAGAGTGATTGATTTATATGTCTGTAAGGTTCAGCTCTCCAACACTCTCCAATATCCGCCGGTGCACGATGGTCGCCGCCCATAATTAGTGACAACTAAACTTCTGCTGGAGAGTGAAAGCTACGTTGAGTCTTGAGGTGCGCAGAGATACTATCTGCCGCAGCCTGATTTTAGTTCCACGTTAATTAGATAACCGCCCAATTTAAAATCTCTCTCTCGATCCTAGAAAAGAAAAAAAAAGGCTAGAGTTTATCATGGACGCGTCTCAGTTTTAGTCAAGCCGTAAAGTGAAGAACCTGAGCTTGTACATATACCCATGTGAGGGGTGACCTCGGGGGGCGTTCAGTTAGTACTGAGTCTATAGTCAAGGTCAAGTTCCACTCTCTAAACAGAGCTTTAGCGACTCCGTCATCTAGACCGCGCGCGCACGATTTTTTTTGCTGAAGCAGCTAATCGATGGAAAAGTAGAGAAGACGTACTCGATCAAAAACTGCTTCAGAGGCTTGTTATCAGGTATTATCAGTTAAATCAAAATATTTCAAAACATCCAGAAAAGCAGAATGACATGTCCTACGGGCTACAGCCGGGCACTGACGAGCAGACGCCGCTGACGTCATTTCAATCAGGTCACAGCGCTTTTTAGACACCTTTTCTAGTATATAATACCGTAAACGCCGGGTGATTAGTATATGATCACATTGGCAGTCGCGGATCCACGAAGAGGCTGGATAAGCCACGAGCGGACCCACGACTGCAATGTGACATAATCTTACCATGCGCTTTGTTTTGTTTTTGTTTCTATTTACAACAGCAAACATTTCAACAGCCTATTGTTTTTTTAAAATGATGAAAAATCGGCCCAAAAAAAAGTAAACATTTTAGAGCTAAATTTGTGGAGGATAGCCGGACATGCTGATGTCACTAGACCCCTAAATTCGATATGGTGACATGGTCAATTTCTTAAAATTTGATACGACGACACGGGCACGGACATCTAAGTGACATGGGACATGTGGCATTTCTTGAGTCCGACATGTGACATGGACCATATTGACATGAGGAAAAAAAAATGTTCGAAGAGTGCATCAGAAAAGTACCATTTCAAGCCTAAACATTTTGCCAAATTTTTTTTTTTTTTTCTTGGATGGTACCCGGCTTTGCAGTGTCTGGGTCCTTAAAAATGTACCAGAATGCTCAAATTCGGGTTCTAAATATTTTCAAATAACGTTTTCTCCCTTAGTGACGTGTGACATGGGCATTTCTTAAATTCGACATACGGCTGCATGGGGAGGACCCACCCGTCAAGGGCCCCATGATGACTCATACCCGCCGCGTTCAAACTAGCGTGGTGGTTATAGGTAGACCTTCTTTCAGTATCCACGTGACCAGATCCATCGCCGTCTCTTGAGCGACCGCAACGTAACCTGCTCCGGTCATTTTGACAAAAAAAACTGTCTGGCTAGCCGACCGCTGACGTCAGCTTAATTTTGACGACGTTGCTCATTACGCGTCATCAACAGTAACAAAGGTAACTAGGGTTATTGTTATCCGGTCCGTAAGACGACAGTCTAAGACGGCGTGTAGTCGCGTTTTGCTCTCCCTAATACTCTAATTCATGTCGAGTTACCGCTAACCCCTACAAAAAGAAGGTAGTCACATTTGTGTAATTCAAAAGTCGTTCCTTTGTTAGCAATAAGGGGGTCGTTCTATTCATTGATTTTTTTTTTTTGTTTACAACAACAAGTCAAAGTACAGTCAATCAACCGAGATCCTTTCTACTCCGTGGGGGTGTAGAAGGATCTCCCCCCTGAGGTTACAAAGTCACCTCTTTATTTAAGGGGCTACGGGTCGCAAAGTCGCTTTCGCTTTCGCTTACAAGTCGCAAAGTCGCAAGAAATATTCAAGTCAAAAAGTCAAATTTATCAACTATCAGTATGGTCGTTTGAAAGTCATCAAGTCACCGAAAAACTCCTCTACAGTCACCTCCGACTCGCCTCCTCCCTACCGCCCCTAAAGGGGGGTAGGGAGGAGGCGATTCCCTAGAGATCAGATAATTTTTTTTTTTCTCCCGAGCAGACCCCAAAGGCCCCCCCCAAGTGCCCCCCCACCCCATAAATAGTGCCCCCCTCCCCCCCTCCCCTCCCCATGCATCTTAAAGTGCCCCCCTCCCCCCTCCCCTCCCCCCCTTCCCTCCCCCCTTATAGAAGCCTCCCATTAGCTAGTCCAAGTCATGTGACCAAAAGGGGAGCATGGTCTGTCTATTATCTATATTATGCAAATGAGGGAGGGGTTCAGGTCACGTGACCAAGGGGGTGTGGTCTATTTTCCAAATAAAGAGCGCTTCCGGTCACGTGACCAAGGGGGTGTGGTCCTATTATGCAAATGAGGGGGTCACGTGATCCATTATTATGCAAATGAGGGAGTCACGTGACCAAATGGAAGCCTCTGATTGGCTGGTGATCAAAGGGGCGTGGTCTATTATGCAAATGAGGGGGTCACGTGATCAAGGGGGCGTGGCCTTTTATGCAAATGAGGGGGTCACGTGACCAAATGGCGGCCTCTGATTGGCTGGTGATCAAGGGGGCGTGGCCTATTACGTAATTATGTAAATGAGGGGGTGTGGCCTATTACGTAATTATGCAAATAGGGGGTCACGTGACCAAATGGAGGCCTCTGATTGGCTGCAGGTCGATTGAGTAATAAACAGTAGTTAACTATAGTCCCGTTCCGATACATATAATACTACTACTAGTGGAGCTGGAATTTGACAGCACATGTGTATGATGGTTCCCTAGTTTCTCAGTAGATGGCTTTATTTTAGTTTGTTAGAGCACACATACACTGGCCCACTGTGCTAACCCCTTCCAAGACATGCAGTGACCCTGCAGACTGCAAGGCTTTCCCGACCTAGAAACCTGGGCCAACCAGATCATTTGTTGCAATCAAATGCCTTGGTTAATTGTCACTCCTAAGACCATACACAGTGGTGCAGTCCAGTGGTATTCTGTCTTGCTGCCTTAGACTACCAATCACAGGCCTGCTCCTGGGGGCTGGTACAGAATACTATTTAAAAAACAGCGCAAAAACTGGCTGTTAAAAAACTTTTTTTTACATTGTTTTTCAAGGAGCTGTTACAGAGCAAAATTGACATATGGATTTTTTGACGTTATGGACAATATTTTTATGTTATGGACTCCATTTTTTCACACCACCTTTCCAGTTAGTGTGCAAAAAATGTCTAAATTAGCCAAATCTGTAGACCACAGCGTAAAGTTCAAATATTCCCTAACATTAACGTAAGTTTCTAAACACCAATGTAATTTTAAAAAAAAGTTAATCATAACGTAATTACGTTCGGTAACGTAAATTTTGTTTTGTAACAGTCGCAAGGGGATGTCAACGGCCACCAGACCCATCAGAGGCCTGCGTGCCCCGACTGTATGTATACAGTCTGGGAGAGTTCTTATGTACTGGGTTGTACTGGATATCAGCAATCTGGACATCATGGGTTCGAGTCCCACCTTGGCACAATTAGTGGGACTTTTGATATCTGTATAATGAACCTCTATTACACTATTGTCCCTATCCAAATATGTAATATGTAATATTACTATGCCAGTATAGGGGTATTTATAAAGAATGTAAAAAAACGAACCTATGTGTTGCCAAAGATGGGATTCAAACCCATGAGGCCATACACAAAACTATGTCATTCATGATCACGTGACCATGGCTTACCAACCAGTGGTTGAGCTATCTTATTAAGAAATGATCCAGGATCCTGGATCATTTTCTAAGTAGGTCACAGTTATAAGATACAAAATTGTCCAGACCCATTACAACCTGACGGCTGTAATGGGCCTGGAGGGCTCGAGGCTGCCTCTGCACCAGCTTATGGTTATAATTAGATAAGGCAGGCAGTGTTTGGTCCATATGACAGAGATTCCAAATTCTTGGCATTCTGTCTAAACTTTTAGTGTTTATGTACATTATACAAATGATATCTCAACTAACACTTTTAGGATGTTGTATAAGTAAGGCCTCAACATAACTAGTGTATCAATGCTGAACTTATCGTATCGCTTATTTTGTCTGTATGGTTGCCACTATAGGGTGGGGTCTGGATTCTGGCAATGAAATTAACTATAATTCTTTTGTTTATCTTTTATTTACAAGTACAAAAATAAAGACGAACTGGATTTTATCACACATTTAGCGGTTCATATGGTTAGCTTTTCTCACAAATAAGATATGGTTAGATAAGAAGCAAGAGTTATACGCGTGGTTCATATATTGATCACCAGGGGGCACCACCCATCATCTCCTCACCTGGCCCCAGGTGTAACTGGGTCACAGCTAATCCCATCCCCCCTTCAAGCAGGCAGTCAGGGCAGCCAGGCAGCTGGCTGTTTTATTTCTTTGTGACATTGAAATTATATGAAATCACGTTTTCAACGATATTTCTTTTGATCCTTTGGATAGGACCAAACTTGATACTACGAAATGTTGTCGAGGGGTGGAGAGGCACTTGAACCTTTTGAGATTCGAATAAAGGTTTGCATATTAACTTCAGCCGTGACAAGGAGCTCGCCAGTGCTGCATTTAAGCATCTTGACGATGGAGAGGCAGGGTACTTAACCCAAATGATCCTCAGCCAATTTGTGAATTTTCCCTAAACAAGGTCCATTTTGAGGAAGATATTCCGAAGGAAGAGTTTAGCTTTAGCAAGAACTCCCTAAGCAATAGTTTATTTTTACCAAAATATCTTTGCCAAAATCTCCAAAAGAGAGAGTTCATTTGTGTAAATGAAGTTTCACTTCCAACATATTTCCCCTCTCTAAAATATTGAAAGGAATAAGGTCCATTTTCACCCTTGCAAATCCGTAAGTTTCATGTTAACCTTTCATGTGCAGTGCCAGTGAAATACTGCCCAGGGATGTGTTGGTGCATTGTGCTGACCCCTTTGGCCCACTTGTCACAGGACAGTGAATCAACATTGATAAACGGTTGTCAATATTGGTTCAATGTTGATGCAATGTTGATTCAACGTTGAACTGAATTTTGTAACTCACCAGTGTAGTCTGCAGGCATTATCTGTCGAACATGACTTTCTGTACCACAGTCTGCAGGAATTCACTTACTGTTACACAACTATCTAAACCACAGTCTGCAGGAATTCTCTATCTGTAAAACAACTTTCTGCACCACAGACTGCAGGAATTCTCTATCTGCAACACAACTTTCTGCGGCACAGTCTGCAGGAATTCACTTACTGTAACACACAACTTTCTGCAGCACAGTCTGCAGGAACTCTCTATCTGTAACACAACTTTCTAAACCACAGTCTGCAGGAATTCTCTATCTGTAACACAACTTTCTGCGGCACAGTCTGCAGGAATTCTCTATCTGTAACACACAACTTTCTGCAGCACAGTCTGCAGGAATTCTCTATCTGTAACACACAACTTTCTGCAGCACAGTCTGCAGGGATTTACTTTCTGTCATGCACAAGTTTCTGCACAACATTATGTACGAATTTAGTTGATGTAAAACACAACTCTCTGCATCAGAGTCTGAGATGATTCCTTATCTGAGATGCAGTCACCTCTCAGATTCTTGGACAAGGAAAGGAAAAACATTTGGAAACAAATAACCCGAGAGTTAGCTGTACACCACATTCTCTATTAGAGTCTGTAAGAATGCACAATGTGGGGGGTGCTTGCTGCAGTACTGTCCCCCCCTCCTGGTGTTGTAGTCTACAGTCTGTAAGAATGCACAATGTGGGGGGTGCTTGCTGCAGTACTGTCCCCCCCCCTGCTGTTGTAGTCTACAGTCTGTAAGAATGCACAATGTGGGGGGTGCTTGCTGCAGTACTGTCCCCCCCCCTGGTGTTGTAGCCTACAGTCTGTAAGAATGCACAATGTGGGGGGTGCTTGCTGCAGTACTGTCCCCCCCCCTGCTGTTGTAGTCTACAGTCTGTAAGAATGCACAATGTGGGGGGTGCTTGCTGCAGTACTGTCCCCCCCCCCTGGTGTTGTAGCCTACAGTCTGTAAGAATGCACAATGTGGGGGGTGCTTGCTGCAGTACTGTCCCCCCCCCCCTGGTGTTGTAGTCTACAGTCTGTAAGAATGCACAATGTGGGGGGTGCTTGCTGCAGTACTGCCCCCCCCCTGGTGTTGTAGTCTACAGTCTGTAAGAATGCACAATGTGGGGGGTGCTTGCTGCAGTACTGTCCCCCCCCCCTGGTGTTGTAGCCTACAGTCTGTAAGAATGCACAATGTGGGGGGTGCTTGCTGCAGTACTGTCCCCCCCCCATGCTGTTGTAGCCTACAGTCTGTAAGAATGCACAATGTGGGGGGTGCTTGCTGCAGTACTGTCCCCCCCCCCTGGTGTTGTAGTCTACAGTCTGTAAGAATGCACAATGTGGGGGGTGCTTGCTGCAGTACTGTCCCCCCCCCTGGTGTTGTAGCCTACAGTCTGTAAGAATGCACAATGTGGGGGGTGCTTGCTGCAGTACTGTCCCCCCCCCCTGGTGTTGTAGCCTACAGTCTGTAAGAATGCACAATGTGGGGGGTGCTTGCTGCAGTACTGTCTCCCCCTCCTGGTGTTGTAGTCTACAGTCTGTAAGAATGCACAATGTGGGGGGTGCTTGCTGCAGTACCCTCCCCCCCTGGTGTTGTAGTCTACAGTCTGTAAGAATGCACAATGTGGGGGGTGCTTGCTGCAGTACCCTCCCCCCCTGGTGTTGTAGTCTACAGTCTGTAAGAATGCACAATGTGGGGGGTGCTTGCTGCAGTACTGTCTCCCCCCCTGGTGTTGTAGCCTACAGTCTGTAAGAATACACAATGTGGGGGGTGCTTGCTGCAGTACTGTCTCCCCCCCTGGTGTTGTAGTCTACAGTCTGTAAGAATACACAATGTGGGGGGTGCTTGCTGCAGTACTGTCCCCCCCTGGTGTTGTAGCCTACAGTCTGTAAGAATGCACAATGTGGGGGGTGCTTGCTGCAGTACTGTCCCCCCCCCCTGCTGTTGTAGTCTACAGTCTGTAAGAATGCACAATGTGGGGGGTGCTTGCTGCAGTACTGTCCCCCCCCCTGGTGTTGTAGCCTACAGTCTGTAAGAATGCACAATGTAGGGTGCGTCCCTGTCCCCCCCCCCCCTGGTGTTGTAGCCTACAGTCTGTAAGAATGCACAATGTGGGGTGCGTCCCTGTCCCCCCCCCCTGCTGTTGTAGCCTACAGTCTGTAAGAATGCACAATGTGGGGGGTGCTTGCTGCAGTACTGCCCCCCCCCCTGGTGTTGTAGTCTACAGTCTGTAAGAATGCACAATGTGGGGGGTGCTTGCTGCAGTACTGTCCCCCCCCCTGGTGTTGTAGTCTGCAGTCTGTAAGAATGCACAATGTGGGGGGTGCTTGCTGCAGTACTGTCCCCCCCCCTGGTGTTGTAGCCTACAGTCTGTAAGAATGCACAATGTGGGGGGTGCTTGCTGCAGTACTGTCCCCCCCCCTCCTGGTGTTGTAGTCTACAGTCTGTAAGAATACACAATGTGGGGGGTGCTTGCTGCAGTACTGTCCCCCCCCATGCTGTTGTAGTCTACAGTCTGTAAGAATGCACAATGTGGGGGGTGCTTGCTGCAGTACTGTCCCCCCCCATGCTGTTGTAGTCTACAGTCTGTAAGAATGCACAATGTGGGGGGTGCTTGCTGCAGTACCGTCCCTGTCCCCCCCCATGCTGTTGTAGTCTACAGTCTGTAAGAATGCACAATGTGGGGGGTGCTTGCTGCAGTACTGTCCCCCCCCCTGGTGTTGTAGCCTACAGTCTGTAAGAATGCACAATGTGGGGGGTGCTTGCTGAAGTACTGTCCCCCCCCCCCCCTGGTGTTGTAGTCTACAGTCTGTAAGAATGCACAATGTGGGGGGTGCTTGCTGCAGTACTGTCCCCCCCCTGGTGTTGTAGTCTACAGTCTGTAAGAATGCACAATGTGGGGGTAGCTTGCTGCAATACTGTCCCCCCCTGGTGTTGTAGTCTACAGTCTGTAAGAATGCACAATGTGGGGGGTGCTTGCTGCAGTACTGTCCCCCCCCCCTCCTGGTGTTGTAGTCTACAGTCTGTAAGAATACACAATGTGGGGGGTGCTTGCTGCAGTACTGTCCCCCCCCCCTGGTGTTGTAGACTACAGTCTGTAAGAATGCACAATGTGGGGGGTGCTTGCTGCAGTACTGTCCCCCCCCTGGTGTTGTAGCCTACTGTCTGTAAGAATGCACAATGTGGGGGGTGCTTGCTGCAGTACTGTCCCCCCCCCTGGTGTTGTAGCCTACTGTCTGTAAGAATGCACAATGTGGGGGGTGCTTGCTGCAGTACTGTCCCCCCCCCTGGTGTTGTAGTCTACAGTCTGTAAGAATGCACAATGTGGGGGGTGCTTGCTGCAGTACTGTCCCCCCCCCCCTGGTGTTGTAGTCTACAGTCTGTAAGAATGCACAATGTGGGGGGTGCTTGCTGCAGTACTGTCCCCCCCCCCCTGGTGTTGTAGTCTACAGTCTGTAAGAATGCACAATGTGGGGGGTGCTTGCTGCAGTACTGTCCCCCCTCTGGTGTTGTAGTCTACAGTCTGTAAGAATGCACAATGTGGGGGGTGCTTGTTGCAGTACTGCCCCCCCCTGCTGTTGTAGCCTACAGTCTGTAAGAATGCACAATGTGGGGGGTGCTTGCTGCAGTACTGTCCCCCCCCCCCTGCTGTTGTAGCCTACAGTCTGTAAGAATGCACAATGTGGGGGGTGCTTGCTGCAGTACTGTCCCCCCTCTGGTGTTGTAGTCTACAGTCTGTAAGAATGCACAATGTGGGGGGTGCTTGCTGCAGTACTGTCCCCCCCCCCCATGCTGTTGTAGTCTACAGTCTGTAAGAATGCACAATGTGGGGGGTGCTTGCTGCTGTACTGTCCCCCCCCCATGCTGTTGTAGCCTACAGTCTGTAAGAATGCACAATGTGGGGGGTGCTTGCTGCAGTACTGTCCCCCCCCCTGGTGTTGTAGCCTACAGTCTGTAAGAATGCACAATGTGGGGGGTGCTTGCTGCAGTACTGTCCCCCCCCCTGCTGTTGTAGTCTACAGTCTGTAAGAATGCACAATGTGGGGGGTGCTTGCTGCAGTACTGTCCCCCCCCCCTCCTGGTGTTGTAGCCTACAGTCTGTAAGAATGCACAATGTGGGGGGTGCTTGCTGCAGTACTGTCCCCCCCCCCCTGGTGTTGTAGCCTACAGTCTGTAAGAATGCACAATGTGGGGGGTGCTTGCTGCAGTACTGTCCCCCCCCCCCCCTGGTGTTGTAGCCTACAGTCTGTAAGAATGCACAATGTGGGGGGTGCTTGCTGCAGTACTGTCCCCCCCCCCCTGGTGTTGTAGCCTACAGTCTGTAAGAATGCACAATGTGGGGGGTGCTTGCTGCAGTACTGTCCCCCCCCCCCTGGTGTTGTAGCCTACAGTCTGTAAGAATGCACAATGTGGGGGGTGCTTGCTGCAGTACTGTCCCCCCCCCCCTGGTGTTGTAGCCTACAGTCTGTAAGAATGCACAATGTGGGGGGTGCTTGCTGCAGTACTGTCCCCCCCCCATGCTGTTGTAGCCTACAGTCTGTAAGAATGCACAATGTGGGGGGTGCTTGCTGCAGTACTGTCCCCCCTCTGGTGTTGTAGTCTACAGTCTGTAAGAATGCACAATATGGGGGGTGCTTGCTGCAGTACTGTCCCCCCTCTGGTGTTGTAGTCTACAGTCTGTAAGAATGCACAATGTGGGGGGTGCTTGCTGCAGTACTGTCCCCCCTCTGGTGTTGTAGTCTACAGTCTGTAAGAATGCACAATATGGGGGGTACTTGCTGCAGTACTGTCCCCCCCCCTGGTGTTGTAGTCTACAGTCTGTAAGAATGCACAATGTGGGGGGTGCTTGTTGCAGTACTGCCCCCCCCTGCTGTTGTAGCCTACAGTCTGTAAGAATGCACAATGTTGGGGCTGCTTGCTGCAGTACTGTCCCCCCCCCCCCATGCTGTTGTAGCCTACAGTCTGTAAGAATGCACAATGTGGGGGGTGCTTGCTGCAGTACTGTCCCCCCTCTGGTGTTGTAGTCTACAGTCTGTAAGAATGCACAATGTGGGGGGTGCTTGCTGCAGTACTGTCCCCCCCCCCCCTATTGTTGTAGCCTACAGTCTGTAAGAATGCACAATGTGGGGTGCGTCCCTGTTCCCCCCCACGGCTGCTCCTGATGATGCGGCCTGTGGCCGGTCAGACTGCCCGCTCGTTTCAGCCTCGTTTTCCTCAATCCTGACCAGGGTTGACTGCCGTGATTCCTGTCTGCTGTATCGTCTCCCTGACCCTGAGGCTGACGGCTGAACAGACACCATCGTGGACACAGGGTTATTAAGATCTGGCGTTTTGGAATTTTTATGCACCACCCGCGCTGACCCAGAGCTTCCACTAGAGGTGCTGTAGGCATATATGGAAACTGTAGCAGCTGATGATGCCGAGCTAATCCCTGACCTCCCATCATCAAAAGGTCCAATGTCATTAATAGATATATCATCAAAATCGTGTCGCCGGTCGGGGTCCCAGTCGGAGGGGACGGGTGAGGGTGTGAGGCGGGGGGCGGTGGTGTTGTGACGCGGGTACTGACAGCAGATGTAGACCAGCACGATGATGAACAGCAGACACACGATGACGCTCACAGCGATGGTCAACGTGTACATGGTACTGGAGGTGGGCGGCAGCACTGCTACTCCACCTGCATGTGGAGGAAGACAACAACAAGGATACATGTTATTGCTTGAAGTTAGTACATCCGATGTGTGGGACCAAAAAATAGATTTTCCTAAAAATGAGTCAGAAAGTTCACAAATTATACATCTGACTTCCTATCTGTTCCATTCCCCCTAATTCCATTTGATTTTACTGTAATTATATTTTATTGCCCAAAATATGGTCATTTTGGAATAAAAGCGTGCATGCTTTAATTCCCCCCTTTATAAATACCCTATAAAAGTCCATGGTTTGGGGACATTGGATCCCTTTGTGACCTATTAACATCCATTGATGACCATAAAGTGACCCCTATTCTTTGCGTATTATACTTTTACAGTATTTAGAACACATTTGAGTAAGATTTCGATTTTGAAGAAAAATCGGATATACCCACTTTAAGAGGATATATTCTAATCTATGAGAAAGCCATGTTCAATACACGTTAGAAATACAACCACAACTTATATAGTATTACAGTTATCAAAATAAATGTTATTTACCGTAAAACCTCGCGTATACGCCGCGGCTAGTATGCAAGTCAAATCGGGGGTGCGGCTTAGAGCATCGGCCCAGGGTCAGGGTGCGGCTTATTATGGTACAGAACTAAATGTTACCATACTCAGATCTCTGGTGCGGCTTATAGCATCAGCACAAACTCAGGGTGCGGCTTGTACATGAACTAGGCTTACACGCGAGGTTTTACGGTACTTAGAGATTTCAATGTTGTGGTGGTAATTATTGTAATTGCTTGTTATTTGTTGACATTTTACATCTTCTTCTGAATATAATGTATGAATCAATTAGGATGTATCTAAACTTCATCCAGCCCAGCCAGAGTTGCATTGAGGTAACAGGGAAATTCAGAATGATCATGTGATCCATTGGGAGTACCTTTTTCCTTTTTTTGGAGGAAATGCATTATGATTCTAGATAAGGGAATGTTCAATCTATGTAGACCACCCAACTGAGCCATTGACCCAGATGGGAGTGGTCATAATGTTAGGCTGTTCCCTGCAATAAGGTATTTATAAAGTAGTGATTAAGAAAGCAGTATAGTGACCATGGGTTTAAATGAAAGTAAAAGAAAAGTGTTAAGTAACTTTGAGGAAAGATTGAAAATAACGATATAAAGTTAGGTTTGGAGATAAGGCCAAAAGAGAAAGGTTTGTTTCAGGTCACCCGACCGACCCTATCAAAACAGTGCTGACCCTAACTATTTTTGTTGCAATTTCTTTTTGTGCCAATTTTAGGTTAACAACAAATTTGAAAAAATCTTCCCATATTTACACTTTTTTGTTCAATTCAAAGGTATCGTAGAGTGCTTTAAAAAAAAAAGAATTTGAAAAAAAAAAAAATCTGACCTACTTACTCTAGACTTTTTGCTCACGTTAACTGAAACAAAAAGTGCCTCATTACCTTCTACTGCCTGCGTTGTTGTCATGGTTACTGTCGGCTCCTCCACGAGCGCTGGGGTGGTTATCAGGGTGGGCTTATCAGGGCACTTCGTGTCAGCCACGCACTGTAGTGTCAGAGTGCTGTTGTCTGTCAACCAGTGACAGATCCTACAACCCTGGTCCTGACATGTCCTGGCAACAAACACAGACTTAAAGTTAGTACATCCGCTGTGTTGGGCTCAAAAATTAATTAAGGGAGTGGTCTTTTTTTAACAACAGGGGGGGTTGGTGGATTTTTGCGCGAGCGGGTCGAAATTTTTTCGGTCCCCCCCACGGGAGGGGTCAAAATTCTTTTGGTCCCCCCCTCAGGCAAGTTGAAATTGAGCGCGGTGGACCCCTTTGAGCTATAGTAACGCGCGGGCTTTTTCGCTAAAAAGGGGTGCAATTTTTTTGGTCCCCCCCGTCAAGAGGGGTCCAAATTTTTTTGGTCCCCCCCTTCAAGGGGTCCAAATTTTTTTGGTCCCCCCCCCAAATCCACCAACCCCCCCCTGTTGTTAAAAAATGACCACTCCCTTAGTTAAAAATTAACCAGAATGTTCCCTATGGCCATACTTCATGTGCTAGCAACTTTATTTAAAGTTAGTACATCCGATGTGTGGGGCAAAAAAATAGATTTCCCTAAAAATGAATCAAAATGTTCACAAATAATATATTTGACTTCATATCTGTTCAATTCCCCTAATTCCCTTTGATTTTGCTCATATTTCATTTTATTGCTTAATATATGGTCATTTTAGAATAAAATCGTGCACGATTTTATTCCCCCCATTGAAAATACACTAGGAAATCCCATGATTTGACCGCAAGAGACACATTTCCAGAGCTCTTTCCGCCCATGAAAACCATTTTAATGTGTTCCAACCCATAAATAGTACATTTTTACAGTATTAAGAACATATTTATGCAGTATTTAAAATTTGGTTAAAAATCGGATATACCCACTTTAATGTCATTCCCTAGAATTCAGCTTAGAATTCGACTAACTATCAGATTATGGCTCAATTTACTATTTTTGGAGTGCATGCTATGATTCTCCCATTAAAAATACTCTGTAAAATGCCATACTCGGGCCAAATCTAAACCTCTAATTAGGCTATTATTGCCCATAGATGACATTTTATTGGGTCAGAATGTTCATGATTAATATATTTGACTCCCTATCTGTTCCATTCCCCCTAATTCCCTCCGATTTTGCTCTAATTCAATTTTATTGCCCAATATATGACCATTTTGGAATAAAAGCGTGCACACTTTTATTCCCCCATTGAAAATATACTAGACAAGCCCATGGTCAGGGGACTTTGGATCACCTTGCATCATAAAAATAAGGTTTTGGGGAAACCTTTTTTTTTTTGCCAAATTTTGATGAAAAACCTCATCAAAATGGATACAATTGGTCATATTTGGTATCAAATTAAAGCTTATAATGCCAGCAATGCAGTGGTATAGAAATTACTTACACATAACCACTTCTAAATATCAATTATTTCTTAACTAATAAAATGTGAATTTTGGCCAAACAAACCCGTAAATTGTCCTATACATTTTGGCCTGCGAGTAAAAAAAAAAGAAAAAAAAAAGGCTCCCTTGTCAGATTTCTCAGACCTTGGTGATGAGAAACCAATTTTTTTTTGAGTGGCCTTATGGGTAATCCATTCCCTAGCTTGACTGTATCCACATATTTGTTACAGAAATCCCCTCTTAGTGATGGGTGTACTACACGACTCCTTCAATACCCCTTGGGATACCCAAAGTCAAAAATCAGGTTGGGTTAGGGTTGGGAATTCCCAGTGCATTGAATGAATTTGGTCTGAAGAAAAAAACAACTTGCCTGAATTCGTTCGCCAGAGAACACTGGAAGTGTGAGTGACAGGTTGGGAGGTTTTGAGGCAGCTGACTGGTGCACACGGCAGAGACATGGTCAGAGTCACGACCATACAGCGGGCCCGAGCAGAATGGGAGCACACTGAAATGGGGAAGGCCTTCTGTTAAACACAAGCTTACACTGCAGTCGGCTGATTGTAAAACAAGGAAATGACATTACTGTATATTGCATACATCCCAGCTAACAAAAAAACTTTATTTTACGTCAAAAAAACATTTTAAAACATTTTATAATGTTATGCCATAGTAAGGAGCCCTAGAGAAACGTTATATAACGTTATATAACGTTATATAATGTTGCATTAGCGTTTTTTGTTTACTGGGATAGCTGTATGTGGATGCGGTCCACTGGTCAACTATCCTACTGTGAATGTAAGTCAGATATGATACACATGAGTAGCTGCACAAGTGTTATAAGCCTTGGGCAATGGTAATTATCAGTGTCTGGCAACTTTGACAATTACCCTGCATGGATGTCGGTATTTAAGCACATATTGGAGTACTTAAAGTCACACTTTAAGCAGATTTAATTAAGGTAAAGGCCTCTCAAAGCTGCTTTAAAGCTTTATGTAACATTTACATGGCATTTACTGAAATTAACATTGTTTAGATAGTGAGTTTAAATGATAAAAATGTTGCTTAAATGCCAAAGTTCATGCATTGTACGTATACAGTGACACACATGGACCATATCTACTACATAAACACAGGCACACAAGGTTCCACCCAGTGGGCATAGAAAATTCAGTTCAATGTTGAATCAACATTAAATCAACATTGACAAATGTTTGTCACTGTTGATCCAATGTTCTGTACCCACTGGGTATTAGCTTATGAGCCCAATGGCAATTGAGGCTCAACTGTTTCAATTCAATTCAGTTTCCCCAAGAGAGGCTCGAACCCTGGACCCTAGGACTTAGAGGTAGGCACCCTACTGACTGAGCTAACCAGGCAAGTGTCAGTATGGTCTCTTGATGAGATAGTCAATGGTTCATGATTATAGTTTACAACATTCCATTGTGATGATATGTTGGATATTCATTCCCTAAGTTATCATAGAAATAATAATGGTATTAAACCCACTCTGATATTTCGATATATTACAGTATGGATATATGTCCCCAACTTATGACTAATTCTGATGAGGAGTCCCTACACCATTCTTAACAAATTCATTCATTAGGACAGAACTATGTCATTTTCAATGTAGAGATGTATGTTCTGTGGAAAGCTGCAGTATCAATATGGCTTGGTCAATGACTTCCATATTTTACTTGAGCATTGATGTTATATTGTAAATGGCATACAAGAGGATACGATTTTGAGATACTAGGATTTACCCTTAAAGTAAAGGCATCAAGAGGCTAAATTTGAATTACCTAGACTCAGATGTTTCATGGTAGACAAAGTCGCAGCCATCAATAGGTGCTGGACAGGAACAGTTGTAGGAATACACCGGTCGGCAGCCCTACGGAGGAACATGGTAACATACATTACAATGTATGAATACACCCGTGTAGAAAAGTCATACATTACAATGTACGAATACACCGATGTAGAAAAGTCATACATTACAATGTACGAATACACCAATATAGAAAAGTCATAAAAAAAAGTTTAATCACCACTGGTTTGGTTATGAGCTATAACTTTCATTCATGAGAATAAGCTACATTTTCTACCAAATTTCATATTTCAGTCAAGTTTTGAGGCATAAAATTGAGAAAAATGTATGAGGGACACTTCTAACTGAAAAATTCCAATACTTAAAATTGTCATTTTACTGCGTTCAACCAGTAACATGTCAATATGAATTCTTAAATACACTCATTTGATATATTTGCAATATTGTGTGTCCTACTGGTATATACAAATTAATTGTTAACATACGCAGAACTACCTATATGCAGGCGTTTATAATATGTGATTAAAGATATCATATTCTTAGATTTATCATAGATATATATACACCCGGAGGATGAGAACATGTATGTCATACATTGTAATTGACTCATGGAAACTTATTGGAAATATTTGTTTAACTTATTTTGAAAAAAAACCTGATGTTTTCTTGCACTCACCTTTTCCTGCCGCTCACACACGCCCACGTCGGCCGCCCGGTTGTGGTGTGGGACATTGACAACCACCAGGAAGATGTTGGTGTCCTGCACCTCATGGATGACTAACGCGTTGTCATGTACTCCCCGGTAACTGCTGCCATTCAGGTTAACCTGACATATTAACAGTAATAGATGTACAACTCATGGATAACTAACGTATTGTCAGAT
Organism: Harmothoe impar; assembly: GCA_947462335.1. Lineage (NCBI taxonomy): Eukaryota > Metazoa > Annelida > Polychaeta > Phyllodocida > Polynoidae > Harmothoe > Harmothoe impar. The sequence continues at coordinate 64,529,307 of OX381717.1, read as the reverse complement.
AGCACCCGGTAACTGCTGCCATTGAGGTTAACCTGTCACATTAACAATAATAGATGTACAACTCATGGATGACTAACGCGTTGTCATGTACTCCCCGGTAACTGCTGCCATTCAGGTTAACCTGTCACATTAACAGTAATAGATGTACAACTCACAGATAACTAACACATTGTCAGATAGCACCTGGTAACTGCTGCCATTCAGGTTAACCTGACAATATTAGATGTACACCAGCCTTATATGCTGCAGCCCATGACATCACCATTGCAAAATATACACCAGTTGCTGCATTGTTCAGGCCTGAAGGCTGTATCCAAACAACTTTTGTGGTTTTTTGATTGTAAATGTGAAATGATATAATGGAGGGCTTACATTTTTACGCCCCCCCCCCTCAGGAGGGGCCGGAGATTTTTACGCCCCCCCAAACCCACCACCCCCCTGTAAATAATAAATGAACACTCCCTTAATACTCGACTCAATATGTTTAAAGTATTCCTTTAAGCATAATTTATTTACTTAAATGTAAGCGCTAATACAGTGTTGGGATCTGTCCAATGTGTGTTGAAAGTATTATCTTTGGCTTGAACACATATTATTTATACAATTATTGTGATGGCGAAGCAGAGGTCATGGCTTCTATCACTAACTACTACCAGCAGCTTCGGCGCCGGGATACTGGTTTCTATAGGTTTCCATACTGTAGGCCCTAAAAGACATCACCATATGCCAAGAGATCTCCGACCAAAAGTAAATAAGGGGGTAATCACTCTTCTGTAGGATGTTTGCTTATCTCCCAGACAGGCTGTTCCCGCCTGGCCCCCATGTCTGTGCAGTAACTCTTCTGTAGGATGTTTGCTTACCTCCCAGACAGGCTGTTCCCGCCTGGCCCCCATGTCTGTGCAGTAACTCTTCTGTATGATGTTTTTTTACCTCCCAGACAGGCTGTTCCCTCCTGGCCCCCATGTCTGTACAGTAACTCTTCTGTATGATGTTTTCTTACCTCCCAGACAGGCTGTTCCCTCCTGGCCCCCATGTCTGTGCAGTAACTCTTCTGTAGAATGTTTGCTTACCTCCCAGACAGGCTGTTCCCTCCTGGCCCCCATGTCTATGCAGTAACTCTTCTGTAGGATGTTTGCCTCCAGCAGAAGTTTGGCAATTACAGGTTCCTGTAAGAAAGCATGAGTGAAAATGTAATTAGGCTGCATCTGTGCATAACAAAGGGTTATGTCCTGAAATTAAGTTACAGGTGTGTATCCCAGTTTCAGTTTCGGTTTCAGTTTCATGCAGACGTCATACATTGTCCATGATGTGGGTATCCAGGACCTCCTTGTGGATGTGCATGAAGTCTTTATGAAACTGAAACCGAAACTGAAACCTGGTTCTTACCTTGTCCATGATGTGAGTATCTAAGACTTCCTTGTTGATGTCCATGAAGTCTTTATGACTCACAATGTAGCCCTCATGGTCTATGAAGAAACACCTACAAATATATACAGATAATCATTTATAGGGACTTAACATGTGCTGTACAAACACCGGTCCACAAAACCTCCTGCTGTGCAGGAGCTGGACCTGGCAGTTATTCTTTTGAAATTTAAGATTCACTATGGGCTAAGAAAAACCTGCCTTTCCTTCATTTAATGCCTTCAAATAGAAAAAATAAATGTCAATCCCAACTATATTGAGACCTCTCTGACATATTTCACTTGTGGGGGTTGCGGCATATCCACTTAGGCTTTGGCTTCATGGAATATGGCCCCAGCCCCCACTTGTGAAATACGGCAGAAACGGTATCAATGGGCGTTGGCATTTGTCTATATATTGCATGAGGCTATAATCTGAGTGTGATGGTTGCCTGGTCCAACAAGTGAAGTATGATTTACATGTGTACCAATGAGTAAAGTATTTATATTTTTAAGAAATATGGGTCACGCCATTCATATAATCAAAAAGCGTTGTATTTCACTCCCCCTGTAAAATAACCCATGGCCATATTTCACGGCCCTATGAGGTCATCAAAATGGCGGTTGGTTAACATTTGAACGGAGTACAAAAAAGCAATTTCAAGCCAATCTAAGCCCTCTCTAATCTAATTTGAATCGAAAAAGGCAACAAAATAAATACAGAGGAACATGCGTTCAAGTCTGTAGCCTGGATTATTTCATGAATTTCAAGATGAGGCCACATTTCACTTAGTCTGCGGCTTTGTGAAATATACCCCCACCTTCAACTCGAAAAAATAACCCAGACTACAGACCAAAACTTGTTGACATGAAGAACACCCAACACCAAAGGCGACTCACGTCTTGTTGTGGCTGCAGAGGGTGTTGAGGCTGTGGTCAGCCACGTTCTTGAAGTGCGTCATGGTGTGGTCCAGGCACAGCACTGCGATCGGCAAGTCCCGCCCACCTCTGGGTATCATCATTAAAGGGGGTAAATTTGGGATAGCAGTATTTTTTTTCCAAATTCTTAATCCTATATCAGACCTTTAACTATATATTTGTGCATGCTATTATGGTAGCTTTCAAACATCAAAAGAGAAATAACAGACTCCAAATTTCTCATATAGACTTATGGGCACTTTGTATATGGAAACATAATGAAAATAAAAATCTTGGTAATATATTGAACTTACATGGCCACGGTGACAGCCTTACAGATGGAGATGACATACTCCTGTTTTGCCTTGTCAGTGCCGTAGTCCCTGTACGGGCGGGTGAACGTGATCCTGTCAGGCATCGACATGGCCAGCATGTACCTGAATGTACACAGACATGATGAGTTTAGATAGATAAGTATAATTTATAATATTTATGTAATATCATGGTATTCTGATGCTACGTTGTACTTGCGGTCTGTGGGTGCATCCCATCAGCACATTATCTCCTTTTCCAAAACAAATTTTCAGCTGAAAACACTTTCTATTAAAAGTCCAGAGACATGTCTTTTGTCTCAAGAGACATATTCATTTCTCTTATAACAAGGATATATCACCTTTTTCCTAAGAGAATACAGTTAGGGTTGGGGTTAGGGTTAGGGTTAGGGTTCGTCTCTCTCCCAATTCTGAGAAACAATCATGATTGTTTTGTTGATGGTGCCTTCTTAAAAGAGGAGGCTAGTGTCTCTGGAGACCAGAGACTTGTCTCTGGCCTTCTAAAACAAGGATTTTTCACCGCAAAATTACTTCTTATAAAAGGAGATCATGTGCTAATAGCCTGGTTTTTATATGAAGTTTATAGTATGATGTTTGGGTTGCCCACCCTACTTTCCCAACCACTACTTGCATAATCGATGAAAATAACAAATGAGGTAGAGCTTTAGTAAATTTACTATGAAATTGTATAAGCTGAACAACCATTTATGTCAGCATAGAACACCAATCATTTGTTAGCATTGATTTATAATTGGTATATTTTCATTTATATAATAGTATCATATAGAACCTTAACTTCAGCAATTTTGTTTGTAGGACTCGAGCGAAATACCTTCCAGGCAAAAAAAGCTCTTTTCTGTAACTCCGATATGAAATATATTTATCCCTTCTCAAACAAAAAAATTCAGTGTGTACCTAACTTTATGGAGTGGGAAAACAATAACATTTATCTTTGTCCAAATCATCCCTTTACCCAAATCACTCAATTCCAATCACCTAAAGGTAAACAAGGTGACACATCATTGTATTATTTATCAAGGAAGAATTTGCTTAAAACTAATCCATTTCACAAATTTAGTCAACTATGTACATACTCTTCTGGATGAAGCCAGTGTGCAGTGTAAGTTTATAAGTGTGACTTATACTTAGGCCCAAAAATAAGAGGTTTGTTTCGGGTCACCCGACCGACCCTATCAAAACAGGGCTGACCCTACATCTTTTTTTATAAATGCAATTTTGAAGTCTCCGGAGAGGCTGGCTAGTTGTTAAAAAGAAAATTTGAAAAAAATAAAAATCTGACCTACTGACCGCATATTTTCTTCCCATGCTACCTGAAACATACCTTCTCTTTTTTGGCATTAAAGAGCATATAATTGGTACAACAAGGAACATACCAAGGCCGAGTGGTGTGGTCATAGCTGTCGTCGCTCCTGCCTCCCGGGAAGCTGACATAGACTCCATTAATAAACCCTGCGTACAGCCACTTGGCGTTAAAAAAACCGTTGGGGGAGTTGTACAGTGCCACCCAGCTGGTCGCCAAGTCTGCCGCCACCGAGTAGGTACCCAGCACTCCTTCCTACGGGGGATAACAAAGGGAGTGTTAAATAATTACGCTTCATACATACATATAGATATAAATAGAACTCTCAGAGAGCCAGTGTGCCAGTGGAGCCCCCTAGTGTCAAGCAGTGACATTACAACCAACTACAATAGTGTAGTCTCTGTACAATATGGTGCAGTCTCCAGAAGTAAAGGTGCTGACTCTTGTGTTCAGTCCTCTCTTCTTATGAATGGTCGCCCTTAAGTAAATTTAATATGTTCAATTCAATGCCTTGTAAATACAGTTATGAATGTTCCATGACATTCGATGGTATTACTGAACTTCAAGGCACTTAAAGGGTTTTGAAATAAGCTTAAATGCAAACATTGTTACATTAATGCTCATAGATCAGCTTATTATTATACCAGGCTTCTAACCCGGTCCAACTGGTCCACTCTGTGTCTCTGTTTTTTTACTCCCAACAAGGGAGGAATGATGTGTCAGTATAAGCGAGTGTCAGGGAATTTAGAAGCCATGTTAAGCTTCTGCATAGTTAGCAATTGTATGTTCTCACTTGTATTAACCAATGTTGATACCTCCATGTATCATTTCTTTAATCACGAATTTGCAGGGCACTAGACCCATACCGCATCTGCGACAAATTTGGTTATGTAACACCATGAAGCTCCAATGCATTTTTGATTGTTGTATTTTGAAACATCATTTTATGAATAAATACACACTGCAAAATCAAAAAGTCATGCAGTGCATGGCCCTTGTCATGATAATCAAGCCTTTCATTACCTTGATACCAAGCATGCCGATTACATCATTGCCCCTTCGCTGCTGCTTGTTCTGCATGTAGGTCACGAGGTGGTGGACGTACTCCTCAGGCTGGTGGTGCCCAGGGTAGGACTTGGGTAGCTTAAACGCCTTCTCCGTCAGCATGTAGGTGGGGTAGTCTGTGGGCACAGCATTATATTGTCAGTATGTAGGTGGGGTAGTCTGCAGGTACAGCAATATACTGTCAGCATGTAGGTGGGGTAGTCTGCAGGTACAGCATTATGCTGTCAGCATGTAGGTGGGGTAGTCTGCAGGTACAGCATTATATTGTCAGCATGTAGGTGGGGTAGTCTGCAGGTACAGCAATATACTGTCAGCATGTAGGTGGGGTAGTCTGTGGGCACAGCATTGATGCTATCTTTAAATACTAACCCTGCATGAATGTCGGCATTTAAGCAAAAATCTGATTCTAGTAAGTGCCATTTAATGCCGCTTAAATGTCATTACGACTTCACCGGGACATTTACATGGAATTCACCGAACTTAAAGCTGCTTAGATAGTGACTTTAAGCAATAAAAGGTTTACTTAAATGTCAATGTTCATGCAGTGTAACTTAAAATGGGCTGTATATCTTTAAAGTTGTGAACAATGTAGTTTACTCATTGGACACCAGGGAAGTCCATGAAAATTGCTTAACATTTTTCTATACATGAATAGTACAGAAGAAAAATATAAATATATAAATACAGAGATTTAACATGCCATACAAGGGTAAAAGCACCCCTCCTGAGGATAAGAATCCTAAGCAAAATTGGCACATTATATCTCATTGGGGTTGAGACTGTTCAGCCAGACAGGAAATACTACTTTTAAAATGCTGATTAAATCTAAGTAAGACCTTTCTATTACATTCACATGGCATTTACTAAACTTAAAGTCACTTAAAGAATGATTTTAGGCAATAAAGAGTTTGCTTAAATGCCAATATTCATGCAGTGTCAATATTTACCAGGTAGGACCTCTGTACAGTAGAACTGGCAGGTCTCCTGTGGGGGTGACAGTTGTTATAACTTACCCGGTAGCACCTCTGTACAGTAGAACTGGCAGGTCTCCTGTGGGGGTGACAGTTGTTATAACTTACCCGGTAGCACCTCTGCACAGTAGTACTGGCAGGTCACCTGTGGGGGTGACAGTTGTTATAACTTACCCGGTAGCACCTCTGCACAGTAGCACTGGCAGGTCTCCTGTGGGGGTGACAGTTGTTATAACTTACCCGGTAGCACCTCTGCACAGTAGTACTGGCAGGTCACCTGTGGGGGTGACAGTTATTGTAACTTACCAGGTAGGACCTCTGTACAGTAGTACTGGCAGGTCTCCTGTGGGGGTGACAGTTATTGTAACTTACCAGGTAGGACCTCTGCACAGTAGTACTGGCAGGGCTCCTGTGGGGGTGACAGTTGTTATAACTTACCCGGTAGCACCTCTGTACAGTAGAACTGGCAGGTCTCCTGTGGGGGTGACAGTTGTTATAACTTACCCGGTAGCACCTCTGCACAGTAGTACTGGCAGGTCACCTGTGGGGGTGACAGTTATTGTAACTTACCAGGTAGGACCTCTGTACAGTAGTACTGGCAGGTCTCCTGTGGGGGTGACAGTTGTTATAACTTACCAGGTAGGACCTCTGCACAGTAGTACTGGCAGGGCTCCTGTGGGGGTGACAGTTGTTATAACTTACCAGGTAGGACCTCTGTACAGTAGCACTGGCAGGTCTCCTGTGGGGGTGACAGTTGTTATAACTTACCAGGTAGCACCTCTGCACAGTAGTACTGGCACGTCTCCTGTGGGGGTGACAGTTGTTATAACTTACCAGGTAGCACCTCTGCACAGTAGCACTGGCAGGTCTCCTGTGGGGGTGACAGTTATTATAACTTACCCGGTAGCACCTCTGCACAGTAGCACTGGCAGGTCTCCTGTGGGGCTGACAGTTGTTATAACTTACCCGGTAGCACCTCTGCACAGTAGTACTGGCAGGTCTCCTGCGGGGGTGACTGGTCGTACTCCAGGCGGTGGTACAGAAACTTGTCAGGGATGACGCTGAGTCCTACAGACACCGGCCAGTCATTGTGGGTGGTCACCAGGCACAACTGCAGGCTCGTGTCTCTGATCTACAACAAACATGGTATCTAAGCAGGTGGAGAATTAGTACAGCAGAACAGGACGGCCTGCATTAACAGGCAGCCTGTACTTTCAGGCCGCCCAGTCTGTACTTTCAGGCTGCCCCTATACACTCTCAAATCACAGCAGGCTGGTGTACCATGCAGGCAGCCTGTTTTACCAGGCTGCAGCTCAAGCTTTCACACCTTCTCCAAACAGAGTCTGTGCTACATGAGTGTCACGTTAGATTAAATACTGATTTAAACTCATTTTAATTTAGAAATGCAATGGACCATGCACATAATGCATCTAGAAGTTGGTAGCTGCTATCCTTATCTGTGTACTAGATAGGTGTAAATATTTCGCAAATATCATATAAAAATCGCAAATATGATTATATGAAAGCTATCGTGAAAATACAGTGCTGTTACTGAACAGCACTGTCTTTCAGGCTGAGTGACCTGTGAAAACAGGTTGGGTGTGTTATGCAGGCTGTACTGCAAGTCTAGGCAGTCTTCCACCTGCTAAGTGTATGTTATCACAGAATCCCTCAGGAACTTACCCCAAAGGAAAACCTATTCATGATAACAGGTAAACTTAGATTCTCTCAAAGTCCCCCAAATTTCAGTACGGATAGTGCAAGTATTAATCTGATACCAAATATGCCAATATCCCATTTCTTAACATATATACTGGCGGCCCTGACTTCTTGGAAGTTTATAAATGCAAGGACAAATGTCTGAGAAAGCAAAGTTTTTAAAGAATAAGTCAAAATATAATAGAGCAGACAAGAGCAGATGCCAGGCAACTGTCTTAGTAAGTGAGGGACCTGAGGTAGTAAATGTTTGAGGTAGTGAATTAAGTCAAAGTTATATATCTTATCCATCTTTACTGACATTTAATTGGCTTTCTATCTAAAAGGTCTGTAAAACTATAAATCAGACATACTGGACCACAGCTGAGGTTAGCCTTCATGGTGCCTTCGAGTGGAGAGCCCTTCCTCGGCCACTTGATGAAACCGGGTGTAATGACGGCATCAACCGTCTCACCTCTGACATAAAGGGGTTAACAATAAATCAATGTAGAATGGACAAATAACTTTTCTGTTTCAAAGTAGAAAATAATGGTTATTATATGATAGTCCTAGCTCTAAACTACTGAAACCAATACAGCCACCCCAGTGGCGTATTGCGCCAATATTCCCACTGGGTGGGCGTATTGAGAATGCCATGTGACCATGTCTTGGCCTATCACAGCACCGCCTTATAAAGGCCCACGCGTAGGCATACAGCTGGGATATGCTCCCTCGTGGCGTGTTTGGTTAATATGCTTCCTGGCACAGAAGAAAAAGTTTATTCTTTGGGTATTAATTATGTCCAATTACATTATAACAAAAGCCTCTATTTAACTTTAAATGAGTAAAGAGCCCTTTACCTTGTGATATTTGAAAGTAGTTTTTGGAACTCTGGAGATCGCTCCAGGCTCTCTATCCGTACAGGATAGTCTGGGTTTTGTACCGGTCTCAGAGACGGGTATAGCAGCAAGTCTCCACTACTGTCTACTATAAACCTGAAACATAGAAACAGTATTTATTAGATTAGTACTGCTTCTACAGAATGATAGCTAGGCCCAACTGATAACTGTAATGTTATTCAAGCTTTGATAGGTTGTGAGGTGGATTATAATCATACCTACCACTCCTGAAATGGGCCTAAGAAATTCAATGGTTCTATTGGTTTGTTGCTAATACAGCTGGTTGCTTAGCAAAAGCTATTCTAATTGTTTATCTGCCTAGCAACTTACATTTCCATGGTCCTGAGAGGTTGATTATAATCATACCTACCAGGGGGGTCCATGAGCAAGCACACATGTGTACGTTATGGGCCTAGGGGTTGTCTATAAATAATATTTGACTCCCTTCCCTCATGTTTCCACTATAGCAATGGGCCCCGACCCCTCTGTATGACCTGGGACTATACCCTATCCTCTGAGACAATTTACATTGTCAGTCACACTGAAAATTCCCTGAAGTCCATGAACCTGTCTGGGGGGGTCCTCCCTGCTATTTCTCTTCTCCTAAATGCACCAACCACTCATAATCACCATTCATCCACTTCTCAACCCGACATGTATTCGCTAACATGGATGGCCACATGGCGTATTTGGCTAACCATGCGCCTAGAAAATTCTACCAAGATGAGCATTATAATCAAGCCTATTCAAAATTAAGGACAAATGTCCTAATATTAACTATATTTCTGTAATCATTTCATATTGATATTATACATTATATATTATTGTAACACAAGCCTCGCCAAATGGAGATTCCGGATTTAATGTAGACACAAATTTATCGAATATCATGAAAATGAATAAAATTCGTTTCAAACAAAAAAAAAAACATATTTAATTTCAGTAAATGCCACTTAAAGCAGCTTAAAAATCATTGTGACTTTTCCGGGACATTTACATGGAATTTACTGAACTTAAAGCTGTTAAAATAGTGACTTTCAGCACTAAAAGGTTTGCTTGAATGCCAATGTTCATGCAGTGTAGTACACACCATACCCACTTACCCATAAGAGGACATGTAGTCGGGAATGCCCATGTCTGCCTCTACGTCCACCAAGGGAGTGGTCATTTTTTAACAACAGGGGGGTGTCGGTGAAATCCACCAACCCAACCCCCACCCCCCGTTGTTAAAAATTGACCACTCCCTAACACACACCATACCCACTTACCCGTAAGAGGACATGTAGTCGGGGATGCCCATGTCTGCCTCTACGTCCACCATGGGTACTAACACACACAGAAGGCCTCTGTGGCTGTCCTGTAGTCTGAGGTGGCTGCAGCACTGTACGGTGGGGCCTGCAGGGTAAACAGTGAAAAGACATACAATTAAAATTGGAAATTGGGCCCTTTTCCACGGCAAACTATGGCAACTTCTCACGGCAAACTACAGCTGCTTTTCACAGCAAATTATGGTTCCTTTACACAGCAAACTGCAGTGGAAATAATATAACAAAAACTATAAAATAAACAAATGATGAAAATAAACCCAAAAAAGAAACACAACAAACACATACAAAAGGGGTATTTAACTACAAAATACTGCAAAAAGTGATATCAGTCATCCACAGTCAAAATGCTTCATGTGGTAAAATTATATAGCGGACACAATCCGGTGAAGTCAACAGCTGAAGGTGCTGTTGGTGAACACATAGTGGAGGGAATTTGACCATCAGGTTTTTGAAATTCATAAATAATGGGTAACTACAGTAGCTTATCACCCTATGAAATTCTAAAGCAATTTAAGACTTGCGCGGAGAAATGTTTCTTTAGATGTCAAGGAACTTACCCAATTTGGGGAATTTATTGGATATGAAGATGTGTTCTGCAGGCTGGTAAAACATCTGGTGGAACCACTTGATGCTGCCGGTTATGTCAGACCGGTAACTGCTGGTCTGTAATGGGTGAATAGAGAATTGACATTGAACAAATTAACACATGGCAGTAATTCTATATTGTGCATGTACACATGTAATATCATGTCAATGTTAAGATGTGTAATGGCTGTAAACCCCTGGGAATCTACATATTTGCAATTTACAGGAAAAAAGATACTGTAAACGTACAAATTAGTAAATTTTCGCGATTTTGATAAAAATTGCATATTGGCGAGTATTTAACTGGCGATTTTTGGAATATGATAGCAGTATGACTTTATTGGATAAACATTTGCTCTGTATGTATTTTGTGATTTTTTTAAATCGCGAAAGTCATGGAAATATGAACAGTGCGGAAATATCTACGTTTACAGTATTGTAAATACAGCTAAAACAAGGGCTTATATTTTGTGTAAATTACTAGGATGCTAAGTAATCTGTGTTATGGCATTTGAGACCCTCCGAGACTTTTATTCGAATAGAAAAATTTCTACCCTCAGTTGACAACTTTGACCTTGGACTTAGATAACTAAGACTGTCTTACCTGACTAGTTCTGGCCACGCCCGACCGTGAGATGTCAAACAGTAACCGGTCTGTTTTATAATGGGCTGGAAATAGAAAAATAGAAAATGTAAAAATTGTTCAGTAAGACAACTAGTATGAAATTCTGACTCAACAGCAAAATGCAATTATAGCCCTTCAGCTAATCTAAAAAAGATCTGCAAGATGGAAATTGTAATTGTAAAAATATGAATGAATTATCAAAAGGTAAGGAACAGTTGAATACATACACTAACAAGTCATCACAGACAAGAAAATTACTAACTTTATGTTTTCAATTCTAGTTGGCCATATAAGCTCATTTACCTTTTTTGACGTAATAAGCACACAGTGAGTTTGATAAATTATTACCGACAGCTTTTAGTGGTAAAGAGTTTAATTGGGGTCAAAAATTGAGATATTATACAAAAACGGGGTGTGTGTGCTTATTAGGGGGTAAGCGCATATTACATCAAAAAATCTTGATCAAGTAATATAAGTTTGGCTTAAAGGGTCAACGGATTAAAAAAGTGTGCTTACATTCCGGTTCAGCAAAAGCTGGCTGTACTTTGATGCTGACCCCGAGTAGCCGTATGTGTCCTGTCAGGGCGGCCTGCTCCTCCGTGACCACCCGCAGACAGGCCTCATACTCTGTAGGTGCCAGGTTCCTGGATGCCATGAACGACAGCAGGATCCTCTCTGTTATAAGGTATAGCAGTGTAGGGGCTAGGGTTATTCATATGGCGGGTTCTGTTGGACGCTGTGTTGTGAGCTCTGTCCGAACCCTTCAGTCCGGCAGTAGGTGGCAGCACCTACTCTGGGCTTGGGGTATAGATAGAGGTCGCTATAGGCTTCTGGTCTGCGTATGTGCATGTAGGCTGGCTGCCTATATATATAGCCAGCATCCAATGGAACTCGTCGGTTCCTTTGTACCATTAATTGGGCAAAGACCCGTGTCTTTATCGGCTACAAGCCTACTGACCAGCTCCGGACTCAGAATTAACTTAGATTCGCAACCTGTACACTTGATCCGAACTGATGTCGACCTTGTTCTTTACTTAATAACATTTACCAATATTAAGGGGAACAAAGTCTCGTTTATTACAGTAGTTTTAGATGAGTAGTACTCTATTGTCGCATATAGGTGCCTTGGCAGCTATTAATTTGGGTACCCCTATACCCCACCTCCTAATCAAAGCAGGAAGCTATTCAAGTTATTGCTTAGGAGTCATACACCCCCCCCCCCCCACTGAAGGAAAAAGAGAGCTCATAAGGCATATATTATTTATATTTTGGGTAAGAACAGTCCGTCTTTGTAAAACTATACCAGGATGTTTACCAAGGCCACACTTCCTTGCTACCTATTCGATTCATTATTTTTCCCTGTAATTTAGCGTAAATTAAACATCATTCTGTTTGTACTCAATGAGGATTGAATTCTTAGATAACACCAGTTTTCACGAAAACCTGCTAGAAAGTGGCTATAGCTGGCCAAATGTCTGCAAAACCTGCAGGAACAATGCTACCGCCGGCTAGCTGTATTCTAGATATTCTTGTCTACCTGGCAGTTTTTAAGGCTTGTAAATCAAACCATTATTAAGGTTTCTAGAGCAGAAAACAGAAAACTTGAATTGGATAATTCATGCAGTGGTACATTTATCAGACTTTTGTAAAATGAGATAAACATTCAGACAGATTGCTCTTACCTCTTCCCTGATTAGACAATGCTTGGTGTAGTTCGTCGTCCCGGAAGTACTTGAATGCTTGCTGGTACACCTAGGTTTGAGTTGAGTTTGAAATGTTTTCATCACAGACTTTGATTTACATCATTTTAATGTGTAATTTTGGGGCGACATGAACCTCGAATTAATTGTTTGAGACTAACAAGTGTGTAATGTAATAATAAATGTAACAATAATCATACATATATTTATGGGTGAAATAATTCTATCAGAGGTGGTTGTAATAAAAGTATATATATATATATACACTAGTCTTTTGTTCTCTCCTTGGTCATTGTTGTGTTAACAGGCGGGTTGTTGTATGATACGTAGGATAAATGTCTCAATATACGGATTAAAAACATAAACATAAGGCCATTCAAAAAATTAAAATGGTTTCTCATCACCGCGCGCATCATGATAATCAGCTTTTGAGGAAAACCTTTGTTTTTCTTTTGCTAATTTTCGATAAAAAAATATGATAAAAATGGACAAATATTGGGATATTTGGTATCAAATCAAAGCTAAAACTGCCAGTTATGCAGTAGGATAGAAATAACTTATATTTTCCCTACTTTTAAAGATCCATAATTTCTTAACTACTAAAATGTAAATTTTGGTCATGAAAAACGTATTTCATCGCATAAATTTTAGCCCGGAGTAAAAAAAAAAAAGGGAAAAAAAAGCCTCCCTCGTCAGATTTGTCAGACCTTGGTGATGAGAGACTCCTTTTTTTTGAGTGGCCTTATGATAAGGCCAGTCAAATAAAACAAAAGGTTTCTCATCACCAATGAGGGAGGGTTTATTCATTATTTATTTTTGATTTGCGGGCTAAAATGTATAGGATGAAATGGTGACCGAAATTCACATTTTAATAGTTAGTAATTTATTGATCTTTGAAACTGGGGAAATTGTAAGTTATTTTCATTCCACTGCATTGCTGTTAGTATAAGCTTTGATTTAATACCAAATATGCCATAATTTGTGCATTTTTATCATGTTTTACATAAGAAATTAGCAAAAAAGTTTTCCTCAAAACCTGATTTTTATGATAGGTGCAGTGAAGAGAAACCATTTTATTTTGTTAAGTGGCCTAAGTACCTGGGTTACGTTTGGGGTGCTGTGCTGAATGCTGTCTATAAACTGGTGCTGTAGGTACTCCCTGAGGTCCTTGCTGACAAACGCCAACTTAGAACTCACACACCGCCCCGGGTGGCCATCTTTGTCTCCTTCTGGAACCATGGCACCACCCGTCGACACTACTATCGCCACCTGCAGGTTTTTAAATTCAATTGATTATATTATAGTTTTACTTGGGATTTAAATTTATTTCTTGCTTCACTATAAAAGTTCCTACAAACTGACCATGTTGAATGTGACTTTTATGAACACGATTAAGATTGCTTTAGGTTATTCCATATCCTTAGAGAAATTTCAAAGTCTAACATTGACTAGAAAAGTATATAGATCTAAACAATATGAGCAGCTAAGCTCACACCATTCTATATAAAACACATGTTTTTCTTCATTGTACAAATAATCAAAACTGTGCTTAAAGCCTGAATCATTACACTCACCCTGTCTCTAGTGGAGAGAGTGGAGAGGAGGCTGAGAATGGTTCTCTTCAGTACCACCGCGGCAGGGGTGGCGCCACCCTCCACTCTGTCCGTCATGCTGTGTGACGCGTCGTACACCAGCACTATGTCTTTAGGTCTGGGGTGAAGGCTGCCCCGTAACCACTGCCTGAAACAATATTATATAAATAGTAATAATTATTCTTTCAAATGTCATCATTAAATGTGTTGAAAAAGCACATATAAACTATAAAGTTTCTGGTTCAATATATGAACTGTTTGAAAATGATGTATCATGTGACAGATCTCTATGGTAGTTGAATGTGACAGATCTTCTGTGCCGTAGATAGTGTGTCAGCTGTCACATTGAGGGTGGGGTTGAAGACACCGTGACCGTCAAGTGACGTCTAGTGACATGAACCTACCTCTGACCTATCCTCAGTGTATCAGCTGTCACATTGAGTGAGGGGTACACACAGAAAAGTAAAGGAGTCGCCACGACTTTGATAGCCAGAGTCGCAGTTTGTCTCCCACGTTAGTTTGACTCTCCCTTCCTGAAGAGTCAACAGTAGTTGACCCATCAAAAGAGTGGAGTCAAAATCGAATACATGAGTGCATGCAGGTCAGGTGGATTGTGTATTTATGCCAAGGTAGAGTGGGGGCAACAGGTGTATGTAATTAGAGGGCAGGCCAGGTGAGGCCTGTGAGAGAAGTGAGGAGGTGAGGTTATTGCCCAAGACAGGTAAATAACAAGACATGTTGTAATGTCCACCACTTCCCCCTGTGAAAGTGCCAAGTAATACCTGTCTCACATTACATTCTACAGACCATTGGCCACATATTAGATGCCAATATCAGAGCTATATGAAGTAGTAAGCAGTGCCCCACATTATATCTCACACAGTTAGTGTCCAGCCTTATGTTTATTTCCCATACCCATAAATATGGTGACTAAACTCTATACTGTTGATGCTCTTGGAATGTATTGTATTGTTTGTCATCACATTCAATTCAGGTAAGCTAACTGGAATGCTTATCCATTGACATCCCTTAACCACACTATTTTGACATAGTGGACCTAGAAAGAATCGAAACTGTGTGGCATGTAACAAATATCTAAAGTATAGAATAATAGTGGCTCTGCCTTGTGGTTGCCACTGGTACCAAATTAGTGTTGGCTGCCCCACCAGGTGGTTTCATATGCAACTACTATCAGAGTCAACACACTTTTTATTTGACCCTTCATGAAGGGTCAAACTACAAACGACTCTGCTGTGGGCAGAGTCAACTGCACATGACTCTACACTCATAGAGTCACAAGGGAGAGTCAATTTGTCCAAGGTACAAGGGGTATGACTGGAGTAGCTGTGACCCTTCCACCAGAGTCATCATGACTCTGCTACCAGAGTCAACTAGAGTTGACTATGATAAAAGAGTCATGGCGATGCCTTTACTTCTCTCTGTGTAGAACACGCTGTGACTGTGTCATGAACCTACCTCTGAGCTGTCCTTAGCTCGTCAGCTGTCACATTGAGTGTGGGGTAGAAGACGCTGTGACCGTCTAGTGACGTAAAGGCGAGCGTCCTGCGTGGCCAGCGAGGGCTGTTCTCCTCGTCCCTGACGACGGCCGACACGTCACCCAGTAGGTGTCTGTCCTCCACACCAGGGGGAGCCACCTCAGGGCTGTACACCACACAGGACGAGTTCCACGACACCTGCAACCGTTGTCATGGTTTTCTACTTTATTTATCCTGGGAGTAAGGTATAATGGGCAAAGGGAGACTTTGCTTTAAAGCTAAATATGGCCAGAGAATTCGGATGGGTGGGTCAAACTTTTTAAATCAAATTACTTTTAAAACATGGTGCGAGAGAGTAGCTTGGCATTGGGATTCACCACCTGAGGTGTCGACTCGCGTATGGCAGGGTCTTCTTGCAGATCTTCATATCGACAAAAAAAAAGATCAATAATAATCAAGGTTAATAGTTTTTATAATCCAATTTTGAGTTTCAACCCCTTAAAAACCTAAAAGAACATAGTGCAGGGCTGCTACCTCAGTCTGCATATCCTGGTCATACTTGAGCCCGGGTAGGTTGAGTGCACACTGAGTCAGTGTCCCGTCCGCCCCACTGCGGGATGTGCGGGCACGCAGCTCCGTGATAAGACGCGTCTGGGTGTTGGTGATACTCCTGAACCGCATCTTCAGCTTGTCTAGTATCTGCAACAAAGTAAGGAAGTATTCTTATACAATGTATTTATACTGAGAAAAGGTACAGGAAGGCCGCGGGCCTGTACTGTGTATATCCCAGTATTTTACCCTGATCTTATATGAGGTTGTATGTTGTTATTTCTATGTAAAGGTATGTAGCTAATCACAGCCATTATGACGTGATGTATCACACCAACTCAGGGAGTAAGGCAGAAATCTGAACCCGTAAGTTGGTTGTCGTTACATTCCACCATGTAATGTACAGGATTCACAGTATACAGGGTGTATATGGTGGGGAAAGACTACTAAGAGGGTTCATTGTACTTACCCCCGCCCCTTCAGCATTCTACAGCTAGTGGCACAATAGGCTTCTTGCTCCATGTCTATTTCATATTTGTGTTTTTTTATTACCTATTTTGTAGCATATAATCAGAAATTCTACTTGCAGTGTTCCTTAGTCACTTAGGTACTCACAAAAGATTTTACAGTGAGCAAGACTCAATAAATAATCTTTATTTATATGTATGTATATGTGATTAAATTCAGCATGTTGCCAGTTAAAATGTAATCATGATAAAACTGCTACTGACCCTGTCTCTGTGTGTGGCTGAATTCCAGGGTTCTTTTTTGAAGTGAAGACTGAGTTTGCCGCTAGCCTCAAACTCTCCATGCGTCAGATCCTGCAACATTGTAACAAGTTATAGACCGGTGCGTCAAGAAAGGGTGACTTTTTGAAAATAAAGGTGTGTTCATGTTGCCTTCAGTAGAATGCAGATAACACTGTCTGCAACAGCACTATTTGCAAACATCTCATACCAAGAGATTCCCAGGACAATTGTCTTTTAAATATAGTATATATAAGAATGCAGGATTTTGTGGCTAGATTCAAGTATTTGCCGTACACACATCATAAATATGCAAAAACTTTGTCAAAAACTTTTCTGAAAAAAGTCACCCTTTCATGCTGCATTGGTCTCTAGTTTGTAACAGAATCCTCCATGAGCTGGGTCCTGCTACACTTACACCAAGTGAGCTTATAACTAACCTCGACGCGTTACATAGATGGACTAAATATGTAGAGGTTGTGGAAAACGTAGTCATTGGATTGGCTGGGAATTGAACCAGGGACCTCTCACACTGGTGACAAGCGTGTTAACCGTAACACTTCTGACCCGTGTCTGACTCTCTACATTACTTGATCAGTTCAGGAGGGGAGCAGACACTATCCGAGCAGTCCACTCCTGTGGGCCTACTACTCAGACACAGAGATATGACTGATCCCCTACGCACATATGTAAATGAATTGTAATTTATCTAGTGATATCTTGATGCACCTCAGTTCTGTAGTGGCATGGCAGGTGCATTGAACTGGCACATTGCAAGATAAATATAGCCCTGGTTCCAAACAAAACGCTTGCATGAAAAGTGTGAAATATGCCATACATTATAATAACTGCAATGTGATACACACACAGTATGCACAAAATATTCCATCAAAAATGATCTTCTTGATCCTTCATTATAAAGGGCCCTGGTCATTATGAAAAATGATGATGCTGATCTAGCTGCACACAGTTATCGTGTTATAGGGTGCGTAAGTAGGTCATGAGAATGCGTGAGAAATCTTTTCGCGGGGCCCCATTAACACTCGCAAGCTACAAGGATTGGCAAAAATGTTGTTCCCCATATAGATTTGGACTTTAAAATTCCAGATCTTGGACCTAATTGGGCCACCCTGCACATAGGTATTATTCAGTAAGAGCTGGTGGAGAAATGACGTCAATGCGTATTTGCGGCTTTTTTGCAGTATTTATTTTTGAGACTTTGGTGCACTATAGTATACCGAAGACACTCACCCTCCCTGTAAACTCCTCGTAGAGTGCGTCTTTGTTGATGATGTCCTTGATGCGGGTCGATAACTGAGACAGGGGCGCCACCGGCCCCGACGCCAACACACACAGGCAGGTCAGGGAGACGCATACTGTGGTAGACAGCTGGAAGTACATGAAGACAAATAGATACCAACACAGGGGTACACAGCTGGAAGTACATGAAGACAAATAGACACCAACACAGGGGTACACAGCTGGAAGTACATGTACTGTAGTTGGTCTAAGCTACTCGTGACTTAAGAACAACAACCGGACAAGGTACAAATAAGCTTTAATATACGGTGACTTCATTTAACTAGCATTCAGGTATTATTTCCTGGGATAACCTTCGGTTACAAAAGGGATCAGAACATGATCATAAAATAATACAAGAGGGTGAACAAACTACCGCATAGTGTGTATAAAACTCGGGGTACAGGGAGGTGTGTGCCTCAGCATGAACCAAACCTGACTGCCTTCTTAGGAAGAACAGCCGACCGTATATACAGGCCTGAGGTTGTCACATGACCATGTCCGCAGCGCCACCTGGTGTTGAATATTATGTAACACGTTATGAAACCTTAATGAGAATTTATCGTCGGGAACTTTGGTAACCTCGATATACAACCCTAGACAATAATCAACGGTGTATATAACGAACCGTCGGTACACATTAAGAAATGAATAAAACATGTTATGAACGATAATAGAACTGTGTCGTATTACATCATAACAACCACATAGAAATAGATATACAAATAACACAGCAGTCACAGCTGCCTGTTACAGTACAGTAAAACCATGGGCGTGACTATCTATCCTGAGGAACCTACCAGGGAACAGCAGGGGTACTCTCGTCCACAGATGCTTCCTGAGGAAGCCTCTGGTAACTATTACCTTTGACTTGGATATTTCTTGATTTGGGTAATCCCTGCTGGTAGGTTGGATCCATTGTACATGAACCTGAATATATGATGGATCATACTTTCTGGTTCCTGGTCTGGTTCCTGTTTGCTGGTTCCAAGATGACCACAGGGATTGCCTAAACCTGGCTAAAAACTCAAATTCAAGGTCATAGTGGTGTTTACAAGTGCCACGGTGTGCCAGAATGGCACTTGGGACAAGTTCACACAACCCAGTGGGCACAGAACATTGAATCAACATTGATAAATGGTTGTCAATGTTGATTCAATGTTGAAACAATGTTGATTCAACGTTGGACTGATTTTTGTGCTCACTGGGAAGCAGGTCAGATCATGTGTTTCCAGTTAGAAACACATGGAGATAAATAGATGAAGCTTCACAAGCTATAGTGTGTTGATAGGGTTATTTCACGAGTCAAAAGGGGGGGCATATTTCACGAGGCCGTCGACCGAGTGAAATGCGGCTACCCCGTTTGACAAGTGAAACAGACTAAATCGACTGTGCATGGGGTGTGTTCATTTTTTCGAGTTAAAATTTCAAAACCATGATAGGGGGAAGTCCTAAATGTTCTACGTTGTTCAAATGTAAACAAACCGCCATTTTGATGGCGTCATAGGGTCGTGAAATATGGCCATTGGTTATTTCATGGGGAGTGTGAAATACGGTGCTCTTTGGTCAAATGAATGGGGCTGTCATATTCCATAAAAAGTTAAAACCTTGGGGGGCTGTGTCTCACCAAAACAAGTTGAAAGTGTATTGACTGTCAGTTGTCTGTGAGCAGCTGTTGTCTATGACGGACAGAATAGTATATGTGTTTATCTAAAGCAGATGTACATAGAAAACTGATAGATGTCAGGGGACTGAATACAACGAGAATACGGCCTATATGGTATATAAACAAATCAATTCATTCAACAGCTTTTAGAAACTAATAAACCTTAACTTTTTACTGGTACCCATCTGGGTACCAAAGGATGTTCATAGACGTCACCAAGTCATAGACTCCCTCACGAGTGGTCAGTAGTGACCACATTAGAGCCCCATTGTGTTTTCAGTGTAGGGTATGAAGACTACCCCAGGGCTAAATCTCCAGGCACCCGTTGAGTTAGTCTGTTCTTCCACAAGATTTCATAAGAGTCAGACCACAATTTTACTATAAGAAATGTCTTCAAATTCAAAATATGTTTGGATTCTCCAACCTAGAGGGGTATTAGAGAATGTGTTTGTATTGGAGAGGGAGGGACAAGAATGTAGGTCCTATTGTTACCTGTTCAGATTGGGGGAGTGGTGAGGTCACTGGTGCAACCCTCCAGGGGTACTGACGTTGATTCCATGCCAAGTCTACATGGTTGACAGACCATTTAAAAGTTGTTTTGGTCAGCCAATAGTCGTAATGATATACAACTCTGTTGTAGAGATCATCTTAAAAAGAACCATTACAGTTATAGGGCAATCTAAAATGATTTTTTATAGCTGTATAAATGATAATATTTTGTGTTTCAATTAGAAAAAAAAGGACGATGACCTTGTGACCTTGGCATGGGTTTGAAGCCATGGCCTAGGGATTACTAGGCCAGTGTCTAAATCACTCCCCTAATGTCGACATCAAAAAGGACAAGGCCAAAAAAAAAAAAGGTTTGTTTCAGGTCACCCTATCTAAACAGGGCCGACCCTACGTATTTTTATGCAATTTTGAAGAAATTTTTATATTTTAAGACTTTTTTGGGGTCTAATTTAGGTTTACAAAAATTTTGAAAAAAATATTCCCATTTTTACAGTTTTTAGCCGATTTTAGGGTATTTAGAGGAGCTTTAAAAAAAATAAAAAAGTTAAAAAAAATAAAAAATCCGACCTACCGACCCTAGGCTAGAGTTTCTTCCAATGTTACCTGAAACAAAACTTTTTTTTTATTTGGCCCAAGGTAGAATATTCAACTACCGTAAAACCTCTCTGATAAGCCGACGTTTTTAGGGGATTTTGGCTTGATTCAGCTTATAGCATCTCCTCAAAGTGGGGGTCGGTTTAGATTAGATGGTCGTCATGGTAACTTAATACCGGGGTGTCCATCGTATGGTTCCCCTTCGATTTTAACAAATTCCCCAGTCACCATATCGATTTTAAGGAACTGCCCATGTCCCATGTCACTATCTATTTATTCCTCCTGTCCCATGTCACTAAGCCCCAAAGCGGCCCATGTCGCCGTGTTGCAATTAAGGGTGTAGGGCCATGTTGTAGTCGGTCTGTACTAACAAGTACGTGGTGTATGTGGTATCTATGTTTGGATGTTGTTTTATAGAGGGAATCCCCAGTTGGAGGGGGGATCCCTGCTGTCTGGGGGTTCCCATGTTACTAAATATAGACGTTTACAAGGGAGACCCAGCCAACCGTGCATGTATTGTGGCAGCAGAGATTTACTTGAAATTAGCTGAAGTGCCATCTTTAAAGAGGCCCATGTCGCCGTGTTGCATTTAGGGGTGTAGGGCCATGTTGTAGTCAGTCTGTACTATAGGCTGTGTCTCACGACCTTGTGCCAATGTTTTTGTCTCTGACCGGGTGCCGTCTCTGACCGGGTGCCGTCTCTGACCGGGTGCCGTCTCTGACTCGGTGCCCTCTCTGACCTTGTGTCAGAGACAAGTGTTTTTTAATTGTTAACCTATACTCACACATATAAGGATTTGTAAAAACGTTATGGCAGTTGTTATGTAATCATAATTAGCCTCCTGCTGTTGGTAGAAGGTAACTAAACTCCCAAAGTGATGTCCGGTCAGAGACGGCACCCAGTCAGAGACGGCACCTGGTCAGTGACGGCACCCGGTCAGAGACAAAAACATTGGCCCAAGGTCATGAGACACAGCCTATAGTGTACATGGTGCATGTGGTATCTGTGTTTGGATGCTGTGTTATGGAGGGAATCCCCAGGTGTAGGGGGAATCCCTGCTGTCTGGGGATTCCCATGTTACTAAATATAGACGTTTACAAGGGGGACCCAGCCAACCGTGGCAGTAGTGGGTTTTTCTGTGACTGTGGAGGAGGCATGACAACACCTGTATATATAACACCTGTACCTGACTCTATGTCCTACCCCCTCTATAGGGACACCTGTATCCTTGTCCCCACCCACCTGTCCAATTCACCTTGTGTGCAGTAACACTACCAACACCTACCTTCAGTACAGTTGTTATGGTTGCCATGGTAACGTAATCCTGTAGTTACGTCCTGTGTACTACCAAGGTGTCGTGTATCCATGTAGTCGGTGTGGTGCCCATGGTGACTGGGGCAGGGTGCGGCGGGGACTTCCCGTTACTGTGGATACTCCCTATATAGGGCAACACCACCCAACCATGTCTGCTCGACATTCCATCGAGTGCCACAGCGTTTGTTGATGTAGTCTGTCATAACCGAGAATGAGTTAATAAAAGTAGCTCATGATGCTAATAACAGTAGCAAAGAGAGATATGCATAAGTGGCCTTTCATGTGAGGGAACTTACTATTTATTAAAAGCTATTTAAAATCATACGCACCGGCTACCTCTACCCAGGCTGCATCACGCCGTTCCTTCCCGCCACCGCTCCCCTCGAAGTTCCCCTTCACAGCTTATGGTGGTGGTTCAGGCATTTAACCAGGGCCGTTGTGTCCTGCTCCCTCCAGTAATTGACATGATTGCCAAGGTCCCCTAGGTCTTCCGGATCGAAAGGCCGCTCAATGTCGGCCTCCGTTAACTCGCGGGGTAGGGTGTGGGCTGTAGGGTCAAACCCGGGGTCGGCATCCTCCACAGAGACATCGACAACAGCCTTCTTCCCCCTCTTCTTCTTTGGTGGCGGTTCTACGTCCTGCGCAGGCTCCGCCTTCCAAGAATCGTCACTCTCACTTGCCTGTTGTACAAGAGGACAAAAGGTGAGAATTTGGGACAAATGTTAGGACAAATGTCCCAAAAGGCAAACACTTTTAAAAAGTCCAAAAAGAACATAATTCAGCGAAAAACGGTGTAGTTTAGACTTCCTCCAGATGCTAGAGACCACCAGGTACATAATTGACCATGTATAGAGAGGAGCCGCCTTACCAGATCGTAGTTTGAAGCCATTTCAACGTTTCCTTGTCACGTTTTGCCGCCGTGGGGAAGACCGACTATGACGTCATTTCGCTAGGGATTCCCACTAGGTGGCGTGTAAAACGTAATTTTTAGGAGATATTTCCCAACTATATGAATTTTTTCAGCATGGTTTGGAATAGCGTTTTGCTTCAGATATCATCAGAAATGCCCCCCCTCCTTCTGCCTCCATTACTACACGATAGAACAACAAGTTAGGCCAATGATTGTGATTTATTTCTTTATTTTGCGTGGTCAGTAGCACCCATGTTTCACTAAACACTTATACACTAACTTTAGCTATAACTATAGCTTTAGGAATTACAAGGCGACAAAACCTGTATGACTAGTGATAGATATAAATTCTTGTTTGCGTGTCCATTCTCTACATTCATTCTCCAAAATCCTGAATAACTTTCACACGTGATAATGGTATATATTCGTTTTAGGTATTGGTTTACAAACCAAACTAATACACAACCCTTCAATAAAATTATACAGACGGACTTTAACTTGGTGATGCGGGTTACATGTTGCCTGCTCCCTTTATTTTGCGTGGTCAGTAGCACCAATGTTTCACTAAAAACTTACACACTACCTGGTTTTAAGAATTAAAACAAGACAAAACCTGCATGACTAGTGATAGATATAAATTCTTGTTTGCGTGTCCTCTTTGGGCGTTTATATTCGTTTTAGCGATTGGTTTTAAGAATTAAAACAAGACAAAACCTGCATGACTAGTGATAGATATAAATTCTTGTTGGCGTGTCCTCTTTGGGCGTTTTCAAACCAACAAATTACACAAACCTTCCAATACAACTATACAAGAACCTGAAGAAGGTTTACTGGTGATGCGAGTTACATGTTTCCTGCTCTTTAGGGACTGGACAAAAACATGGTTTTATAACAGAAAATAAAATTCCCGGCTCGAGACATCGGTCCTAATACTAAGATGCATTGAAATTCTCAGAAAAACGCAAATTGTCTTTGTCACAGTGTGACATATTACCGCTTGTGTGCCTTCTTGGGGCGTTTATATTTGGCTTTAGGGGATGTGTCGTTTGTCGGGGGGACCGATTCCAAGGAGTTCTCATCCTGAACAGCTGGTCCATTTGCAGTCTCCCCACTGTTCTGCATTTCGACGAGCACCCGCGAGGCAGCGAGAACTCCCGCAGGCCCATTGTCCAGCGTTTCCAGGGCGTCTGTTTGGGTATCCGATTGGCGGGTGTTGGCGGGAGGGTTGGTTTGACTACTTGAGGCCGAGAGATTGATGCATTCGGTCTGATCCGCTCTGCTGTTCGTGGGAATTGGCTCAGTTTGATCTGCCCTGCTGTCTGTCATTATGTTCTCTGTCTGTTCCGCCCTGCTCTCTGTGACAATCCGGTCTGTTTGGTCAGCCCTACTGTCGGTTGCTACCGGCTCCGTCTGCAATGACTGATGCACCGGGTCGCGGCACGTCCCCCTGGCCATAACATCCAGAATTTGACGCACAGTCTGAAGCTCTGAAAAATATAAGAACCGTTTGTGTGATCAACATATATTTTATTCGAGTAGAGGGTTTAGGACAATTGTTTTTTTCTTGCACAAGACTAAATTCCCAAAAAGTAAACAATGAGCACTATGCGCCGTGCAGAGTCATAACATTCAATAATTTGGGATATACGTCTCCAAGTAATGGGCCTATAGCCAGCTTCTACTCATTGATTTTAATGTGTAAATAATGGTAGGTATAGGTACTAACCGGTTGCTATCAATGCTTGTGTATTTGCTGTCTGGCCGATGGCGATCCGCAGGGCGTCGGCGAGGTTACTCTCTGGGTCCTGGGGCCGTGCTGGTCGACCTTCATCCGGCCGGGTGTGCGGAGGGGCAGACTGGACCAGGTGTAGCACCCGGGTGAAAGCCTGTTGCCTCGTCAGTTGGCGAGACTTCTCTATGGGGGTCGAGGACATGTGGTCGTCGTCGAGGTCCTCCTCCTGTTCCTGGCAGAGAAGGGTGTCCCCTTCACTGACGTTGCTTAGATCCACAGCCGTCTCGTCATCCTGCTCATCCGCGTTGCTCTGGTCGTTGGTGGTGTCCCATATCCCGGAGGTCTCCTCTACGGGCGCGTCGCTTTTTGAGCGCTTACAGGGGGGCTCATCGTCGTCGTGGTCATCGTCGTGGTCATCTGGATCACTGAGTTGGACCTCCTCCTTCTGTTCCTTCCGTGCCTTGCCTGTCTTGTGTTCTTTGGTGGACCGGACGTCGCTGCTGGTGGAGGGTATAGGTTGCTCCGCAACCAAGGCACTGTTCTTGCTACCGGTATGCTTGTGTGAGCGAGTTAGGCCTAGAGGAAAAAAGATAAAAACAAATAGTCATAGTAAGAAAATGGCCCAAATTCCATCTTGCCATTCACGGTACTGTAAGGATAGGGAATTGTGCCTTTAAGAAATATATATATATATTTACTGAGTGAGTGATGGTAGTAAGTGGGGAACGAAGTGCCTATATAATGTTAACTTACCTGCTATCTCTCCGACATTAAGCTTAGCTTTGAGACACAACTTTTCGGCCTCGTCGAGGCCCATGCCTGGCGGAACTGGCTTCCCCTTGGAGATGTAGTGCTTCAGGAGGTCGTCATTCTTCTGTGCGGCCTTCCCGGGGAAAGTCCTGAACTTCTTCATCACTTGGTCGTGAGACCTTCCGCCTGTTTTGCTGACAGCGTTGACGGCCACTGAAGAGGAAGAAGATAGTGTTACAAGACAGAAAAACTTTACATGGGGAACACAGGGTCAGGGTACGATGGTCCTTATAATAATTAGGCGACACCTACAGGATAAATTACAGGATATTTCTCAGAGTACTGGAATTCCTAACCATGACCCATTGTAGTACAGGTGCTAAGTCTTTGAAAGAATATATCACTGTGACATGCTAGAAACTTACCAAGCATCTTGTTTTTCACCGCCTCTTTCAGTGGTGCATTTTTCTTGCTCGTGTGCTCGGCCATGAGTCGCCGATGCTTGTGTGCCACAGTGAATAGGGCGACTTTCTCCTGGTCGGTCCACCACGACTTCTTATTTTCGGAATTGGTGGAATCCTCCAACTCGGGGGGTGGCGCTTTTGTTCCAGTTTTATGTTTTTTAGGTTTCGCCACCGGTGAGCGGTGGTCGACATGGGCAGTCTTTTTAGTTTTGGGCTTTGAGTTTTTTCCTTTAGATTTGTCACACTCCTTTTTGGCAGAGGGCGGCTTCAACCGGTACTTGGCGGGGATCTCCTGCTGTTCTTCATCCGAGGAGCTGGACGATTCTGAACTGTGTGCCGACTTTGGCTTGGTGAAAGATGGGTCTCGATCACTGTCATCTTCCTCCTCACTTGATGAGGACGAATCGCTCTCAGAGACAAGTTGTGGCGGCAGGGGGTGATCTTTTTTTGGTTTGGCATGTCCACGCGCCATGTCTAGGACAAGAAATAAGATGTATTAGTGAGAGAAAATTGTGTATAAATGATGAACAACAATGGTATTACGGCCTATAACAGATAGGACATAATGCCCAACTTTTTCCCGCCCGAAATGAACGTATTCCCCCCATTATCGCTCACATGGGCCACCGTATTTTTGGTGTAAATGTGCAAATTACCATATTTGAGTAACAAAAGTTAGACCGGGGGGATGTTGGAATACATGATAAACGGGTGGAAAGGTTTTTGTTCAGCTATTTAAGCTCTTACCTGCTTTTGGGGAAGTTTTTGTTTCCGTGCGTTCTCGCTGTTGGGATGTCGACCGGAAGCTGAAGTTGGGACATATGTCCGGGGATGCCCCCAAAGTTGGGAGGAATCCCCCCTGTGACGTCATAGTTGCGGGAGAGTAAGGAAATATGTCCTTACTCGAAATGAGTAAGGATATATTTCTTCAGGATTTATCCCAAAAAAAATAGGATAATTCCTGTCCGCTAGGACAAAAAAAAACACCCATTTTGTAAGGCGAGTTTGAGATTGTCCCAGAATCCAGAGTTCCCAACAAAAGTTGGGACCAAAAACACCGTTTTTTTATGTAAAGCTCCCTACGGGGAGCGACACCCATCTTCTGATGGCCGGGGGCGCCTCCAGGGGGTCTGGGGGAGGTAGGGCCGGTCTCTGGAAGGCAGGGCCGGTCTCTGGAAGGCAGGGCCGGTCTCTGGAAGGCAGAGCATGCATACATACCTACATATGCATGTGGCCTGTCTGCTGCCTTGTGGTGTACTGGTCTCCCTGTTTAAAAATAACCCATATCTCACACCCACTCTGAGGCTGGCTCCATTGGGGCGGGGCCATTGTCCTAGACCTAGGGGTCGATTGTTGTATGGTCGCACCTCTACCCCTATCACAATGGGAGTCATGATTGCATTTTCACAGCTCATTTCTCGTTATGATAATAAGTTATCTTATGACAATGCACTCTAGAAGCCCTCAAAATAATGTACAATAATTAATACCCGATTCAGGGTCCCCTTACTCCCCTGGTTAGTATCACGTGTTGTAGCCCTCCAGAAACCCTTAAACTAATGTATAATACTGGGTCCCCTCATTCTCCTGGATAGTACTTGGAAATGTCACATGATATATTTGGTTAATTTAAGTTTACCTTAAGTTTACCGGAAATGCTGTTTGACATTTCCGGTGAATTGAAGTTGACCTTAAAATTCCTGGAAATATTGTTTGACATTTCGGGTAAATTTAAGTTGACCTTAAATTTCCTGGAAATGTCATTTGACATTTCGGGTAAATTTAAGTTTTCCTTAAATTTCTCGGAAATGTTGTTTGACATTTCCGGTAGATTTAAGGTTACTTTTATTTCATGGCAAGCTCAAAACGACATTTCCAGGACATTTCCCCGATATTTTGGTACACTTAAATATACTTAAATAGCAATTTTGATGCAGTGTAATTAGTAATTTAACTTAAAGGCCTCATCCTTTAGACTTCAGGCTAACTATAGTAACTACACTTAGCAGTCAACCAGGGATGTCCGTAGTGTCCGTTATAGGGACTGCTATCTGCCTCAATCAAAGCTATCTGTATCATAGTAGGAATATGATTTAACACCTGGGAAATGTTTCTTCAGTTGTCGAATTAATCTAATTAATCTAAAAGTCTGTGGTGTGAAAGAAGTTACACACCATGCACAATCTTTATTTCTAGCCTGGCTGAATTTTTGAAGGGAAAAATGGAAAAAGAAAAAAGAGAGAAAAGCGGGGCCTGGGGCCCCCATGGCATATTTAAAACAAGGCTATCCCATGAACCAGGATAGCATTTGGTGGCTCCATCTAGAGGCACACCCTTGTACTATGCAGAGCGGTCATGGAGTTCTCAGTGAGGGTAATCCCGCACAAAACTGAGAGTCATATACGATTCTGGTCAGAAGTGAATACTGCAGGGGCACTGAATGGTCCATAATTAGGTTGGAAATGATGCCAATATCATGAAAACTTGTACACATGCTGCTGAATGTCTGCCAATTTCAATCAAATAATAGGAAAGGGATTCTCAGTGAGTTTACATTTTTTTCAAAAGCTAGATTGGGGATCAGTGAAAATGCAAATTATTCAGTGCAAATTCAGGCGGAATTCAGGTGGTTTTACCCTACAGACCAGTGCTCAAATTTTCTGTGGTGAGTAGCTAATTTTGGTTGGAAATGTTTTGTAGGCAAGATGTATCATTTAGGTCAAGGGTGATTTTCAGAAATTGTAAATGTCCTGGTAGCTGTTATTGCGTTTTCCGCTATATTAAAATATATAATATAAGGATTTCCTTCGCTGAGACCTGGATTGCGTGAGAGTAGTATAGTATGTATCGGAACGGGACTATAGTTAAGTACTGTTTATTACTCAATCGACCTGCAGCCAATCAGAGGCCTCCATTTGGTCACGTGACCGGAAGT
Organism: Harmothoe impar; assembly: GCA_947462335.1. NCBI lineage: Eukaryota > Metazoa > Annelida > Polychaeta > Phyllodocida > Polynoidae > Harmothoe > Harmothoe impar. The sequence goes on along the minus strand of OX381717.1, from coordinate 64,499,908 downwards.
GACCTACTTAGGGGATTAGTGGTGAGGTCACGTGACCTAGTTAGCCAATCAGAGGCCGCCATTTGGTCACGTGACCGGAAGTGAGGTCATATGACCTACTTATGGACCGGAAGTGACGTCATATGACCTACTTAGGGGACCGGAAGTGACCTACTTTAGGATCACGTGACCGGAAGTGACCTGATGAGTCACGTGACCGGAAGTGACGTCACATGACCTAATGGCCAACCGGAAGTGAGTGACCTGATTGAGGATCACGTGACCGGAAGTGACCTGATTGATCACGTGACCGGAAGAAGAAGAAGAAGTGACGTCACGCGACTTAATGAAAAGATGAGCGTCTTTAAGGGGTCACGCGCTTTAAAATGTGATATCTTTTTTTTTGGAGGAGGAGGAGGAGGAGGAGGAGGAGGAGGAGGAGGAGGAGGAGGAGAGGAGGAGGAGGAGGCGAGTCTCTTATTTTTTTCGGTAAACTAATAAAAAACCTTACGATATAAGTTTTTGTTTTTTTTTCATTTTTTATTGTTTTACGAGCGACTGGAAGTGACTTATTGAACTAGGTAGAAGCGTTCTTTAGAGTGTATAAAGGGGGGGGAGGGGAGGGGAGGGGAGGGGAGGGAAGGGGAGGGGGGCCCCTTTAAGATGCATGGGGAGGGGGGCGCTTTTAGGATGCATGGGGCGAGTGGTGGGGGGGGAGGGGGGGAGGGGGGAGGGGGGCACTCTAGGGGGGTGGGGGGGCACTCTAAGGGGCGTTTGTCTCTTTTAAGAAAAAAAGAAAAGAAAAAGATTTCAATCGAGAGACACGCTTCTTCCTCTCGAGAGGAAGAAGCGTGTCTCTTCGTTTTTTTTTGTTTATCACGTGCTTCGATGAGGCGATCAGCTGCGACTGGAGGAAGTGACACTTTAAGAGGGCGCGCGTCTTAATTGTTATGATTTTTTTTTTTTTACTTACTAATAAAGAAGACGTATGAAAATAAAACACAACAATTCACATGTCCGTCGTTCTCGTTGTTTCTTGCTTGATAAAGTCAAGTAATATCGCGATGCCGAGGTCAAACTTTCCCATGTCCTCAGTCAACACTCGAAGGAGTTCAAAAGGTGTACCGCCGGCACCGTCAGCTTCATCTTGCCACATTTTCAACACTCGGAAGGCCCACTCAGCGGGACTTCCTCCGTATTCGCATTCTTCAGCGATCTTATCTAACCTCTCAGGCGACAATTTTAAATGGTCCCCCACCTCTTTCCACCTGCTACCTAGACGTCTGCCGAGGGTGCCCAAGTGCTTATGCATCGCGCGCGAGTCGGGGTTTTCGAAATCCAACCCCTGTCTGTGGAGAAGGGACATCCACTGAGCCAACAGTTCCACGCGTCTAATGCGGGTGAAGACGCGACCGAGCTCTCCCCATCTATGACGATGCGGGGTTTCACCCCACCAGACTCGGAACATCGCCGTACACAGCTCCTCCGGTGTCTTGACACTGCGCTCTACTAGAGCATCCATACGGGCGGCGGTAACTTTTAAGCTACTGCCCAACTCTCTCCAACAGCCGCTCAACTCTTTACCTAGTTGACGAAGCAAGGCGTCGCTATAGGCTAACCGCCGCTGTCCTACCTCTCTGTTCTCCCCATCGGTCTGCCTCGCGCGTCTCACGTCGTCAAGCCGCATTAACTTTTTTTCCGGTGGACAAGGCGGTGAAGGCGAGCTTGAAAGTGGAATAGCTTGAGCCATCTGGTCTCTTCTTGGCGGCGGCGGTGGCGGCGGCGGCGGCGGCGGCGGTGGTGGCGGCGGTGGTGGTAGTAGACGTTACTGTGGTCAGAGGCGATATGGTTTTTTTCCAACAGAAATCAGAGCTTTTTATACAGAGGGAGTTTAATCCCATTTCCAACAGCACTCCAGCTGTGTAGCGACCTGTCCGCATGACGCTTTTTCAACCGCTCCGCTCCTTAAGAGCTTAGATGACGAGGGGTGTGTCATCGCTATCCGTGGAGACCAGCTGAAAACGGTGTTTCTTCCTCATCCATAGCCTTACCTCCTACCCCCTACCTGAGGACGTCTCCCTCCCTCTGACATTCATTGTAACAAACGTCAGAGGTCAGGTGAAAATCGGATTTTTTTCATGCACAGCCTTAGTCAGCTGTCACCCCTCCCTATTGAACTAGCCGGCCGCCGCCTGGCCGGCCCGGTCTACTCACCACGGCAGGAGGTGGTGATTTTTTTTTTGTCTTACACTTAAGTCGCTCACCACATGCACACACCTCTACTCACAGACAGACACGTTCGTCTTAGGGGGGTCCTGCTTCACGCCACACGCCTCCTGTAGTTTTTTTTTGTATACACACTCTAAGCTCATCACCGTTAATCCTTTATACAGCTAACGCGCGCTGAATGGCTGAACAGGGTGGTAAGTGGCTTAGCTCATGACAGTGGATCCCTCAAAAAAAAAGAGGGGAAAGGGATCCAGCTGAAAACGTCATACCTTATGTCTTTGTGAATGGCCGCCGGTCAGTCGACGGCAGCAACCGCTTAATCCTTTATACAGCTAATGCGCGTTGAATTGCTGAACAGGGTGGTAAGCGGCTTAGCTCATGACAGTCGATCTCTCAAAAAGGGGGGAAAGGGATCCAGCTGAAAACGTCATGCCTTATGTCTTTTGTTTCTCTTTGTGAATGGCCGCCGGCCAGCCGGCGGCAGCTGAACAGGGTCAGTAAGTAGCTTAGCTCTAGAAGCGAGAAGGCGTATATAAGGGGTCTGGAAACCTCCATTCACTCACTCATTCTTTTGCTGCTCTCTACAGTCACCACCATGAGCAAAAGACAACACCTAGCGCCGTCCAAGAACAAGAAGACTACGCGTAACAGTGCTCGTTTAGCGTCAGTGCCTCCTCTTGCTACTGAAAATGAGACTACCGCCGCAGCCGCTTGGTCTTATCACCCTCCCGCTGTAGCGAGCGCTCGCGGCAGTAGTAGTAGTAGTAGCAGTAGTAGTAGCAGTAGTAGTACTAGTAGTAGTAGTAGTAGTAGTAGTAGTAGTACTACTGGTAGTAGTCGTCGTGCTAGCGACGTTGTTACACTCGCGACGGTACACGTTGCTGCTAAGCGCGCTGCCGCTGCTACTGCCGCCCCGCCTGCTGCGGCTGCTGCTGCTGCTGCACCTGCTACCGCTGCGCCTGCTACTGCTGCGCCTGCTGAGGCTGCTGCGCCTGCTACTGTTGCGTCTGCTGCTGCTGCTGCTGCTGCTGCTGCTGCTTCTGCTGCACCTGCTGCTACCGCTACTACTACTGACGACAACGCTCCTGGCACAGCGCAGTACTGGCAACCGGGTTTTTACCTCCCCACTACTGTTGATGACTTTGATGACCTGCCGCACGTTGCACAGCCCCTCTCCTCCACCACTACATCGACCGACGCCCTCGACGCCGCTCGCGCTGAGAGTGACAGCTATTCGGACACTCAGCCCCTAAACCGAGAAGAAGAGGAGGAGGAGGAGGAGCAGCAGCAACAGGGTGAGACAGAGAACGACGCTGACGACGAGGCGTACGAACAACCCGAAGGGAAAGGGGTGGGCGGTACGTTTTTCGGCTTCCCTCTTCGACCTTTCGACCTCACTTCCTCCACTAGTAGCGTCCCGTCCGGTCCGTGGCGACTGCCCTCACCGCCACCTTACGAGGGCAGCGGCGCTTCATCTTCTACCGCTACACTCAGCACCGACGGCGTGTGGCTGCGCTGTTCCAACAACGAGGCCTCGGATACCACCAGCGCTGACGCTGCTCCTGCTATCGGTTCTGCTGCTGATTCAGCTCACGCTGATGGTGTTACTCATCCTGCGGGTGTGAAACGTTCTAAGGTGAGTTCCAGAACAACAAGGCCTAGTAAGAAGAGAAAAATACAAGAAAAAGAACGAGATGGACGAGAAGAAGCAGAGAAAACCTTCTCCCGTCTTCTCGGGTTAGAGTTCTGCTTAGACGGAGCTTTGACGCTGGAGATCTGGGAGGACGTGGCTAGACTGTCTAGGAGGCCGCGCTACACAAAAGACGGCCAGGTGAAAGAGGCGTCTCTGACCAGAAGCAAGCGAGTGCACTTCACGGCCGACGCGCTGCGCGAGCTAATAGCACGCATCGCCGATATCCGCGCAGTGGTGCGCATACGCGACACAGCGGCCGCGCAAGGAAAACCTAATCACACCCCCTGGTTCGCAGTGCTGGATGAGGAGGGCGAAGTGTACGCAGCTGTGAGCTACTACAGCGGTAAGAACCTCGTCCACGTGCGCAAGTACGAAGGTCCTGACAAAAAACCCACACAGCAGGGAGTGACGCTGTCCGCCAGAGCGCTCAAAGAGTTGGATGACAAAACAGAGATCATTCTGAAATATCTCGGCATAGATTCGGAATGAGAGACGCTCAACGCTCACGCGCGCACACACACACACACACACACACACACAGCGTTTGACGTACGCTGTATGAGACAGACAGACGGATACACAGACAGCAGACAGAAAGATAAATAGATAGATAGATAGACAGATAGATTGATAGATAGATAGATAGTTAGACGGCTAAGTAGTTGGTAACTGAGTGAAAAAAAAACATGACACAGTACGTATGCGAAAAGTGTTTCAAAATGTTTAAAAGACCGTACAACCACGAGAGACACGTAGAAAATTGTAGAGTAGTACCTAAGTTTTGCCCTCTATGCGGCGAAGGCGATTGCCGAAAGATCGCCTGTCGACGCAAATCTCTGGACGGGGTGACCGTCCCTCCGCGCATATGTGCTGTACCGAACGGGGAGGAAACGTTCACGGCGAATTGGCCTGCGATACAAACGGGCGTCAGGATGCACGGGACTCGCGTGAGTGTAACAAACTTCAGGCTACCAACCGGCGAGTTGAGTGACGCTGTAGATACTATGCGTCGCATTCACTTGACACAAAGATTCAGATACAAAGTGGGTTTCTCGGTAGGCTTACTCTTACAACACAGAGAAGACAAGAGCAAACTGCGCTACTTTCACGCCTCCCAGAACAACGCAACTCTCATACAACCGCTCCCTACTATAACTAATTCAGAAACTTTGGAAGAGCTCCTCTCAAAGATGGAAAACACCGTCGCTTGCGAGGAAGTACGGAAACTTTGCGACGCTGACACCAAGTGGCACGTTCTTTTTCCTACCAATTTGAACATTTGCGTTTACATGGGACCGGGGGAATTCCCCATAGGCGGTAGGATCACTCAGGCCGGTCGAGTTGGAAAGAGAAGCGGCGTGTTAGATTTTCCCAACAAGGACAACCTCTGCATCTTCCGCTGCATTTCCTTTCACTTATACAACACCAGCAAGCGCGCTTCAGATTTGTTACGTCAGTTCTGTCCCGCTGCCACACCTGAATCCTTTCCGGGTCTGAACATCCGCGACTTACCCGCGTTAGAGAACTTGTACAGATAGCGGTTTACACCGCGTCGCGTCAAGTGCCGGGGCGGAAGTTGAGAAGACGCGTTACTCTGATCAGACCGCCTTCCAGAACTCTGGCCGCCCGAGGTAAAGTCAACCTACACCTGACGGCGAAAGGCGGTTTGCACGTCTCTCTCGTCACGGACTTCAACGCGTACGCGGGCATATACGAATGTTGCAAGTGTAAGGCGGCGTTCACCACCGAGTTCTTGCTGAAGAGACACAGGAACCAGCTTTCCTCTTGCCGACAAGTCAAGTTGCGCTACGTAGGTGGCATCTACCAAAATTCGAGAACGATTTTCGAAGCGCTAGCAGACTTCTCCATTTTTCCCCCCGACGGACATTCCGGAATCTACCCTTACAAGATCGCCTTCGATTTCGAGGCTTTCTTCAGACCGTGC